>JAOPHQ010005976.1:75000-235000 GCA_030340625.1 Merluccius polli
TTGTTATTGTTGTTGTTGTTTTGCTGTATAGTCAAAGATGACCTTTCACTGACTCGACCGACTCAACTCATATTCCCCCCCCTACTGTTTTCTGCCTGAGCCGAGCCTGGTCGTCCCCCGCCTCTCCCCCCTCCCTCTCCCCCCTCCCTCCCCTCCCTCCCTCCCTCCCTCCCCCCCTCCCTCCGCCCCCACAGGGGACACGTACCAAGGCCACCTGAGCCCAAAACCTTCTTTGCTGTCTTTCCGCAGGACCAGATTTTAACTGGAATTGACTGCTGCCACACTCGCAAGGCAGGCAGCTGTATTTGTGTGGTAAACACAAATGCACCGACCGAGAATCTCTGCCATATAAAGTCTGCTTCTGTGCCAAATAACATCCCCGACGTGGGGAATGGATGGGCAAACGGCTCCTCGTTATGCCGAGGGATGCACAGTGACTTATCTCTCTCTCTCTCTCTCTCTCTCTCTCTCTCTCTCTCTCTCTCTCTCTCTCTTTGCAGGGCAGATTACTCATTTTCTGATTTTCTTCCATCCCACATCACAATGGACTAAAGGCATCTAAAAGGCACATGCAGCATGAATCTATGCATGACTACACGAGCACATGATTACACACACAAACACACACACACACACACACACACACACACACACTCACTCGGAAAACACACCTGAGGAGACGTATGCCACTGTATACGCCTGTCACAGTGTATTTTCCGGTGGTGGTAGTTGAATGTACATGCGAGGCTCCGGCGCTTCGGGGCCAATAAGAGAGATGTCCTGTGCGCCTTCACAAACAGATGCTCACCGAGGCACTCAGCCTGTCCGTCAAACTCCTGCTGCCGGAGCCAGAGGTTGACCTTTGCTTTTAGGAGCGGCCGTAGCTCCAGATACATGATGCGGCCATACAACTCAAACTCCCTGCAAGTTGTAATTATTCAATTCAATTATTCATTTGAAAATGTCATCTTTTCCACTTTCCACACAAATGCTCTCCTTTCGCCGTCAAAGTAAACCGGATCTGGTGGGTGATGGTGGTGCTGGGGGTGGGGGGGGGAGTAACAGCACAAGCGATATCTCAAGGACATCTGCAACAGAAGCAGGTATTGATTTCTGCTGTTAAAACGTCCAACAATAATTGTGTGAGTTGGGTGTGTGTATGTGTGCTTGTCAGCAATATATATATATATATATATATATATATATATATATATATATACGCACACATTTGTTTTGCTATTATTGTGTGATGTTTGTTGTGCATATACAAACTAGACAGTGACTAACGTCAACTTAAAAAACGATTTCAACCACAACAACAGCAGACAGCCAGACAGACAAAAACATGCGTGGCGTGGCAGCATCTGTCTGTTGTGTCAACAACTCTCCAGTTAAATCAAAATGGAGGGAAAATACCCCCCCGCCCAAACAAATAAAAAGTATTTTTCTTCTCCCCTCCAGCCTGGGTAACGCTGCGTCTCTCCACGAACCATTCAGCACAACCCCTGTCGTGAGCGCCGCCACACACACACACACACAGACACACACAGACACACACACACGTGTCACACACCAGCGCTGTATGCCGCAGTTATTCATCAAATGGCCGACAAAACAGCTAATCCCCTCACATCGGATCATGCCGAGCCGGTACACAGATGAGTTGTGCTCCTCTCTGGAGGAGCGGGGGGGGGCGGGCGCACCTGCTTCTGATTGAAGATCCATTTAGAGGAGCTGATCAGATACTCCTCGCAAACGTCGCAGCCGGTGACCGCCCGCAAGCTCGTTGCCATGGTGTCACATCGGGACAGGGCTCGCTCGCCGCCGCCACCCCCACCCCCCCCCCCTCCACCGCCGCTGCCCCACAGAGCCCTCCCTCTCTCTGCACTCTGGGCTGAAGCCTCAATAAAACAGGATTTGTTCCAGTTGTTTACGGAGGGGTTAAGAGGGGCGGCTGGGGCATAGGGGGGAGCGTGGCAGAGAGCTGACAGCTGCCTGGCAGGGGCTCGAATTGCGGCTTAGCTATTTCTTTTTTTTCCCGCCGTTCCATGAGTGGCGTGCATACAATGGCTTCTTTAACTCCCCGGCCATCTGAATATTTCCGAGGCACGGGGTGGCTATCGTAACGGGGGTGACTTAAGACACGGCTCCATCCCTTTCTCTCGAAGGTCCGCGCCGGGCCGAAGACTTCCCCCCCTCACAGAGCCAACCTCGGTCTCGGCACCTGTGTGCCACTCTGTGGCTGTTCCTCCGGGGGCCACTAGATGGCAAGCTAGCTACATCCCCAAGAATGAGGGAAGATCAAATGGAAAAGGCAAGACAGGAGAGCCAATGTGCAGATTGATTTCCTAAATGCATGCATGTATGTATGATGTGTGTGTGTGTGTGTGGCAACATTGTTAATTAGGCAGTTTGGCAATTAGGCATTGAAAAGGGTGAAGAAGGTTTTTTGTTTTCCTTTTTCTGTGGGAGGGCTTGGGATGGTGAGAGAATAAGAAAAGCTGACAGAAGTGAGAAGAGCCAAGAGACCGGAAGAGACCGGAAGAGAGAGGGAGAGAGAGGGAGAGAGAGGGAGAGAGAGGGAGAGAGAGGGAGAGAGAGAGATGGGGGGGAGAGAGATGTGGGGGGGGAGAGAGGGAGAGAGAGAGAGAGAGAGAGAGAGAGAGACAAAACAAATCGCTCTGTATCGTGCCTCTTTTCAAGTCGCAAACAATACATAGCAATACAGGTAGCACTGAAAGGTTAGTCACAGATTGCACCATATCATTGAGTCCAATAACCAACTTTCCAGCAAAATATCAAGGTCTTCTTCACACAGATGTGGCGTCTACAAACACCACAACCTGGAGCAGTGGCGGAGCCAAGCAACAGTGGAGAGAGAGAGAGAGAGAGAGAGAGAGGGGGGGGGGAGAGAGAGAGCTATAGAAAGGACAGTGTCTCAATGCGGTGACAGAACGGCTCTATAGCACGTCTCAAAGACAATACTGCTGATAGGTCTGAAGCGTTGACTCATTGACTTTACAACCTTCAGAGCGAGGGAGACAAGAGACATGGGCTGGTGGAATTATGTGATTTCACATTATTAATGTAGTGTGAATAAAAAAAATGATGCCCCCCCCCCCCCCCCCCCCCACCAAAAAAAAGAAAAAGAAAAAGAAAACATCTCCATTCAAAATGTCCGCTCGGCTCTGACTGAGCAGACGGAAGTGTTTGTGTGAACTGGCCCCTTGGCGCCTCCAGAGTGATCCTAATGGAGGCCGGTGCTTATAGTCTTGGCTCTTGGGACCTGTCCTCTCTCTGGTATGGAGCAGGTTTGAGGTGCACATCGCTCATTCAATGGAAATCGCTGGGATCCTGTGTTTACACACACTGAGTGTGTCGCTTCCGCATTAAACCCCGAATAGTAGCGCGCGAGCGGTGGAGAACAAAAAAAAAAAAGGCCATTTTGAATTAACCGCCGGCTCGTTTTACAGAGCAAATATTTGAGGTCAGAGAAGAAACGCATATACATCGCATAGATCCACAGGGCACTTACGCCGAGTAGCCCCTGGGTGAGTCTTATGCTTCATATCACTCAGCACGCATAACAGATTACAGCCCGCTCCCTCACCGCCATCTGTGTAATATCAGGACACTGTCAGTGGAGGTGCACTGACATTCTGGCATGCCATTAAAGTGGACACAGATGAATGTGTCTGAATTGGTTGTGGCCGGACTGGGAATGTGTGGGAAGGAGAGCGTGGATGGCAGGGTCTTACAGTGAGTTAATCTCCAGCGTCACTACAGCCACTATCACCAGTACCACTACATCCACTACCACCACCACCAGTACCACTACCACCATCACCACCACCACCAGTACCACTACCACCATCACCACCACCACCAGTACATCCACTACCACCACCACCACCACCACCACCACCACCACCATCATCGCAACCTCCACCAATACTACCAGGCTACCTCTGTGTCGTCTCCTGATCGGGGAGTGGGGTCTTCCCCGCCATCACTCGGGGTTATGGTCCGGAGTTCTTCTCCATGCAAGGTGTGCTCCTCCTGCTGAAGCACAAGCAGCAGTTGTGTACACCCTAGGTGAGTTTGAACGCTTGACTGTGCTGACTGTGAACGCTCCCTGCATGTTGGCTTCAGAGCGACATGAATAATGTTAGCTATCCACACACACAAGCACACACACACACACGCATTGCAGAATCACAACGTACACACACACACACCCGGTTTCTGAAGACCGTCACTAACGCACGTCCGCCAATGGGCTTGAATATTTCAGGGCAGTCAGGAAGAAAGCAAAAAAAAAGCAAAAAAAGAAACCCTCATTGTTTGGACAACCGGAGCCACAGCTTGGACACATATTACCTAGAACAGTTGCCCTAAGTCACAGGTCCGGTCCAGTCACCCCAATTCAAATGACATACCTCGATGTGGCTGGCACCTTCAGGTTCACCTGACCCCATCCGACACATGACATTCTATTAGTGTTCGTGTGACCCGGCAGACACGGGATACAACATTTTGAAAATGCTGGGAGAGGTATTAGACACTGGGGGGGGGGCGGGGTCGCCGGGCCCTGATGAATTCTGACATGGGAGCCGCGGGGGCCACATTGCACTGCATGTAGTGTCCCCGCTGCGGTGCGTTCAGCGCTCCCCAGAGTGCGTGGATGTGTGAATGAGGGCCGCGCTCCGGCCAGCTATAAGCAAGGCCCCCCCGACGTATGCTCTGAGGATGTGTTGACCTACATTACCCCTTGTTGAACATGACTGAGGAGTGAGGAGACGAGGAAAAAAGGAAAAGGCTTTTCACCACGGTGTGTACAACCCCATCCCCAAAAAAATGAAGTAATCAAATGCGGGAACACACACCCACACACACAACACACGGGTATATAAATGCAGCGGTAAGAGCTGTTGAACAATGTGCAATCAAAACCGTGGCCCCTTTCAAGGTCCTGGCCCCCTGAATGTGTCGCTGTAATTAATTGGCCGATTAATGTGTGTTTATTCTGGACACCAGTGGATCCAGCCATACTGGGCCTCACTGGGAGAACACAGAGACAGACTGATAAATCACAGCACCCGCGTGGATCTCCCTGCGCATGTGGCAAACACCACCACCGCCGCCCCCACCGCCCCAGTCCCACCGCCCCAGCCACCCCAGCCCCACCGCCCCAGCCCCACCGCCACCAGCCCCCGCGTCCCCTCTCCTCGCCAAACCCGGGCTCAATAAGAAAAAAAACCTTTCCGTAGCAAATCAGGTCAAATCTTTGTTTCAGCCTCTCCCCCCTCCACCACCCCCACTACCCAATACACTTGACATTGGCTAGATTAATTGCCTGGTGCGCGGGGCAACTGTATTACTTCCCAGTGTAATCTAGGTGTCAGAAACACACATCTCGAGCTCTGCTGATGTCCTCAAAATGATTTTTTGGGGACGGAGCGGAAACCGGAGCCGTTTTATGTATGACAAAAGGGTGAAGCAACGCTCCACCCTGCCTGTAAAATAGCACAGGGTGTAAATCTTGCTATAAAGTCTCAGCTGTGAGCCCTGGCCGACCTGTAAATTCTTATCTCGGTGTTAGGCGGCGTCGCAGGGTCACGGTGGACCTTTAACTACATATCTGCATCACACTTCTGTATTTAAACAACCCCTTTTAAACAGGCATTCACTGCCGCTCGCCGAATCACGCCGTTATCTGAGGTTAACCGTTAGGACAACCAAGCTTTTATTATTACAACCGTGCAGGTTTTATTGAAGGTGTTGGAAATGTGTGGACTTTGTTATGCTACCTGGTGTGACAAAGAATTCATAGTAGAATCATATGTCATATTGTGCACAAATTATGCAGAGTGCATTATGCTGAAAGCCGTTGAATGGGTTGAATTTGTAGATTTCTGTAAGCATGACATTAGCCAGTTTTGTAATCAAAAGCTTTGTTGCCTCATAGCGTGGAGACACAGAGCTAGGTTGAACCATGGCAGCGTTGTGTATTTGTTTTGAAGAAGAAAAAGATGAGAGAAATGGAAAAGACATACAGGGAGTTACTTCCAGGTCCCAGGCAGACTAGAAAGGTACACCTGCAGGGAATAACGCAGATCAAAGGTGGCCGACGGGGGAAAACATAAAGTAGCTTCAGGTTTAAGGTTTATCTAAACTGATTTTACACAGCTTACACACACACACACACACACACACAGTTACCTAGCCACACACAGACTTACCCACACACACGCATGCACACACGCACGCATGCACACAAACACACAAACACACACACCTTTAAGAACAAACAAACAAATCCAATGTTTCTCATTGGTAAACATGAATATAATGGTAAAACTGCAAGAAAAATAAATCAGGCATAACACTTAATTACCAATTGAAGACAAATCAAATCCACATAATGAAAAGATAATCACGCAAACAAACTAAACACAATAATTGAAGAGGATCCAAACCATCAACCAATTCCACTGTTTCTTTAAAGCACTGAGGGAAAGCCAAATAATTTATTTCCGACTTCTCCTGTCAGTTACATCCTGTTTCCTGTTGTTTACGTCCAGTTTCATGTCATTTATACCCTGTTTCCTGTCAACGCAACAGGCTGACACAAAATAAACCACACTAAATCAAACCCAAATTTCACGTTTTTTAAGTAATTAACAAATGAACACAATTCAGCTTCACAATCACAGGTCAGAACATGCATTTTTTTTATCCAATTGAACCACACACACGCCTTCAACAATGAACCTCTGGCAGCAAACACTGCCGTACTTCATTATTCAGCTCGGCGTGGGTTCGGCTAGAGGTCAACCGACTGTCACCATCTCATCTGCGTCCGTGCCATGCCTGCCTCCGACACGGAGCCAGGGTGACCACTGCCAAGTGTTTCACCCCCCCCCCCCCCACACCCCCTACTAACTGAGTCATAACTCGTTCTCTTGTCAATGTCAATACCTGTTTGCATCACCTAGCAGACACCCAGCAGCAAAGTGCACGAGCCGCAATATAATCTGATATATAATATAATATCATATATTATATCATATATGTCACATAGTGCGCGAGCCTGATTATTCCATAACATTTCATTTTGTTTTTAATGCGTGCAGAAGAGAATCAGGAATTGTTATATTATTGGTACCTTACGATTCAGGGCAATGAAAACATTTGTTTAAAAAGCTAATTAGGTTAAATGACAAACACTGTTTATGTTTACAATGAGAATGCATAGATTTACTTAGTAATAGATGAATATGACTGCGACTTTTTTTATTTGAATTCGACATAGTTCAAATAAAAAAACATCCAGGGAACTGGTTTGTACGGAAGCGTATTGCTGCCACGCCAGAAAAAGAAAAACGGATCAGTATCAAGTACATTGTTATAACAAGATGTTTTTCACGTTATAACAAGATATTTTCACGTTATTACGACATACAAACTTATCACGTTATAACAATATATTATTTATCACGTTATAACGTGATAACTTATATTGTTATAACGTGAAACGTTTCACGTTATAACAACATAAGTTGGTCGCGGTGGATGTTATGTGAGCTGGAAGAGGGTAAATCGAGGCACTCTTCTGGTACACCGCGATTCCGTGTTTTGGGCCACGGTGATGCAGTGAAGTGCCCACTGTGTTGAAAAAGGTTTATGGAACTACGTTACCCATAAGGCTTAGCGCCAGGCACATGCAGGAAGTAGCCTATGTGGTGAGAGCTATGAGCGTGTACATGTTGGACCGCTAATGCAATAAAGAGTTAGTGGGAACTAAACGTGCTGCTGCGCTTTGTCATATATAAGGACAAACATAACACCCACCTCCCGAGACCAACTTATATTGTTATAATGTCAAACGTTTCACGTTATAAGTTATCACATTATAACAATATAAGTTATCACGTTATAACGTGATACATAGTATATTGTTATAACGTGATAAGTTTGTATGTCGTAATAACGTGAAAATATCTTGTTATAACGTGAAAAACATCTTGTTATAACAATAAACTGTTCACGTTATAACGTGATACTGATCTGTTTTTCTTTTTCTGGCGTGGCAGCAATACGCTTCCGTATTTTGATACGGGTGACGCAAGACCTCGTCCATCCTAACATAATCTGCAACTGAACAATGCAGAACATATTTGTCATTTGTCGGCCATGTGGGGGAATAAACATCCAACATCTCCGTCGACCTGCTTTAGTCTTACACACAGAGAGCAGTCTCAAGGACACCTGAAGATCAAGGAGGAGGAGGATGGATAAGAATACACTCACATGTTCATAATAACACAGGAGCCTGCTGGCCAGCTGCTGGGAGAAGTGTCTTGCTCATTCTGCACACACACACACACACACACACACACACACACACACACACACACACACACAAACACACACGAGAACACACATATACACACACACACACACACACACACACACAAACACACAAACACACACACACGAGAACACACATACACACACACACACACACACACACACACGAATAACAAACACAGAGATCACCTCCAGGTTAGCGATTACCCGCGCCACCACGCGGTTATCTGGCTAACCCAGTTGCCAAGCACAGGGGAACCACACGCAAATGGGCTGCCCTTGGCTTCAGCACCAGCAAACCGTTACCGCTTGTGGCGCCGGGCACTGGCAGCGCCGGACGTTAGTAGCCATGTTTTTTTTTTACATTCTCCTACATAAAACTAACATCCACCTGAGGGTACACACACCGTACGAACCGATGGCTTCGGCAGCACTGGACATGGCTTTTACATTCTCCTACATACAACTACCGTCTCGTCCACCAGAGGCTCCACATGACATGAATCGCAGCCATGTGTTTCACATTCTCCAGGATACAAGTACAGTGGACCAGAGGCTACACAAGACATTAATCTCAGCTATGTGTTTTACATTCTCCAGGATACAGCTACAGTGGACCAGAGGCTACACATGACATTAATCGTAGCTATGGGTTTTACATTCTCCAGGATAAAGCTACGGTGGACCAGAGTGTGTAAACACACTGGAGGACTAACTAATGACATGCAGCAGTGGACAGTAAAGAGCATACACCCTATCGATTTCTCTGTTCGGACTCATTTCAAGTGCTGCTGACTGATGGCTGTGGTTTGACAGGTTTGACAGATGGGGTTTTGACCATAGACTGTACAGTTTAACATGCAGGGTCAGGTTCTTTCACAAAGACAGAGCGAGAGGGAGACTTGAAAATGAAGCCAAAACAATTGGGCTTGAACAAATATAAATATTTCCTCTTCATGAAAAACGATAAATATTCCGTCTTCATGAAAAACTGCCGGGGCAAAAGGATTCGTTCCAGCGCCATGTTGAACTTGTGCTTTCAGGTAACGGCAACTTGACCCCGTAATAGAAACGCTATTAAAGGGTCTATAACTGCATCATTACTTTGATGTAGAATAATGTTTCATGAACGCTATTCAAAACATGCAAAGTGAAACCATTGCCAACCATTTATCATTAAGCTCATTATCATAAATGTTTTTTAAATAATTGCTATAAAGAGTAAACAAACAATGTGACTTAGAAGTATATCATTATTGCTCCATTGTTACATGTGCACCATAATTATCACCAAGAGTGTCTCCTCTGCTGAAGAATAAAAATAAATATCACGCGCAGCAAGGTTCATGCTGCATATTTAATTTGCATTAAACACAGCTGCAGAGGAAGGACGAGCTGCACGGTTCCTACGCTGATGCATTCTCTCAAGGGTTTGCTGGGCTCTCCACGAGTACACACCTACTGTATGTCTTTTCAGGAACAAACACATTGCGTTGCATTGCTAGAGGCTGCCATCTTCCAAGAGCCAAATCAAAGGGAGAGGACTACTGACTCACACAGCAAGGAAGCAAGCCTTCATTTGACAAAATAGAAAAACATTGAATTATTCAATGTTGGGTTTTTTTTAGAAGGCAGAACATACAGTGTGTTGAATGTATCATTTAACTTTAGGGTCTCAAACTATGACTGTCAAAAGAAAATGTATATTAAGGTTGCGTCAATGTTGTAAATGCCAAGAAATAGCAAAAGCAAAACCATCACAATAAAACACTAATGTTGACTTAGTTTAGTCATTAAGCGCTTTTTGTCAATTGTATCTATGCACATTTGCATACCTAATTATAATTTGTATGCAAGACACAGATTGCCCATCAGAAAACCCACCCCTATAGTGTGTGTGTGTGTGTGTGTGTGAGAGAGATGGGAGGGGGAGGGGGTGGGGGGGTGGTTCTCAAAGTGATTACTTATTAATCCAGAGCAAACCTCCTGACTTACCCGGGGGGTGAACCTGTATCTAAAATGAACCCACACACACACAACAACCCCACCATTCCAACTGGCAAAGCGAAGCACGCTGATGGGAGAACTTGGCACAACATGAATGCAGCCGGGCGTCTAGTGGTGCTCCTGTGTATGCTGGCGGGGAGCAGCCCCTACACACGGGATTGCACTCCTATTTCAGGAGTCCATACTGACGTCAATGGACTCGCCGTCATTTGAAAAAAGCCCCAGCATGATTTCTGGATAAGTGGATATGGGATTTTCATACAAACACACACATGAACACATACACATACACACACACACACACACACACACACACACACACGTATATACACATACACATGTCATTGTCATAGGCCAGGAATGGTATACAACAATTGAGGTGATTCAATAGAAACCTTTAATTATGGGCCCTGATAAATATTTCATGATGCCACAAAATCAAAACGCTATTGTTTGTTATTGGCTCTGCCCATCGTTTTCCTATCGCTGTATAGTGCCATGCAGTCCTAATGCCTCACACTCTGCGTGCTATTTTGTGCTGTTGTAATCCATAATTGATTGGAGGGAGCATTTGCGTTGGCACTTCAAACCTGTAATGTGTTGCAACACATTGCCATGATTACAATATCTGGACATGCGCTGTCTATGCACTAGCCTTTATCTCAACCCCTTACAAACTAGAGCTGTCACATGTCAAGTTGGCAATATAAAAAAAAAAAAAGACTCGCCAGACTCTGCTACGACCAGACATGAGGTCATCGGGAAGGGATGGGGTCAGTACCCTTGGCCACCTCTTTTGCATTTTGAGAGAAGGATCGGTGATCATTTACAATCTACCTCCGCTCCCTCTATCTCCCACTTCCATGTCCTCCGCGTCTCCTTGAAGCACGTCTAAATGGCTTGAGAGCGGCCATCTTTCCCTCGGTAATAAATCGGAGTAGACAGCGTGAGAGATGATGTGGCTGGATAGCGGGGCCTCGCATTGGACCTTATGAGGAGGAGCCCTCCGCGGCACTCCTGGCTGTTCTGCGCCACGCTCTGTCTGCTTATGTCAAAGTTTGTCGCAAAATCTTTGTGGCAGCGACGGCCTTTTGGTTGTAAGGCGACATGTTGTGGTGGTGGACAAAAAGCCGCTAATTGGGTGAGAATCTCTTGCTTGTATCAGCTGGCTATTAGCAAAAAAGCCGCCCGCATACTGACACACGTCCACCGGGGCGGCCTGAAATAGACGGCAAGAAAGTGTAGAAACATAGGTTGGTCGACAGCTTACCGCACTAGCATGTGACTGCAGGAGGAGCTAAGAATAAGTAGAAACCTTAGCACATTAACAGTCCCCAGGAAGTCAGCCCAGTCATCAAAGACGGGATATTATTAGAGCAGCAGAGATGTGTGTTGAGCAACAAAAACAGCCAAAGGTTTCCATATGTCCAATCTGAAAAATCTGCTCATATTTTAAAGAGGGAACTTTATCCAGATTTAACTGTGTAACCGCAGCCATTGCTTGGACACCAGAGAACAAGCAACACAATCTGCAGTACGCTGTCTTACTGCACTCCATGTGACTTCGATTGGCCCTCAGACCAATTAAGAGGGTACAAACATTGTAACATAGTGAAAGTGCACCGTGACACAGACTTCGTTCTTTCTTTTGCTAGGTAAGGGACACTCCAACCCCAAGCCACAGAGGTGGGATGTCTGTAGAAAACACTGGCTAGATATCAAATAGCTGTGCTGCTCCTTCAGTAGCGCAGCACTTCACCTTCAGTGTACAGTGCACAGTGCACAGCGCTCGCACATAATGTTTGCACCGTGCAAAAAATCCCAAAAGAAATCCCCTGCAACGGTGAGCTCATACGAAACCATCAGCTGTTCTGCTGGTCAACGCAGAGCCTTCAATCCTTCATAGTCACGGTCTTTACTTTCACCTCTTTTGAGGAGAAATGTATTTTCAAACAGAAGGGCAGAATGCTTGAAATTACGATCCAGATGCCTGATCCAGTTATGCATCATGTTTGTGCTTTTTCTAAAGAGGAACATTTCTCTGACCTAGTTTCGTCCGCGTAATGTCCACCAAAATATATATTTAGATATTTTGCCAAGGGGGCTGCCATATGCTCCAGCTCTGGACTGCACTGCTACAGACACTGCGGTTATGACATAGAGGCAGAGGGCTATCATGATCATGACAACCAATGAAAGAACACTCTCTACACCTGTTGTTTCAAGACCTTATTTCAACTTTGATGACAAGAAACAAAAACATTCCTTCGAGAGGCTCGCCTTTCCGTCTTCCCCGAAGTATGCACATTTGGAAACCATTAAGGAGCTTTTTCAATATCTAGTATTTGTTTTGTATATATATATATATATATCCTGTCCTATGGACAGGACAGTACAGTGGGTGGAAAGAAAGAGAGGAAATGACATGGAGCATAGGACTTCAGGCAATCGCATAGGAACCTGCGTCCCTAAAAGGCATATTGCCTATTGTGGTTAGCGGCGCACTAGCAGGTTGAGCCAACAAGCCCGCCTATAACTGATCTAGCTCCATGCGTACTTCATTAGATCCAGTTGCATGAGGCCCACGGTACCATCATTATAGGCCTCAAATAGAGACGTAAGGTTGCACTTCATTCATCCACCTTCACCCAATCAAGCCCTTTGGGAAACTGAATACCGCCCTCCACAGTGTCCACGCCGAGATCCCAACGTGTGCTGCCACTCATTCTCTGTTTGTGTGTGTGTGTGTGACTGTGTGTGTGTGTGTGTGTGTGACCCCATGGCCAACAAGCTCATTTATTAATTGTCACAGTGTCACAAGTGGCACTCTCCACTGCTTCTCCTCCCCCCCCCCCCCCCCCCCCCCCAAGTGCCACATAGTGTGCCCTCTACTGTCTAGCACTTGCCTGTGTGTCTACACCATACCCACCCTCCCCTCCCTCCCTCCCTCCCTCCCTCCCTCCCTCCCACACCACCACCCCCTCAGACACCACCCTCCCACCGCCCCCCCCCCTCCCCACAGCACACCCCGCCCCAAGGCTAAACTGCACACAGCTTTCCTGCCCAGCGGGTCCCCAGCTTGGCTCTACCTCCACAGCCCCCGGGGTCACCTCTGTGTTTATGGGGGTTACGAGCCCCCCCAACCAGGCCACACAGTGGGGGTGGACAGCTTCTGTTTACTCACCCTCTTGCCCTCTTTGCCCGGCTGGCCCGGTGTCCCCGCTGCTCCCTGGGGTGAGGGGGGGGGGGGGGGGGGGGGGGGCGGGAGAGGAGAGGAAAGCAAAGGAGAGGAAGGATGTGATGTGAGGCCGGTTAGGGAGCATGGGGGTTGCTGTGGTGGATTCATGGGGCAGTTGGCAGCGGTAGGGGTAGGGTTTACAGCATGCTGCTTGTAAAGCTAATAGGGACAGATGTCTGCTCCACATGTTCTCAGCAGATCAGTGGGTAACTGGCTTACTTTGGCAGAGACGGACAACAACGCGCGTAGCGCCGCCGCGACACTGTGTGTACACAGCCGGATGGGGTTTATCGTATAGTTGGGAGTGTTTGTATGTGTGTGTGGACTCCAGTGTGTGTACAGTTTAAACAAAAAAAACAAAAAAACATAAATACGTGAGTAAATAGTAAGTAGGTAAACATGATAAGGTAAACATGACAATTGGCCGGCCACATGGGTTTTGTGTATTTAATACCTATATTACAGTAGATACAATGTTTGGAGAACTATCGACTTATCATGTTATTTAGATTTGCTTTAAACAGTCTTGTATATAGTGGATTTAGCGGTAGAGGGTGTTGTCGTGTTTTGTGGGGCTCACCTTCTCGCCTCTCTCTCCAGGAGGGCCCTGGGGACAATTTAATTGTGAGAGTAGTTTTTAGTCACATGAAAGAAATTACTGATATTATTGGTAACAAAAGGTTGGGACTTTTCCCCATATACTATATTTAGAAAAACATACCTGCTCTCCTTTGAAGCACTTTCCCTCAATCTGAAAGAAGTACAAAAATACTAAATCGGTCAACGTGAAAAAACAAACCATGAGATACATACACCACAGCAATAATAGGCTAATAATATGCACAATGTAAGAACGCCAGTGGCGATAGGGGCACTGATCCTTGACCCCGATGAACCGAGGAGAAAAAAAATCTGAGCCCACAGGTGTCGGCTCGGCCCAGACAAGCTGGGCTCCACTGTCACTGGCTTACAGACGGAGTCGTCTGTCCAACGGGGGCCACAGAATGGACGCGGGGGCCACAGACGGCTTCTCGGCTTTCAGATACTAGGCCAGTAATTGGTGTCCCCTTTCGATTGGCATCCACGAGTCAAATACTGTTGACTTTCTTGGAAGCAGCTGCAGAAATAGACATCCATAACATTTGCACTTTACATGCGAAGCGTTGGCCCTTGTGAATAGCACAAAAAAGAAAAAAAGTGTGATATTTAATGATATTGGAGACTGACAGCGCTTAGATATTTGTAACAATGTCCATAAAAAATGAGTGACAGCTTTGACCTCTAACAAATTAAATGACGCATCCCTCAATCTCCCTATGTGGTGTTTTAGCTAATAAATCAATTATATGTGTACTGTAATTCTTTGACTGACTTGTAAGTAGACAGATTTGACCTTGGTGGTACACATTGCAACAGGTCCTGTAGCAACAAAGCAAAATATGTTTGATATAATATGTATAAATAGCATAAATGAATACCTCATAGAAGTTTGTGGGGTCTCTATGAATACAGAAATCATAATGGTAAGTTTAAACACAATTGTGAACAGCAATAATCAAGTTTTACCAGTCGGCCAAGCATTAGCTGATTTACTATTAATGTAAATATAGCAAGATCAAATACCTAATAGACGTGTGTGAGGTTTATGCTGGATACAGAAATCCTGCTGGTGAGGCAAACTATCTAGCAAATCTAGCAAAGCAACCAAAAGCTTTTACCAATTGGGTCAAGCGTTTAGCTCACATATGTCAATATCACGGCCCACGGGCCAGAGACAGCCCGCCACAACTGTTAATCAGGCCCACCCATAAAATCTGACAATCAATTTAATGTGGCCCATGCACTGGAGTTTAAATGTACGTCCATGACAATACAACATTGTAACGGAAGAGGTGCTGCCGCACTCCGCTCTCATGCTTTAAAGGATAACTTCGGGATTTTTCAACCTGGAACATATTTTTCAATCATGTCTAACCAAGTCTCGCCAAGGAGAAGTCTCGCTCTGAACTCTCCTTGGCGAGACTTGGTTAGACACAATAACAAACAGACCGATTCAAATGAAAAGGTAAAGACAAATGTGTTATTTCTCTATAGGGATCCTTTCCATAATGTTGCAGACACTTATAATAACAATCTGAGCCTGTCAGTGGCAAAACAAGCACTTTTAGAGGACTTACATCGATGGTGCCCGTCTAGTTTTACATTGCTGCCCAGGGCTGATGCGAAATACTGGAACCAATTGCAAATATGGTTGTCCTAATTAGTCACTGAGACCCAAAAGTATGGGAAAATAGGGTCCAGCTTGTAAAATCCCAAAGTCTTCCTTTAATAAGAGAGTTAATAAAGGCCAAATAGGCTACAGAGGCTACAATACAAACAACATAAATTATATCTTCCTTTCCAAAGGTAGCTAGCATAAACAATGGCCAAAAAAAGAAAAGTGGACAATGAATATTGCCAATTTCACGAAAGATGGAAAACATCATATTGTTTTTGTGAATATAAACAAAAGCCAATGTGTTTGTCAAGAGTCATTGGCAGTGTTTAAAGACTATATATACATTTGGGGGCATTTAAAATCAAAGCATGAGTTTATGGAAACATGGACATGGAACAGCAGCAGCAAAAAGTCAAGGAATTAAAACAGGTCAGGGTCAGGGAGCTGTGAAGGCAAGCTTTATAAATAATAGTGGAGGAAATAGCAAATGGAGGAAATAGCAAGTGCATGCAAGCCGTGTACAGAGGGAGAGTTTATAAAAATTGCATTGAAAAGGTATGTGATGTTGTGATGCCCCGTAGAAGCAGGCATTTGCGAATATCAGCCTCTCCCAAAAAACCGTGGCTAGTCGGGTGGATGAGCTGGCCTCCGACTTACAGATCCAGCTTAAAACTAAAGCCAAGGAATTTGTTTCGTATTTGTTGGCTGCAGATGAGAGTACAGACAGGACGGACACTGCCCAGCTTTCCATATTCATCTGAGGGTGGATTCTCAGTTTTCCGTCACTGAGGAACTTTTGGATTTAAAGGGATTCACGGGACAACTACTGGACAGGACATTTTCACACAAGTGGAGCGGTGCATCAATGAAACGGCATTGCAGTGGAACACATTTGTTGGGCTCACAACAGATGGTCCCCCTGTGATGTGCGGGGAGGTCCACGCTTTGGTGAGTTTGGTTCGAGAGGAGATGGGGCACACAGGAGGAAACTTGACAGCCTACAGCTGCATCATCCACCAGAAGGCCCTCTGTGGAAAGGTGTTGGGCATGGTGACAGTTGTAATGAAAACGGTGAAACTCCCTGCATGAGTATGTCCCATACCATACGGATGTGCGTTGTTTGAGTTGAAAGTTTTGCGAAGATTGTTATGATACCCAGGTTGAGATCGTTCACTTTATGGAAAGCAAACAAAAGGTCATCCCCAAGCTTGATGAAAAGTGGCTGAGCGACTTGGCGTGCCGCTCAGTGTGACGTTACAGAACAGCTCAACGCCCTAAACGTAAAACTCAGGGGTCGAAAGCAGCTGATGACCAAAATGCGAGACTTTAGCAGGAGATTTGCTGATTTTTAATCACAGAAATCCAATCTTAACCTGTTCACAAATCCATTTGCAATTGACATTGATACTGCACCTGAGCACTTGAAGCTGGAACTCATTGAATTGCAATGTAACAGTGCTCTGAAGACCCAGTAGTAGCAGTCAGTTAGGGCTGCTGAGTTTGCACCTCTACTCCCCAAATCAATGCCACAGCTTTTCCTTCACGCTGCACACATCATGTCTGTGTTCGGAAGCACCTACTCATGCGAAGAGATCTTCCCCGTTATAAAACTGAACAAGATATCCCACAACACAGACCAGCATCTGGTCTCTGTATTGAAAGTGGCCACAGCAAAGGACATTAAGCCTGGAATAGACGAGGTCATTACTAAGAAAAGATGCAGATTTTCTGGTAAGAGTTGAACTAAAAAGCAACCACAATGCCTATTTTGTTTAGGTTTGGCTAGTTATTTTTGTGAAGTTATTTTATACAAAAAAAGTGTTCAGTATTTGATAAATACTATTTAAAAACCTTATTTTTTATTTTGTTGCAGAATAAAGGAGGCCACTGTGATGCGAATGTGTTTTGTTTAATTTTGCAGTTATAATTTTATACAAAAACATTGTTCAGCACTTGGTATGTTGCTTTATTAATCACTTTTGCTGGTAATAGTTACCTACCAATGGTGCATGCATGCAAGCCTACTTACCTCTTCAATAAAAAAATGAATCATTGTAATACATTTCTGCCCCCTGATTGTATTCACAACCCTCAGCATGGCCTTCAGTACATTTGAATTTTGATACCCCTGGTATAGCTTATTCCCTATTAGATTTCAAGTGTATCCATGTAAAAATAGCATGATTGAATATTAAATCGACGTGTGTGAGATTTTATGAGGGCAGAAATCATGCTGGTAAGACAAACATCGAGCATAGCGACCAAACGCTTTTACCAATCGGGTCAAGCGTTTAGCTTATTCCCTATGAAGTTTCAAGTGTACTCATGTAAAAATAGCATGACTCAATATCTAATAGACGGTTGTGGGGAGGAGTGCAGGAATCACATTGGGAGGAGTGCAGGAATCACATTGGTAGAGGCAGGCCAGAGGCGGTGGTGGGGCACAGTAGGTTGTTGTACCGCTCTGGTTCTGATGAGAACTGGCAGGCCAATTCCCTCATGATGTGGAGATAATTAGCCATCCACCCGCCGTATACTTTGGATCTCTAATGCTAATCAACTCACCGCTACAATAAAAAAGTGTGTGTGTGTGTGTGTGTGTAAAAGCAGTAGCATAAGTGTCTGTTTGTGTGTGGAAATTACGAGTGCAAACATGTACTCAAGTAAACAGTTGCTCGTCAAGCAAATCGTAAACGATTAAACTAAATGACAAAAAAAGTTTTTGTAATTTAGTCATTTTTCCGATGTCTTACAAATACATTATATAATATGTTGATATGTATTTTGGCAAACTTTTGCAGCAGGATATATCATTAAGTAGTCAAAAGCCTTCGCCATTGTGCAGTCATGCATTGTTGTTGAGAGGTTGTATGAAGAAATGTATAGCAGCATAGCGCTGCTGTGGTAGTGTATTAAAATAGACACATCTCAATTGCAGCTTATGTTTAAACGTCATTTTTAGAAAATTAGGAAGATATTGGATATTCAACAGATATTCATGCTCTGAATTAGCAATGTGCAGTGGTCAGAGGTGTCAAAAGTATTCACATTCGTTACTCAGGTAGAAGTATAGATACTAGGGTTTAAAAAGACTTCTGTAGAAGTTGAAGTATCAACTCAAGCTTTCTACTCAAGTAAAAGTGTAAAAGTACTGGTTTCAAAACTACTTAAAGTATAAAAGTAAAAGTAATGTAAGGGGAAAAAATGTCATTAAGGACAAAAGCTTAGGCCGCGTCACAGGGGCCTATAGTGCACTACCCAAATACGAACCTCCCCCAAAAAACATTTTTCTAAAGGCCATGATGACTATAATGTTATATTAAAATGTTATGTTGAAACGCCACTGGAACGCCACTCAAAGTTGGAGTTCCTACTTATTATTATTATTCTACATATATAATTATACGTATTATACATGTATAATAGTTATATTATATATTATTATACATGTATGATTATACATATTATACATGTATAATAGTTCTATTATACATTATTCTACATATATAATTATACGTATTATACATGTATAATAGTTATATTATATATTATACATGTATGATTATACATATTATACATGTATAATAGTTCTATTATACATTATTCTACACATATAAGTATACGTATTATACATGTATAATAGTTCTATTATACATTATTATACATGTATGATTATACATATTACACATATATAATAGTTATATTATACATGTATAATAGTTCTATTATACATTATTATACATTTATGATTATACATATTATACATGTGTAATAGTTATATTATACATTATTATACATGTATGATTATACATATTATAAATGTATAATAGTTCTATTATACATCCATGATCTACCCCGACTTCACAGAGAGTCAGTTGTCTGACGTCATGGCGTGCACCAGGAACGCTTGGAGGTCGGAAATCGGAAATGTCAACTGGGAAATCCAACTGTTCCTGAACGCAGCATATGTCACGTGCAGGTGTCCAAACCAATAGGGTGTCGGAATGGTAAATGTTTATACTTCTCATCCAATCACACTCACTCTATCCGGATGCCGCGATTTATCTGGAGAGGTTTTTTTGTGTGTGTGTTTTTTTGAACGATGACAAGCCGGAATGAAAACAGGCCAAATGAAATAGGAGTAACAAGGCTATTTTTAAAATGTAAGCAGTAGAAAGTACAGATATTTGCGTGAAAATGTAAGGAGTAGAAGTAAAATGTCGGATGAAAAATAAATACTCCGGTAGATACCCAACATGTCTACTTAAGTAAAGTAACAAAGTATTTGTATTTCGTTACTTGACACCTCTGGCCATGGTGAACTAAAGACATGATCACCGGTATGAGCCCTGCAGTGTGTCTACCTGCCGAGGAGACAGGGCTTCGACGCGAAACCGTCGGGCATTAGCACTCCTCTATAGACCTTTGTTTGGTCAATATTTCTACACAATCCGCGAATTACAAAGTACCCTGCCCTAAACAATAGATTAGATTCAAGAGTCAATGTATTGTCATTATGCAGAGTACAGGTAAAAAGACAATGAAATGCTGTAGCAATAACAACAGCCTAACACAAATGCAATTCTACTGGATAAGTCACGTTTCAAAATGTCTGCAATGGATATATCCAGTGTGCGAAATACAGGGGGGCTCGGGGGGGCTCGACCCCCCCGATTAACCCATGAGACCCCCTGAAAGACTCAAAAGCAAAATTTGAGGGGGGTCTCAAATTTTGCCGAAAATAAAATAAAAAATATATTTTATTGTCACTAATGATCAGTTCAATGTGTTTAAGCTCACCATGTCCACTATTCAGAATTAAAAACATTTATTCACAAATTTGTACTATTTTTTGCCAAGCGGAGCCAGCCAGTCCTGTGCACGTATGCAAATTAGCCATGTGCCACGCCAAACAGACAAAAGACGTAAATGTTGAGAAATCACCCCCCCCCCCCCCCCCCCAAAAAAAAAAAAAACAGTTGCTGCTGGACACAACTATCAAATGAAAAAGAGAGTAATGTCCGCACACTTGCTGTGTTTTTAATGATTTTTCACCGTTGTAAAAGGATGTTTTGTCAAATGCTTATTTCAGTTTTGCCTCTCCTTGTTATAAAACAACGTGCATCCAAAATTGTTAAGTGTGCGCGTGTGTTTGTCATGTAGGCTATTAGAATGATTATCTCGGCTTGCATCCATGAAATATAGTAATGTTTGCGTACTGGCGCCTATTATCATGCGAGTTGTGGGGAGATTCTATGTTCAAAGTGTAATTTTAGAAGAACGCAACATATTCACTTACTTAAAATACCAGTTTCTTGATCACGTTTATGTTTACTTTCCCATGAACGAGTCGTTTTTTCCGCGGAAATGAACGTTGTTAAAATTATCTATGATAATACTGAGGTCGACTCATGTAGCCCCATTATCGCACACGGCCACTTTGAAGGTTTTTTGTCGCGCCGGTGAGTGTTCCATGTTGAAATGGACACATAAATGTTCTACAGTGTTTTATATTGATAAGTAAGGTGTACAGAGCCCATTTTTGTCATACTTGTAGCTTAAATACCTGTCTTGTATGATAACCTTTATCCTTTCTTTTATCTGTTGCTGCTCGCAATCGTATGATAAACCAGAAATTGTGCAATAATAGGGGCCGCGCGATAATAGGCGTTAAGTATGCTATAGGCCTACTGCATGAGAAAATTTAGATCGATATTGCGCAACAATCGGGAGATGGGGACCCCCCCGAATATTGATGGGTATTTCGCACACTGGATATATCATTAAAATTGCTGTTTAGTTTAGTTGTTTGGGTGTGATGCACATGGACTGTATAAAATACTGATTAAAACTGACTCTTGATATGTGGAAATTAGTGGAAACTATCACAGACCTTTTAAAAAAAACCTAACAAGAAAAACGCCTACAAAACGAGTACTTTATTATAATTCTTGAGTATTTCTTGCATCCCTAGTGGAAATGCAATAATTCAGTTTGCATGAGTGTGTGTGTGCGTGAGCGTGTGTGTATGTGTGTGTGCGTGTGTGTTTATGCATTTGTGAGCTCTGCACCTCCATATGCGCCCTGTATATATATTATTTTTCGTCTAAATGTGTGCATGGCCGCCAATGCCTCCTATCCCCTGGGCAAAGGTAATAACAAGATGACATAAAATGGGATCCTGGTGTAGCCAGCCCAATTTTAAGATCAGAAGCCATATAACATAGAGCAGTAGTTACAGGGCTTCCACAAATGTAACATGTCCGCTGGGACCTCCACCTGGATCTGCCTTCAGTCGTCTTTCAGTCGTTGACAGGACGAAAGAGAGAAACTATAGGGGAATTTGCTGAAACTAGCGTCTGGGCTAATATCTTGCTGTGAGCCACCCTGCAGCCTGCGCGGCACTTCAATGCCTGTCAAAAGCAGCCGTCCTCCCATCCTGCAACCATGGAAGCAGGGGGAGCCTGGAAGCAGGGGGAGACTGGAAGCACCGAGTGACTCTGGCTCTCCTCAAATGTTTCAGGGCCTGGGCAAAGCTGTCCGTTAAGCCCGTGCTGAATGCTAACATGACACCCAGGATTGCTCCCCTGGGTACCTCCACTTCCCTGTTTGACAAGCCACTTGTTTCGTTTCATTTGCATGCAAGTGAGAGTTTGGGTGTGTGTGTGTGTGTGTGTGTGTGTGTGCGTGCGCGTGCATTTGTGTGTGTTAAATAAATATCAGTGCTTACAGTTGTGCCGGGAACGCCAGCCAGACCAGTATCACCCTGTGGAAAAAAAATACATAAAATCAACCAAAATTGGTTAGCACACACCAAACAGAAGCATGTATCATGAACATCTATCAACACAGGCTGGATGCATGGATGCATGGATGCATGCATGCGGTACATTCATTTCTAGCCACACATCCTCATATAGACGGTCTTACAGAATATATTGACATACGAGGGACTTAATCAGCACCAGAAAACACTGAACTATACGTACTACGCAGTCACTGAAACGTGACTTGTTTGCATCAACACGATGTACTGTAGCACCCCTATTCAGTACTTTCACTGTGCACTGTAGCGACTACTACCAGAGCTCAAAGTGTGTGTGCGTGTGTTAGTGTGTGTTAGTGTGTTTAAGTGTATGTGTGTGTGTATGTGTGCGTGCGTGTGCGTGTGCGTGCCTGTGTGTCTTATAAAATTAATCCAATCTGATAACCTTGTCTTTGGTCAGACAGCGGGGAGGTGGGCTGGCCCTATTAAACGTGACAGGCCTTAACATAAACACAGGCCGCTACAGAATCACCTAAAAGCTTTTCCAGCGCTACCAGCTGACAGGTGGGATAAGGTTGTTTGGTGCCTGTGACATGCGTACAGACACAAGACGTCAGGTAAAGAAAAACAGCACATTTCTTCCGACACCAGAATTACAGAATGTAAACACAGATTCAGCGGGCTTTATGTTATATGCAGAATCCCTAACGGCCCCACTAGACCATTGTCCTATCTGCTCAAACACATTTTCGTCATTTTCTTCTCATTTCCAGTTATAATATTTCTGAACCACAATTGGTTCGAAAATTGGGCTTTAATGTGGCCGTGACAAAGGACGGCATGTAGTTCCATTCATTCATGCCTGCTATGGGATGTTCAGAGCACTCATTACTTTATGCCTCCAAATCTGCTTCCTCATGTCAGATTCAATACACCCCCACCTCCCTTCTCCCCCACACACACACACACACACAGACACACCCCCACCACCCGCCTGCATGCGCACAAACACACACAGAGCACCCCTCAACTCTCTCTCTCTCTCTCTCTCTCTCTCTCTCTCTCTCTCTCACACCACCCCCCCCCCCACACACACACACACACATACACACACACAGCACCCCCTCAACTCCACCCTTCCATCCGTAAAATAGGATGAAATACCCTGTGATTCTGTTTCGTCTCCACACAAACACACAAAGAGCTCATTATAACTTCAAGGCTGGTATACAGTGCATTGCACCTACAATTATGCAGTGGGTGCTAGTGAAAGACAACAGCAGCAACAGCAACAACAACAACAACAACAACAACAACAACAAGCACAAAATCAAAGAGCGAGAGGGACAAACGAAAGAATGCGGGAGCTATGACATCTAATTACAGGGAATCATTTTATCTCAAAATGTCCTATTGTCAATGTTGCCATAGGACTTTACCCTATTCAGCCTGGAAGAGGGGATAAGACTGCTGTGTGTCTTTGGAAGCACTTAAAGGTCCACACCATGCCAAGATTATCACATCCGTCATGTGTAAACATGAAACGTGAACAATTCGAACACAAAAAGTGTTCAGAAACATCACGTACAACAGAAGGGGTAACATTATTGCCAAAAAATTTGCCTAAATACATATCACAATATCTACTTAAGCAATTCAAAATCACCCGTGTCAAACACTGTTAAATTGAATCACATTGAACTTCATGACAATGGCAAGTGTATTATACTGAGATAATAAGGTATCAGGGGGTCACTGAGGCCAGCAATAGAGCACATGCAAGTCAAGCAGATGCGCTGATGCCAAATATCTATCTCTCTAATAATATAACAATCGGGGTGCAGCCCCTCATGTTAGCCAAAGGTCACTCACTTTGTCTCCTTTGGATCCGAGATCACCCTTAGGTCCCGAGGCACCTTCCAACCCCTAGGAAGACAAACAACCACAACAAATCAGTCCTATTGAATCAGTACCTTTAGTACATGTCATCATGGAATGACGATAGACATTGTTTTACGGTATGTTGCACGATGCACTTTGTATGAAATGCGCGATACAAATAATAATTGACTCGAATGCATTGAGAACCTGAAACAACGAAGAGAAGATGAACAAGTGATTCCCTCTGCTTTTATAACAAGAGTTGGCCGTCTCCCTACAAGGGACCCCCTATTTGCAGTGGCGCTCAACAGGCCCCCCTCTCTCTCTGTATCCCTCTCTCTCTCGGTCTCTGTCTCTGTCTCTCTCTGTCTCTCTCTCTCTCTGTCTCTCTCTCTCTCTCTCTCTCTCAACTCACCAGGCGTGAGATTCTCATACCTGTCACTACCAGCCTACCTCGCCAGGACAGATCGTGTCAGACACCACTGTGATATTTCACAATGCGGAGAACCAAGACACAATGACAATTGGCTGATTAACCCTCACTCTGATGCCACTCTGCCAGTGCCCCCCCACCACCTGCCAGTGCCCCCCCCCCCCACCACCTGCCAGTGCCCCCCCACCACCTGCCCTGCCCCCCCCACCACACACACACACACACATCTCATTTAGCACACATGTGGGGCTGCCTTTAATCCTGGTAAGGTGGAGGACAGAGACAGGGAGAGCGAGAGAGAGAGAGAGAGAGAGAGAGAGAGCTGGGGGCAAAGTCAAGCCTCTCTGTGGTGGTGAAATGTGAAAACAGGGAAGGACAGCTGAGATAAAGAGCGGGGATGAATGACTGTGTCCCGGGGAGGCTGATGAATGAGCCCTGACACATATCGACAGACTACATTTGCAGCAGGCCTTGTTAGGTGTGACACATTGGGGCCAGCACTGAGAACCCTTTGAAAAAAGGGTTGCGGGGGGGGGGGGGTTGCAAGAAAACAAGACGGATTGGGATGGAGAGGAGAGCGGGGGGGGGGGGGGGGGCTCGGTGAACAGTCTGTAAAATAGCTGAAAATATGATAATTTGTCATGGTAAAATCTAGAGTTTAAGAGGGTATTAATAGTGTAATTTATCTGCAGAAGATGATTACCTTTCTTTATCACATTACGGCCCGCTCCACCAGAGACCTGTTTCTCTGGTACCTCCTGTAGGTCTGCTCTGAACTCACTAGTATCCCAGCTATGCCTCACTGACGTGTATATACCTCGGCTTTTACCTAGATCCACTCCATTAACTGTATATCACATCTTTTAGCAGAAACCTGTTCCCAGTGTGGGTCACCATACATACATTTATCAAGAGTCAAACCCCCCTCACGAGACTCCATCTGCAAGGACTAAATTTATCTATCCACATTTCTATCAATCAGTATATATGTATCTATCTATATGTCTATCTGTCTTTCCATCCATCCATCTACAATATCCATATAAAGTATCAATCTATTCATCTTTATATCTGTATGTCTATCTGTCTGTCTAGCCATATAAATACATACATCTAAAACCCTTTCAACAATATTCAATCATCCACATACAACAACCACATATTTTGTAATACGGTGAATGTGGCTGTGGAGCTTTTCATAGCGCTCATGCTCCACCCCAGCATCCAGCAGTGCAGACACAAAGGAGGAAGAAATAAATAAACAGTCAGTAAACATCTTGTTGTCTCCGCTTTCCAGAGCTGTGTGTGCTTTGTTTCACGCAAGACGCGGATGGATTATGTCGGAAGGGACGGGACGGGATGAGACAACGGAGGGCGGGATGATGGGGGCAGAGGACAGGGGGGGGGGGCCGAGAGAGGGGGGCTGTCGCAGCTGTAGCGCAGGGTCAGGACACTGTGGGGAGCTGTGTTCACTCGCCTGCTAATTACACACACCACTGTGTCTCGTCGCTCATACCGGGACGGGGGCCACAAGACAGTCTGGCAACTCCCCAGCATAGGATGAGTAAGGCAAGCAAATAAACACAGCGAGAGAGAGAGAGAGAGAGAGCGAGAGAGCGAGAGAGGGAGAGGAGATGCACAACTGCAGTTTAATTATGTTTACTTTTGCCTTTTTCCGCTAAGCGTAGCATCTGTCGGGATAGACATCCAAGGTGCAAGCTTAACCCTGTAAAGCCCCAAAATATGACACTTTTTTCACCTCTCAGAATTTGTTTTAGGAGGCTTGAAGAAAGTAACGTTTTTAAATATAGATATAGATATACACTTTAGTAAGTTTTTATAGAAATGTTGCTATACAAAATATAAAATAACCAAGTTTTATTGGATCATTGCAATGATCATTGCATATGTTTTCCCATACTAGAAAACAGATCATAAATATGAATCACGCAACACTTAAATTAACACTATTAAATAATATGTTGTCATTTGTTTTGTTACAATTTAATAACACATTGATAATAATTATACATTGAATAGCTCTACAGAGTTAGATAGTCCAACAAGCAGTTTATTTCCTCAGAGAAGCAAAGCCGGACGTTGAACTTGCTGCACATTGTGGTGGTACAGCTATTGGTACCGTGTCTACAGCGGCCTCTCTTGGTCTTTACAGGCCAGTGTGCCGTTTAGTCCTTGCAAACTTTACGGATTTACAGAGGACCATTTGGCTTGAACATGTCGATGGTTTCTTCTGTTAGTGGACTCCTACATGTTGATGGTTTCTTCTGTTAATGGACTCCTACATGTTGATGGTTTCTTCTGTTAGTGGACTCCTACATGTTGATGGTTTCTTCTGTTAATGGACTCCTACATGTTGATGGTTTCTTCTGTTAATGGACTCCTACATGTTGATGGTCTCTTCTGTTAATGGACTCCTACATGTTGATGGTCTCTTCTGTTAATGGACTCCTACATGTTGATGGTCTCTTTTGTGTGTTTACAAGGACCCTTGGACTCCAGTTCTCTAAAGAGCACTCTCTTGGAGCGTTGACAGTTGTGTTCATGAGCATGAGAGCGGAGGCAACTTGTGCCAGGAAATCTCTCCTGTTTAGCATCTCTTTCCTTAAAATCTTTAGAGATTTGCAGTCCCACTTACAGAGGAGCTGTGCATTGATCACAGCTAGGATGACGGCATGCCAGAAGATGTACATGTTCCAGCGGTGGGATTCCACTGCGTCCTTATATTTGGCTGTAAAGGAGTCCAGCAGATCCATGCCTCCCAGGAATGTATTGTAGTCCCCCACAATAAAAGGTCTTTCAACATCGATGTAGGTTTTGGTGGCTTTGTTGAATGTTCGCTGCACAGGCTCTGGTACAACAAAAGTTGTGGGTCCCCTCCACTCTGACATTAGCTCTGTGTCTGTACAGTCATGGGTTGGTTCCTGGTTCTCTTTATGTTCTCCAATAGTATCTTCATCGCCATCCTTGTCACTGAAATCAGTGTCATCTGATTGCATCACACAGTCACTTTCTCCATTTAGGATGACTTTAAGCATATCCTGCAGTGTACACACACCCTCTCTTTACAGGTGGCCTTAGTAACTAATTATTGAAATTGCTAATATACGTATACTACATACATATTGTATATATACAGTGGTATAAAGTATATTATACTGTATATACTATGTATGTCAAATATTCTATACATGGTATTACTTCATTTACTTCATTTTTTCCATAATTGAACAGTGGGAACGTCTGTCTGACGTGTATGCGGTTCTTTTGACTACCACTTCCTCCCAGTGTTGAAATATTGCAACACAGACTAAATAAGCTCAAACTAGCTTTTTATTAACATATTCCAAAATAATCCCATATCTATGTGCTCAATACATTGTAAGTACAAATATTTGAGGCATTTTACTTACATTTAATCTTGACAAATCCAGGCAATAGAAGAAAGAGATTAGCTCAGAGGAAAGTTGTTCGACTGTGTGACTTCCTGGCTTAATCTCCGGACCTATAAACACTTGTTCCATCCAATAGCACTGCTATGGTCAACAATAAGACCCATTGAGTATGTAAATGTAGGTAATATTGCAACTGTGGGCTCTACAGGATTAAGCCTATATTGTGTAAGGCGCATTTGACTTTTTGGGGGTTTTAACCTTGGTCACAAACAAACTAAATTAAAACGTGAAGTCATGGTGAGGAAGTTTTGAGAAGGTTGTGGTCGGGACGGTGTTGATATACTGAATGGCAGGTCTTTATGGATATGCAGGAACTGGATCTTCAAGTAACATTGATATCTTGAGTGCCAGCCTGGAAATGCCTGTGGGGTGACAGCAGGAAATACCTTTTGTGACTTTCCATTTGCTCAGCAGTAGATGGCCCATGTACAGGGCGGTGCAAGGCGAGTTGCACCGAAGCGTTTAAAAAAACGCTTGTCGTAAACATCTTGAGCAATGTCCCTGGCTCGATTGTCATTGACATATATCGATATTTATCATATCATTTGATCATTTATCATTTGAAAGCAAAAGTATCAAGAAACAAAAGAGGATACCATTTGAATATATGGCGCAGGCACAGAGCCTGACCACAGTATACCGTACTATTTGTAGTCTTTTAAGTCAGCTATGTGTTTTTTTTCTCCTATCGGGGTGAACATCATGTTAGCAGCAGGGTCAGGATAACATGGACAAATAAGACTGCCAGAGTCCCCTGGGACCTGTCTCCCTGCAAAACGATACACACACATGCTCATACGTGGGATTCTGCCTTCTCAGGTGTCTCCTTGGGCTTTAAATAACGTACACACTTTTTAAAAACGGAGTATGACCTAATATTAGGCGAGGGAGTGGTCAGGTGAAAGAGAGAAATAAGTGCTATTGATGATTATTGGGTTAAATAATTGAATCTAGCATGTGTATGTGGTATCTTCACAAATAGTTCCCTTTATGTTCATGAGAACATATCACGGTCTGGTAACTGATAAACGTATGGGGCATATTGTATTCATTAGTTATGATATTTCCCAATGTTTACGCAAATGCATAACTATACTAGCAAAAGTATAACTTGGTTCAAACATGAATACAATGTTATATACAACTGTCCTTCACATGCAAAAAATCATATTGATATTTGCTGGATAGCTGTAAAAATTCAACTGAAGTGTAGTGCTTTGATGTTGAAAAGTAAATATGTGGCTTTCAGAGTACACCCAATCCAAGGACACCCTCGTCCTGGCAAATGTTTTGGAGATGGCACAAAAATCGTTCACGCCATTGGATGGAATGGAATTCACTATTATGACAGGAGTTCATCAGTATGCCAAGCTCACGCCACCTATCAATTTAATTTAGTGCTGAAGGCCAGCATTGGCACCCAACACACTTAGATGACACCTTCAGATATGACAGCCCCTACCACCACCACCACCCTCACCACTTAAAACAAACACAAAATAAAACCTGTCTGCTTCATTCCCACCCACAGGGCATGACACAGATGAACAGGAAGGGAATAGCCTGAAAGAATTGATTCTCTGACAAGCCTGTATCTCGGTGATGTGCTATGTATGGAGTATGTGTCGTTGGGAGATAGCCGTACTTACCCTCTCCCCATTGATCCCCCTATGCCCTTCTGCTCCCAGCTCCCCCTGCAAAGTTAAGAGACACCAAGGGCCTTCAGAAACTGGAAGAATGAATATATATATATATATATATATATATATATATATATATATATATATATATGTATATACATATATATACATATATATAGTATAAAGTACCATAAAAGTATAAAGACATAGTATGTATACTACTGTATAAGATATAGATATACATATACAGTAGAAGTTAAGAGTTAAAAATGAGAGAGAGAGAGAGAGAGAGAGAGAGAGAGAGAGAGAGAGAGAGAGAGAGAGAGAGAGAGAGAGAGAGAATCTAGTAGTACTAAATCGAACTCAAATTTCACAATGACCTCAGTGCTCGAGTGAATTAGCATTAGCGATGCACAACATGCACGAGAACACGTTCTGGAACGAAATATCAAAGTACCATGAACACTGTTGCATTGTGGGGCTCAAACTTTATCACTTCACACGCCACACACAGTGCTCAAAAGCTGTGAAGATTATATGCAGCAAGTAACACTTGCAGGGGGCTTATTTCTACAAAAAGAGTTTTTTTTAAGTACACAATCATCTTTCCGGTCACTGACTGCTTCTTCCCACTTTCCACCCGCTGTGCCAGATGTATGCGAGTTATCCGGGAGCGTGTTGGCGGGCTTAGCGTGTCGGAGTAGCGGCGCCTATACAGTTTCATGATCTCAACATGCAGGCCAATAAAGCCCAAGCAAGCTTCCATATTACAGAGTGCAGGGCGAAAGTTTCATTAGTGTCATGACATGCTGGTCGCCGGCCACAGGTCTGCATACAGCCGGCCGCAGGTCTGCATACAGCCGGCCGCATGCAGACGGTATCATGCAAGTATTGCATGATAGCGGTCCTGCCGTAGCAACGATCCCCTCGACCCTTTGTGCAGGAACCCTATTTAAACCTCAAATGTTTCCCATGTGGACACAAAATTATGAGGGTGATCACTTTATACTGATGAATATCACACACACACATACACACAAACACACACACACACACACACACACATGCGTCAAACACACACACTAGCATCAAACACACACACACACACACACACCCTTGTTTCGTAGACTAAACAGTTGTGTGAGGAGACATGCCTGGAACAGCACAGTTAAGATATAAAATATGGTGATAGGTAGACACATTACACAGACATTAATCTCAACTGTAATGCATTTGCTATTGATAGAGACTTTACAAGTATGCCGTTATGTAAGAAGCAGCTTAGCTCAATCTTGCATCTCACTCGCAAAAAGAGTGAAATGTGGTACAGGCTTCGCCGATAAGATGAACACTGCGTGCATCTTGATTCACAAGCGTATATTTCACCACCTTGCAAATTTAACATTCATGTCAAGGATTAATAGATCCAACCCCGTCGGAGGATTGCAGATATTTTATTTGTGTGCCGGTTACACAAACAATCTTGCTTTCGCGATCGATGGGCCCGTGGATCACCAACCCTGACACACACTTCTGGTGCAACGTTGTGCCGGTGTTTAGATAATAGCATAATCATTTGTTCTTCATCACTGCCACTGTTGCATTACCATATGATTATCTGAACTTTCCAAAATTATGTATCTTTTTTGAATGTATTAAAAAGACAAGTCTCTCTTTGTAATGAGTCGGGTTGGGGAGTGTGTGTGTGTGTGTGTGTGTGTGTGTGTGTGTGTGTGTGTGTGTGCGTGTGTGTGAAAAAGGCTTGGGTTGCCAAGCCTCCAGTAGGCTTTGATGAATGACAAGTCACCGGGAACATGTGGCTACTTGATAGGCCGGGTGATGTAAGAGCAGGGATCCTATTTCACCTGGGAGGAGCCCCATCTTCTGTCCTGGGTCTCCCAAGTGTTCTTCCTGTCCTAAACCCCGCTGTGATGGACGCCACACACGTAGCACAGCACTAGGTGGAAGTTTCCCTTTATTCATACAGTATAGCTGATTTATATCCATACAGTATACCTTTAGACACACTTTTTGAGAGATTTTCTATACATTTAATACATATATATGACACATAACACATAATATATGAACAAATATGAACAAACCAAATATGTCAAAAGCAAACAAAGGTAACGGAGGTAAAGGAAATGCTGATGATAGAGAAGTATACATAGAGGATAGCCCACAGAGTAAAACCACATAGAGCTTAATACAAGTTAAATCCTGAATTATTGGTTGCTTATTCAGTGCAGATCTATGCACATATAAGTACAGGCCTAGTCCATACTCATCAAAGAACATGGTACTGTGTCCAAGAAACCATTCAAAACCATAACCAAGTAAACGCATTAGTCTGGGGGGAAAAAAACTTTCCCATCGTCCCATTTATGATCTCAATGTTTGATCGACACGTAAAGCATACATTATTCTTCAAAGTAGAAAATAATTGCTCCCGCAACGACTTGACAATGAGCATGAGATAAGATTTACTGTCATTCACATGCCCTCCAATTACAATTCATCGATCCATTTATGCAAGACTGTGGTGCAATGAATTCACACAGCTGCTGTCATTCACCAAGCAAAGATAAAAGACTGTACAAGAGCACTATAGTGCACATGACAATGTATATAGGTCTGACATCAACTCTGTCTCGCCCCGATTGTCATTTCTATTCAACTGTCTACACACACCAAAAATACTTTTTCTGTAAAGGTAATTACAATTTACCAATGTTAAACACAATGAATGTAGGAATAATGGAATGTTTTGACAGCCAATAGAAATGAAGTGTAAATGAGATAAAAGATTTTCAAGGTTTTTAATGGACGGTTTAAATAAAACTTCCAGGTCCAGTGGCAAATTTAATTAGACACACAAAATGGCACAAAAAAAACATGGTGGCGCAGGACATTTTGTAGGTTCAATATAAATGAAAACATAAAATACATTTTTTTCAATTATATTATCAATTATCAATTATCATTTCATGTTTTTTGGGGTTGGTAACTACATTTTTACCACATGCACCAAGATGCTTCAATTACAGCCATTTTGTGGTCTCTGTAACACTGGTTTCAATGCAGGGATATAGAAATGGATTTCCCTATACACCAAAAGCAGCTAAGCCTCATTCTTATGACCCATATCTGTTTATTTTCCTTGGGGGGGGGGGGGGGGGGTCTGGATTAATCATAGCAGTATAATCCCTTTGCGGTGAATTAGAGTCCTCTATCCAACTCCTTCACTATGAGGCAGGGAAGTACTGTCTGTTGCGGTAACACAAGTGTTAATCCCCATACAGTTCCCAAAAACGCTCTCCCTGCTGTAGGTCACAATGACTGGCCAGCAGTTCTCCTTACAGTAGGCCTATGTGTGAATTTAAACACATTACCGTGGAGTCTTTTATTCAAAGTCAAGCTTAATCGTAACAATGTAATAGCATCTCATACATATATTACATTATTTCTACAATAGTTCTCAAATCAAAGTCCGGAATAACAGAGAATATATAATAGGGGTATGTTGGGCAAAATCAACAAACCAATCATTTACATCGAAAACATTACTTTTATATACACACCAATATAGAAGTGAGGACAAAACAAAGAACATAAAATACATTTTCCAAGAGCCTGAAACCCTGAAACACAAGAGGTGTCCCTAATCAAGAAGCAGAGATATCTTTCCACCACCATGACCTATGGCTTGAGCAGTCATGGATTACAATAAAAGTCCAGCCGAAAAAGTCTGACTGCAGGACAGCAACAGACAGTGAGATTGGGAGATTGTGGTTTCAATCTCTCTCTGAGGAGAGAATAAAAACTGTTTGCTCCCGACTTCAAAAGAAACATCGAGAGACAACACAGTCCACAGTAAAGCCCATTAGCGAAGAAATCATTGCCTGTCAGGGGCTGCTGCTCGCAGCATTGTGCTATAGGGGTGTCTCTACTTCCAGCAGGTAGAGAGAGGTGGAGGTAGAGGGATGGAGGCTATAGTGGAGATAATTAGAGGGAATAAACAGCTCCAGATACAAAAAAAGTAGAGAGGAAACTAGATTGTAATTTGAGAGGCTTATCCCACAGATAAGGCTAATCGGCCAAGGAAACACTGAAAGAATACGCAGACCGGAAACTGGTTTTAATGAGAAGAAAAGGAAATTAGTTTTCTTAGAATCTGCTACCGTGGCAGTTATGAAACTGATCCGATAATTTATTATTTAAATTTTTATGTATTATTATTTTGTATATTATTTTAATAGTACAGATTTTATTATTAAGTTCAGATGAAGAACTTTGAAAACTAAATTGTACTAGTACGTGGTACTGGTGTACTAGTACCATGTAGGTACGTGGCCATGAGTGGTAGCGGCTGTACGTCTATTCCAATGTATTCGACTATTCGGTTCAATTGCATCTACGGGTGTATTCTAATGTCCAGCATACAGCTGTATAAACTGCATCCAAAATACAGCACAACGAATGAATAATAATCAGCTATGATGTAGACAGTGATATTTCTTAAGAGCTCATAATTCAACCTCCTTTTTAGTTGATCGCTGTTTGTGGTGCTGGAGAGCCCAGGGGTTGTACGGCCACAGCTACCAATATGCCTCTTTTGAAAAGTGACAGCTTATGATTTAGGCCGCCTGTATATAGGCTTAAATCATGTTTGTCCCTCAACTTTATTGATTCGGTGCTCAAAGACCATAATGGGATTTCATATGAATTCTGTCCTTCATTTAGTGAGTAAAATGTGCCAAGTATTGATTTGTTGAAGACCCCAAAATTAGATTGGAGGTGTTAGTGGTACGGGTTGCTGACACACAGCGCAGGACATGGCCTGGTGATGTAATGAAGAAGCCACTGAGTTAATTATAAAGAAATACACTGGGATCACCGTATAGTCCCTTATGAGGTGTTGCTCTGTCCTATTAGCAGGTGTTATTTAGATTCATGGGGTAGTATATTCAGAATGTCCTTCAATCGGTCAGTGGTGATGCGATGGAGCACCACACCGATGGGATTTTTCCTTGAATACAAGCATTGAGGATTACATCACAATTTAGCACACACACACTCATGCGCACACGCACACGCACACGCACGCACACACACACACACACACACACACACACACACTATTTTAATTCTAGTTCCTCTTTGCTCCTTCAATTAGGAAGGTGAAGCCAGAAGGACAATTACAAAATCAATTTTAACACCTTTACAAGTAATCTTGCCTGTGCAAAAATAATGAACGAAATCATAAAATGGGACTTAATTGACTTTCTGTCATATAATTGCAACCACATTTTAATATCAGACACTGCATTAGGCTGTTATCGCAGAATCGCAGCTGGTTTATAAATGATTATAAGATAAGGTTGTATGAATAAAGCAAATGTCAAACACATACTGATCACTACCAAAAATTACAAAAAGCAGTCCAAAAACGTTGCTCCTTTTTCACTGAGCTAAAACATTGCATTTGTGGTTTATCTAGATTTGATTATGTAAATGTTTTTATTCCTTTAAAGTTACTTAAACTTGTTTATTTATGGAAGTTGGCGACAATAACGTGGGATACTTGTTCAAGCTATGTATGTGTTTGAATAGATCCAATAATATTCACTTTATGAATACTTTACGCGCATATGCCACATATTCCTTTCCATTATAGAAACAATAGAAAGGCTTTATTGACCTAAATGCTGATGTGATTTATGTCAGGTTCCTAGTGATTACTTGAGGTAAAATCGTAAAATGCCAGCCTAATAGGTGCCACCGGGCATGGTTAACCTTATCATAAAAAATACAAAATATACCAGAGAAGCTCAAATAAATAATAAATATGAGATTTATATTTTGCTGTTTGCTTGATTAATGGATCACATGGGGCAGAGGCTTTTTTTTCCTCTGAACGCTTAAATCCTAGTATTTGCGAACCTGCTGGAAACACCATCCAACACAGTGCAACTATAACATTAAGAAGAAACTTATAATGTTGACAGAAATAGCCCAATTCCCAATCCCAGCACGCGGTCCTACTGGTCCAGTGATGGAATGCACATATCACTTTCACGCCTTCAAGGAATTGTGATTTCCCAAAAACAAAAATATTGCAGCGGTCCAGGAATACACTTTAATCCCATGATCATATCGGGATAATTAGGCTGTTGACCCTATAGAAGCCATCTGCTCTTAATATCCAGGTCTTAATAGGCATCGCAGCACCTGCGTATTCCCATGCATTCTATTCAAAGCCCGGCCTGTCCGCTCTGCTGAAGGGAGGAATCTCTCTTCCAGGTCTATGTTAAGCTATAGCATGCTGTAATGGTGAACCAGTCAGGCATTACATACTTTTAGTAGCTATAGTGCATTAGCATACGAGAGGCTACTTAGGAGTAACTTGTTTTTTTTTGTAATGCTTATGTTTTTGTAATGTTTATGTTTATGTTTGTACATTTTGATTTGTATAAGTGTGACAAATGTGCAACATATGCGTTGATGATCTCATACGATCGAACACATGTTTTAATGTAAACCAATCCTCAGTGTTGGAGAGCCTCCTGGAGCCTGCTGCAGTCTTGTGGTCACACAGAAGCTCTACTGCAGCATGCCAGGGTCATGTTTCTTGTAAGAAACATAGGGAAACCTAAAGATACTAGGCAATAAAGACCACATTCACAGCCATGAAACACTAACAATGGCTGAAGTTCGGATGACTATGCATTTTTCTCTTTCTGTTTATGAGGAGCAAACTATCTGGTCTTGGAAGGCCTCCAATGTAAGACACTCCACAGTTAAACTTGGGAGCAAATAACCATTTGTCTTTGGAGCGAAGTTAGCACTCGATAACAGTTTGTGTCAGTTTTTATTTTTAGTCGTATTTTCACGTTCTTAGCTTTTATAGCTGCTGTTTAGTTGTTTAGCAATGCGGTTGTTTAGTGCTGGGTCATTGCATCAAACTTCAACAAAACATTAGTCATACCTTGTCACCTTTTTCCCCTTTTAGTCCCGGAAGTCCAGCCAAACCTGGGAGGCCAGTATCTCCCTATATAAAGTTATTATACCATTTATACCAAAGTACATTTTAACAAGAAACAATTAAACGCAGGTACTTTTACAATGAATGCAACATTTATGTTTTAATGAAAATACTATAAATGGGTTAAAACATAGAGCGGTAATAATATAGGGAAATGTCTGCCTATATAACTGATACAATCACCACAAGCTGGCTGACAATATAACACAATCCCACTGAAAAGAAAATATCCAAATCAAAAGGGAAAATAAAGTCCAACACAACAAAAACATGACCTTCCAGCTTGGCTTGGGAATCTAGCTTCCCTTTGACTCACAAACATAAGTAGTGCTTCTGTCTAGCTACTCTAAAAGACAGTATGTGGCACCTTAGTCCTTAAGGTGATAGAGGAACCTATCAAATAATCCAAGTACGCTCCTTCCCAGTGCTGGGTAGGAGACTGCAGATTGTACACAACGCTGTATAAACATATTGTGGAGTGTCTGTGGAGTGTGTGTTGTTGATGGCTGGTTTACAGCCTGGCCTGAGTCAGACTGACTAGACTCTGGGCTGGGTGGGGCTGCACACCTGTGGTGCAGAGCAATCATGGCACCCAGGATAAACCAGCTATCACCACACACACTCAGGAGAGAGCCACTGTCATGGCAGCACTTTTGATGTCCCTTTCCGGTCGGAGAAGCCCCACGTTGGGCACCAGTGTGGCAGTTGACTCTACCACACGCCGCCTAAGTGGCTTTTGCTGGGGCCCTCCGACACAGGACACAGGTTGAGGTTGCATTGAATATGCATTTATTGGAGATGGCGAGATGTTATACAGATGTAACATGCTGCCATGGCAGTGTCTCTCTCCTGTGTGTGTGTGGTGATAGCTGGTTTATCCCGGGTGCCATGATTGCTCCGCACCACAGGTGTGCAGCCCTCCTCAGGCCAGAGTCTCATCAGTCTGACTCAGGTGAGGCTGTAAACCAGCTATCAACCACAACATGCTGGTCAATGACAATAGCCATTGCCATTCTGACAAGCCAAAGTTTGCTATGACCTCTGACTATTTCATATGGTATGCATATGGTTTCACATAACATTTTATTTCCTCACTCATTTCTATTCAAAGGTCTGGTCGATCCACAGACAAGGATCTACGATTTTAGACCACGCTTGATTATGTTAGGTTTTTGTTTGGGAGGGGGGGGGGGGGGGTTTCAAGGTGGAAATGTAATTACGATTTACTATAAAACCCCTGTTCAAATCTAGTACATGCATGTACTGCCTTTGACTTCCAAAGAAGGATTTTCTTTTTTGGTTGTTTTTTTAATGCAATGCACACTGATGATAAACCAGCGGTTCAGCTCAATGACACAATGCACAGCGCTCTTACTCCATTAGGCACCTTAATTGGATTTGATTGATCGTACCTTTTCAACCGGACACGGACATCCGTCAAGTGGCTTGGAGGCGGGCTGGGAGAGCATCAGGGGTAGCTGCCCTGTCACCGGGGGCGGGGGGGTCCCGTCAGATGTCTTATTGGCTCCACACTGGATCAATACAGAGATTTTAATCATTTAGTCTTCTCAGATAAATGGCGAGGTAAATCAAAGGAACTATAGAGTACAGTACTTGGCCAGAGTAACCACATCTAATGAAGCAGTGTATTTTTAGATATGCTAATAGATCAAAACGAAGAAGAGAAAAAACAATGTTGCAGTAATGATTACTCATCTTTTTGGATTTACATTTCTGCTACCCATATTGTGTATGTATTCCCATATATTTTTTTGTTGTTTTTATTCTTAGTTAAACAAATTTTGTCTTTCTCTTTCTAATTCGTATGACTGTCCTGCAATTTCTGCTGTGACACCCTCATTTCCTGTCTGGGATTAATAACGTACATCTTAGCTTATCCTGTCGTAATAGATATTATAGTGAAACTAAGTGTGTTCCGTCTTCAGATATCTCCTCAAGGTTATGTTAGATCCCCTGCAGTAATTCAATACTGACGTACAAGAGGTCAGAGGTGAGGTCCGCATTTGAAAGCTCTGTAATGTAAACCCTTCATTGATTCAATGCATCTTGAGTTCTGCTTGCCGCTATATCCAAGTATCTCATAACTGATGAAGTCCAAGCGAAAGAGACCTGCTGCACAAATCCTGAACACTTCGGTCCTCAGTAATGTGTCGGCGAGCGCTAATTATAAACATGCATATGAAGTGTAAACATCGCGCCATTTCACCTTGGATTCCAGCAACTCGCAACAGTTTTCCATCTCAGCCATGTAAGGATCACAGTAGATCAAGATTTGTTGAAGTTCTATCTGTAGGGGAAGGAATACAACAATGATTTAAGACACGCTACACAAGGTTGTTTTTAATCTCATAACCATTTGAGTGTGAACAATTATGTGATTACGCACAGCGGGGCTCTAACTCTTAACAGCCTGTTGAGTGCTGTTATTTCAACAGCACTCAACAACTGCTTCCCCAATTTTGGCGCCTAACATTTTGCTTCTACTATGAACACCACCGCCTATTCTGAGACACCAGCCACTTTTAAACTCCATTATATTTTAGTTAAAATCTAGTTAAACGCCAGAACCGCAGGAAACTCTCGTGGTTCGGGTGTTTGACTCCCAGCAGAAAGGTTATGGGTTCCATTCCCAATGTCCACACTCTACCTGTGGACATGGCATCTTGCTCAAGGATGAGCTACCCCTCCATGTAAATAAAATAGTAATACTACATACTTTAACACTTTGACACATAAGCAATAGCTCAGATACTTACAACACTACCACTAATGCGACTATGAAGATACAACACAACAGAAAAAACACAGCGAAGCACATGTGACGTACGTCGACGGGGCGGCCGTCTTCCACGCGCGTGGTGATGACGGTTCGTCCGATGCGCTTGATGTCGTTCTTGTCTTCGGTCAGCCTCCGCTCGACCAGCTTACAGTCCACGTAGATGGAGACGATGGTGCGCTGGACGGAGACGCCCAGCTTGTGCCACTGGCGGTCGAAGAGCGCGTGGAGGTCGCGGCTCTTAAAGGTGTAGTGGAGGGTGTTCTTCTGGAGCCCCTGGAAGGAGAACTCCACCACCCGCTTGGCGCCATCCACAACTACTGACACCTATGGACGAATAACACAGAAATATTCAAGTCATTTTTTGTTGCTGAGCCGTTGAGCAGGCAGGCTATTCATTCAAGTGATGGACAATAGGATCTAAAAAACGTAAAATAACCACAACATATCACAGAGAGGTGTATCCACTACACACCTACTTAATATCTTCTCAAGAAAATGTCAAAAAAGTATATTAATATACATCTCAGAGTCAGCTCGGCTAATAGACTGAGTCTTGGAAAAAAATTGTGAGAAACAAATTGTAGGGGCGTGGTCTGAACCCTTCAACCTTTCCCAAAACGTCTTTAAAAAAAAAAGGCCTTATTGTATTAACAAAACAGGCCAGTACAATTTTCTTAATTGAAAACAATGAAGTCAAACCGTATCCCCCACAACTGAACAAAGTTGCATTGCTTGACTGTTGTACTGTGGCCAAATAAACCACAAAGTTGAATCCAATACATTTTGTTGTCCAACATACCCTTTTTTTATGGACAATGACAAAAGCATTAAGCAAGAAGTAAACGCAGCAAGCAACATTATTTCCAGTCGTGAGTGACGCAATGTAACCGTGTCTTTGGCTACCAGCTAATGTTGGGGCTAACAATTTAAGGGATTCGACCACTGATTCGGCACGATAACGGTCACAGAAAAAAAAACGGACCATGAACCAATTCAAGAGCAACTTTTACAGAGGTAAAGGCATATTTCTCTTTAATTAATACGGTTTCACATATTAATCTCTGTGACAGCCAGCGATTATCATAGGCTTTGCAAAAACAAATACTATTATTTTTACCTCTGTAAAATTTGCTGGTTTATTGTTCCATTTTTTCTGTAACCGTTACGATGCCGAATCCATTGTTTGTTCATTTGATTATTATTATTTCACTTACGAGCAGCATACCCTACCTGAGTTCCTCCCGTCTGGTCAAATATATGCCATAGGAACCAGCGGTCTTTTTTTGTGGTTCTTCGAAGACGGAAGATTGTGACAAAGGAGTATTCGCTTGGGAGTCCATGTGAAAACACTAACCTAGAAACACAAAATAGAGGAAATCACAGAGCTTGTTAATGGGACATTCATTTTAATAAAGGAGTAAAAAAAAGAAAAAAACCTTCAAAGATTTTAACTCTAGTGCTAAGGTTTGATAACAAATCAACAGAAATGGTATCGTAAAACTCCAGTACGGGAAGTCCTTTATAGCTTTCCGTCGCTGCCAATTCAAGGATCAATAAATCACTTCAATATTCTTCTGGTGAACAACGGTTGTCTCATAACTGACACACAAAATCTCACTTTATTAATTTGATGCGTCCTCATTTGATAAATGAAAGTCATTCAGAATCTAAACTCAACTCAACCCATAATACACTCAATACATCAAGCTACACTATAAATGTAATAACAATGGCTGCTTAAAAATGTTACAGCTACAACATGCACCATATGCATATACTCATTATGTGTGTGTGTGTGTGTGTGTGTGTGTATTTGTGTGTGTGGGGGGTATGGCACCTCATCCTCTACCACTAACATGCTCACTAACAAAACAAAAACCACTTTATTAAGTGACTCATCTCTTACACCACCTTGCCACCACCTTTTTGTAATCCTTAATAATACAAAATATAATAACCTTCAAAATACGCCTCGATTAGCTTCCGACCAATTCGTTTTAGGATCACATTAAAGAAAAAAAATGAAGTGCATAAGCACGATACATCAGCAGAATCAGCAAAAATAAAAATAACAGCACAATGATAAGGTCGTCGAGGAGGCACAGAGCCGCCTGCGGGGAGGGGAAGAGCAAGAGTTCCCCGAGACAGTTTGGAAATTAGTTTTCAACCCAATAGATCATCTAGTGTTCACTACGAGCATCATACCCTCCCACATTGTGTTTCTGTTCAGCTCTTTTCAAGCTGCTGGAAAACAGTACATGACCAAAATGATAAATGCACCAGTAAAGGCTTCCAAAGAAAAATGAAAAAAAATGAAATGCTTTTATGGGGAAGAAAAAAAGTCGAGGTCTGGGAAGGTTGTTTTTCGCCCAAAGGCCAGGGGACTGTTTGCGATTCGATTTAGGAGCAAATGTGTCATGGCTATTTATAAAACTGGGCACTTATGAAATTTGAAATTCAGCACAGAACATCCCTGTATATAATGTATATACTTGCTGATGATAAAATGTGACATGAGAAAGTTTCAGGATTCAAAGGCGTACTTTTAATTTTGTCATTGGTAGGCAGTCTGGGGACACAGAACCAGGCTAGGTCCAGAGGGGGGGGGGGGGGGGGGGGGGTGTTGTATTACAGCTGTGATATCAATCAAAATTATTACTAGGGGCAGTTCTGTCATCCCCTTAATATTCATAGGGACATATCCATACAAAAATCTGTACACACAAAAAAACATATCTATTCCACAAAAACTGCAAACAATAAGGCCAATGTCATTGTATATCATTGTATGATTGTATCTATGAGTGAGTACAGGGGCAGGAGAGTGTAGTGACGTAGTCTAGGATGATATGGCCAAAATCATCTATTCTGATATAGGTCATTTAACATCTCGATAATGATGTATATCACGATATAGCATGATCTCTGGTAATTCAATAAATATATAGTCATAGTAACCACATGGTAACACCTAATTTTGTATACTCCTCTGTGAATTAAATACTGAATGAATGAATGAAAAGCATATAAAAGTGAGTATATGAAAAGTTTGTATAGCAGCCTTTGAAACCAGGAAAAGACAACACTTATGCCATATCACAATATTATGATATCCAAAATCTAAGACAATATCTAGTCTCATATCACGATATCGATATAATATCAATATATTGCCCAGCCCTAGCCTAGCGTGTTGGAACGTTCTGGTTCGATCTGCACCATTCACTGCCACTCCTTGATCAATATGCCCAACCCTGTATCAATAACGCCTGAACAACATGTATCTGAAGTGTCTGCTGAACATCCTAACAGAATACATGCAGTGATCGATCAGGCATCCTCGGCCTCTCTCCGCAGGGTTAGGAAGGTTCCACATGTCGGAGGAGCATGCTCAGCTTACAAAACACAGTTTGCCTCCAATGTGGCCCACTTGATCTCTGAGGGACCCAGGGGTTGAGGGTCCTTGACCTCATGTGTTGACTGAGAAGATCTGTGGGTCACCTCCTGCCTGCGTGATACTGTGTGTACCAATGTTTGCTCTGAACAACACCAACACATAGAGAGAGAGAGAGAGAGAGAGAGAGAGAGAGAGAGAGAGAGAGAGAGAGAGAGCTATGATATGTTTCTTACTTGGGAATTATCAATGAGCAAAGTATAATGTAATAAATCTACAGAACATAGTAGTATCGTGGCATTGATCCGGCGGGACGTCGTAAAAACAAATTGAACCATTAAGATGAAAATAGTACCAAGGTGCCCGTGTCATAATGCCTTGTAACAGTTGGCAACTGTATCGTACTAATTTTGCGAGAGCGTATATTTTATCGCTCCGTCTTTAATGGAGTATATCTTTAATGGTGTAACTCGAACATTACGTCAACGTGAGATATTGAAAAAACAGGAATTAATATCCCAAACTACATTGACGTATGCTGAGTAAACTGTGTAAAAATATTCCATCACAAAAGGTACCACACAACTTAACAAACTCATAGCAAATAATTCAAGGTAGTGGAATTGGAATATATATATATATATATATATATATATATATATATATATATATATATATATATATATATATATATATATATATATATATATATATATATGACTGCAGGCAGGCTTAGGCTATGTGCCGGGGGTGATCCCGGCTAGCCCCGGCCCAATTTAACCACTGGATATAGATATATATATAGATAGATATACTTTATTGATTCCAAGCTGGGAAATTGCAGTGTAGCAGCATATATATACAGTATATGTATATATATATATATATATATATATATATACATATATATACAATATTGTTCACCCTCAACCCCAATATTGTTGCTTGCCTTTTCAATTTCACATACAAAAAAAACCACTAAATGTTTGAAAGATTCTCAAAAGAAGCTGTCCTTCCATGATATCTGTTCACGATTTTTATTTCATAGACATGTCAGCAGATGAACTGTAAAGAATACAATTATCTAGTGTATACATTTCATGTCATGGTCGAAACACTGACTCAATAGGGGCCTTGCTTTGCCATGTATCACCCTAAGCCATATAACATCAAAGAGTATTTGCACCTTCTGGTGCAGGGCCACTGTAGCTTCCTCTCACCGTGAGACATGCGTTTGCGTTTGCATTAAAACTGTAACGAATAGTATAGAATACAATTAGGCTTTACCATTCACCTACACATACATCATGAATTGTAGTACTTATTCAGGAGATGTGTTTGTTTGTATAGGTCTATGTAAATGTACATGCATACTATATGTATTGTATATGTCAATGTCTGTATATATCTTTATTTGTGGATTGAGTTTTAACATGCCACATCATGTAAAGGCCCTTTTATGTTACATACATTTCTTTGAATGCAAGTGTTTCAATAACTAGGAATACAAGACTGACTTTCTAATGTGAATAAATACACTTCAATTTAATCGCAATTGATAACACTGAACATTTTTGTAACCATCCCATGTAATGTTTTCAAAAAGCTTTGCGGTTCAAGCTTTGGTCAAATAAACTTGCATGACGCTAGTGGAACTAATTAATATTCTGTAAAAGGTTTCTAATAACAAAAACTTGTCATTTGTATAGACAAAGAACAATACCCCTGTCCCTTGTGGCTATTTACTATTAATCTGCTAACAGCGATAATGAAGAACCAGCTGTTCTCTCCTCTTGCCAAATGTCGGATACAAAATCCTGCAGGGTTTCAGTGTCAAAAAATGTCTGGAGTTGGATATGAGGCACAAAAGCTCCACGAGATGTTTGTGTCTGGCCTTGCAATGCAGTACAAGGTGTACAGCGATTACCATTACAGCACATGCAAATCCCGTCTTTCAGCTGCAATATGTAATTTGATCCATGACTTATTCTAGTTTACCATCTCAAACAAATGAATCTGCATCGTTGTGACCCCTGTGTGCTATGATGTGCATTACATCACCTAGCTGGAGGCCACTGGTTTGGAAAAAAAAGGACATTTAAACTGTGGCAATAATATGAGCAAGCAAGTGAGAGATGTCTTCGTGGCTGTGGAAAGAGAGGGGTGGGAAGAGGCCCCTTACTTCACATGCCCTATTTTCCCCAGCTGACACGCAACATCACCTGTCAAAGTGCTCTGATAATTGGATATGAGGGGATCACACTCCATCTACTATAATCACCAAAGAGCCAGTCACTGTGCTGCCGGAAGAGGCGACCTGTGGTTGGGTCAGTCTGGAGGGGCGGGGGTACAAGAGCAGGAGTACAAGTCGACCCATTTGGTGATTGCGGATGCATGGCACAGTGAAACAGAGATCCCAAATCACCTGACTTGAAGATTCCTTCCCTGACCACAGAGAGCAAGCAGTTACTGTATTTACAGTGGTGTGTGTGTGTGTGTATGTCCTGTTAAAACACTAAAAATACCCTGACCTTCGCAGAGAATGGCCGAGGGTTACGTTTCTCAGAAGCTGACCCCGGGAATGTAACAATAAACAAAATGAACGCACGAATGACCACGTATTCCTCATGTTATTTCCATTGTTACTGACACTTCATCGCCACCATCGTTGTAATGACAAATTCCTCAACCAACTTATTAACCAGGAAGAGATTCCACAGGGGATGCTTGACATAGCGCTACTACTAACTTGAAGCTGTATTATATTTCACGACGATTTAACAGCATCCCGTCCTCGGCTACATTATTCATGCAGGTGAGGTCTGAAGTGCAGGCCAGCTGGTAGACTGGGGAATACAGGGTGTGTGTGTGTGTGTGTGTGTGTGTGTGTGTGTGTGTGTGTGTGTGTGTGTGTGTGTGTGTGTGTGTGTGTGTGTGTGCGTGTGTCTGTGTGCTATTAATGCAATGTTTCTAAGATTCCTGCCTCATTAAATCTACTCAATAGTTACCTGCGTGGCTTTTTAACCCATAGGATTGTTTCCATTTTCTATTTTAAATTAGTGTAATGTATATCAATTTGGTTTAAATTATTCACTCTGTAACATCTCACCCTACAGTTTGCTCCACCTGAGCAGAGTTAATGTAGCTGTTGCTCTCGGTGAGCTCGCTCCCGTTTTGTTTTTCAAGTGAACCTGCCATGAAGCCAACTTGTGGTGTTGTTCTTTTTTTTGTGTTTTTCTTTTGTTTTTTCAGGATATGCAGCTGCTTAAAAAAAACGCACAGCTGAACACAGAGACGATATTGACTTTTAGTATAGGACGTTTGGCGCGTGGTTGCACTCCATGGGCTGGTAATCGCGTTTGTGTGTCTTTTTGAATCGAAATTGAAAACAAGGACTCTAGCATAAAGATTGCTGTTTGGTACCCATCAGTGACAAGAATAACCGCACCTCTGCATTATGTTGTGATTCCCATACTTCGTGCTGAATTATTGAAAACCAGAGTGGTATTACACTTGGATCTGTGCATCCTTCAGAAATACAATATATAAACAGAAACATGTGCAGTAGGTACACATAAACACATCACACACATGCACACACACACACTACTCACTCTGTTGGCTTAATAAGTGGGCTGCTTCCCAATCGAAAGGATGGTCTGTCCTCTGCCACAGTTCCCTTTCGCAGTAGAAACTTTTCTGTGAGGTCAAATCCTGCAGAAGGAAACCACATACTTTGAGCTGATGGGAAATGTGTGTTGACATTGAATGAAACATTCTTGTGATGTGACAAAAGATGATTATACCTGTTAGGGCCAAGGGACGATCTAAACTATCAGAGAAGCGACGGTCTTCTACATGCAGGGCTGGACAAGTGTCATCTGATGAAGGAAAATATCAAAGTCTGGTTATGAATAATAAACCGTAAATGTCAAGTATAGGTCAAAAAACAGACACAGACAGGTTGCTTTGCAACCACACTAATTAATGTTGGATATTAAGAGATTTGGGGGTTTTTTACATCCTGTGCACAACATTTGTTTGTTTGGATTCGGATTTATGCCTTTATATGGGAATGTGTGTGTGTGTGTGTGTGTGTGTGTGTGTGTGTGTGTGTGTGTGTGTGTGTGTGTGTGCGCGCGTGTGTGCATGTATCTGAGTTGCACTCTGTGTAGGGAGTATTAAATGTTAAGGTTTGAATGCATAAAGAGTGAAAATATAGTGAGAGGGGATTGTCTACTCTAAGATAATGTAGCTGTGAAGGGTGGATTTTCTCTTCATGGCGAACATATCCTTAAGCCATAAACACCTTTGAGATGATATTGGAATAATATGAATCCATAATGTTGTCCTAGGATTATAACGTTAGCAGTTCTTTTACATTTATTTTACATTTGCTGGCTCTGCAATATAGATATAGGATGGTCTCAGTAAGAAAATGCATAGGGACTGGAATGCTTTGCTATTATACTATGCAGAATACAGAATACTATACACAGAAAATAAATGACAAAAAAAGGAGATACTTTTTCTTTCCCCAGACTTGTCTCAGTCTTGGGACAATGACACGGGTCGCCTGTTTAAAAGTGCTTATGGTTGAAGAACAACACGGCACAATAACTGAAAAGGACGTATTTCAGCTGAAGTATGCGGTTGCAATATGGAGCTAGGGACCTTGAGAACCCATTGCCTTGTGACAAAGTAGTTCTCTGAAAATGGATGAATTATATATACACAACTCGACATTGCTGCCTATATCTATCTATGAATTGGTAAGAAAACAACCCCCCACAGCTGTACAGATGATACACACTGAGTGATATCTCTGTATTAGTACTTGCAGTGCTTTCATAGGAGACAAAACAACACACAAATCAGCACATAGGTAACTTCATGACCAGTGTTTCACTGGGTGGGAACTGTGTGTGTGTGTGATGTCTAATGTGAAGAAAACAATGTTGACAGCAAGCCTCCACAACTCACCTGTTCTTTCATTCACTGCCATGCCAAAAGTGCAGCAAACTAAATTTACAATCCAAAGAAAAGCAGTCCATCTGCGCAGGTTACTCATTTCTTTCCAGACACTAAAGAGCAATCCACTCCAACACCTGAAAGCAAACAACGACAGCAAATAGTCTTGGTTCAAGTAAAAGAGAAGAAACGGAGACTACAATTCAAAGTTTCATCTGCATTTGTAGTCCGACTCCATGCAGTGCCGTCTCGATTTTGTGTGTAAATCCTCTTGCGCTCATATGCAGTTTGAGTCTTTGATGTAGTGCAACTTTTGCACCATGAAAGGCCCTTCATGAAAGGCTTCTGTGTGCACGTACGTCTGTGTGTGCAAGTCTGCTAGTAAACAGAAATGCACATGCTAGTGAGTGTCAATTGCAATAAGAAGAAGGTATGTGTGTGGCGCTGTATCTGTATCTGTAGCCGACGATTCCCCTAACATCATTATCAATGTTGTTGGTGTTTGTGTTTCTGTGACTTTGGTTTGCTGTGCGTTTACGTGGAAACAACACCTGTTCATCTTTTAAGTAAGTGTTTTTTTTAGGCTGATAACCTCCCATCTGTCACCAGTTGGATTATATCAATGTTCTGACATTTCCTTCATCATTCCTTTTGCATTTTTTATCCGAATATGTATAACGGAAGGAATTCATATTCGGAAAAGAACATAAATTGTCTATTAATCACTTAAATCACTTTGAATGCTGTTATCTAAGACAGCTCACCGTAGATTGTCAGAAATGTTGCCATGTGCACGTGGCACATCTTCGCTCTCAACAAAGTGAGATGTCGCTGCTTCATCATGTCTGCAATGTCTAACCTTAACCTTAACCTTAGCCTTAACCCCCGCTCTCCCCTCTGAGACGACCCTACAGGGTTAGCTATTCTGACTTGTTCAAAATAATCCATGTGACCAAACAGGTATCGAACCCATGTAGGCTTCATGGACATGAGGTCACCACATGCCTGTCACATTGCTATGACACCACTGGGAGTCATGCCAATTCTTAGAGCATGTATTACTTTATAGGCCTATTCGATATCCAACATGCTTCTCAGCATCACATGAATGCTGAATCTCATTACAAACAGGCCATTACTTAATATACTGTATACATCAGGGATACTTTTAATCCATTAGGCGGGCTACTATATAGGCTATATAATATACTATATGCTAAATATACAGATGAAAAAAAACAAAATCTGAATAAACATTCAGTTGTTTTTTTTATTGAACAAATATGGGCACAAAGTATCCGATACAGCGTCTGCATAGCTCACAGATGTGCTATAAAACATCCCAAAGCCATTAACCGCAACATGAATCTGCTTAGGCTATACGAACTTTGTGTCACATTTGGTTTATTAAGTTTGGGCTTGTGTGAGCCAAAGAGACAAGACTAAATGCCATGCCATAACAACAATAATAATAACAATAATAAAGAAAAAGAAAATGGTACCTTTTCAAAAGTTATGCAACAGTGCTTATTGAAGTTGGTTAGTTTTTTTTGTAGTTTTTTTTTGCAAAGCCTGCAACTTCAATTTGTGGACACTAACGCCATGCAGTGCGCCTCAGAGGAGCATGCATCACGTCCAGCCAGAGAGACACCATCTATCTGCAGACCTCCCCTGCATCTTGCTGGGACACCGTCCCCCCCGCCCCCCCCCCCCCCCCCCCCCCCCCCCCAAAAAAAAAACCAACAACAACTGTCCTTTCGTCTTTAAAATGCTCAAAGCATCGTTTCCTTTTTTTCCCCAAAATGCACACTAAACCTTGTAGGAAGAAGAAGAAATAAAGACAGACAGAAGAACCAGCTCCATGGCTCCCATCCCGCGTCGCGGTGCGCGGCGTGTCTGTTCCCCACGCGGCGCACCGCGACCCGTGGAGCCCAGACACGCGTCCCGCTCAAAACCACAAGTTCACTGATCTCACCCCCCCCCCCCCCCCCCCCCCCCCCACCCCCCAGCAAAGTGGGGGAGAAAGAAAGAAGCAAAAAAGCTCAAAATGTGACTTGTTTAGTCCCGGGATCAACCCCCAAAAACCAAGCTGAAGATTTTGAAATTCAACGCCAACGGATTCATGCGCAATCACCCCGAAATCAATAAAGTAAGGCTTACTTACGACTGGTGCGACTTCTTTCTCTCTCCCTCTTGCTCTCTCTCTCTCCGTCTCTCTAAAGCAGAAACAAGTAAACCAGAGAGGGAAACATTAGTCCACATGTGAGTACTATCAGCCAGAAACGTGATTCTGTGACTTGTGAAATAAAAGTCGGAGTGGGACGCCCGCTGGATCGCGGTCCTTATTAGTCTCCCACTAGTGACCCTCCCACTGCTGTCACACCAGGACCCCTCACACACACACACACACACACACACACACACACACACAGACACAGACACAGACACACACACACACACACACACACACACACACACACACACACACACACACACACACACACACACGCACACACACACACACACACACACACACACACATACACGCGCACACACACACACACACACACACACACACACACACACAGAGGACAGCTCACACATGGCATCAAGTGAGCCATTCACACGTCCCTGTTGTGCAGCACCACACGCGTCATGGTCAACTTTGATGTGTGATCCACATTGTCTGATAATGGGTTGTCGGATAAAGTCCATCTAACCAAAGATGAGGGAGGAAAAAAAGGCTAAAATGAAAGAAAAAAAAAAAGGATACTTGTGTCATGCAAGGGTTTATTCGTCTCAGTATGAATGCCTATTGTCTATTGAGACACTATTGATGAAAAAGGCTGGTGAAGTCATACCCTAAGATAAAGCTGACTATTAACTCCTCGCTACGGAATAATAACACAAAAAAACCTTTGTTGAAGTCGGTGGTAAAAAAAATTAAAAAAAAGGTGAACTGTTTTATTAAGTTATTAACTACCATGTGAGATATGAACACAGGTAGGCTACTTGCTTCCACTGTGGTAAGTCTGAAACGGGGCACTGACAACAGTGCCTTGCTCAAGAGACCACAGAAACAGGTGCTGAGGCTCCACACTCAAGGCTGTTTAGACAGATGCCTGTATGTCTTCTGCCAACACACCCACCCACCAACACACCAGATGCACACACAGACATGCATGCATGCACACACACGCACGCACACTTACTGGGCCTGTAAAAAAAGAGAGAAATGACAGAAAATAAGGAAGGAAAACGCATATAAATCCTCAATGTATAGAATGTCTGCATTCAAATCCTTATGGCATGAATAATAATCAAATTAGTTTTGACCATGTTGAGACCTTGGTGAGGTCAGACATTTACTGGTCTTTCATATCAGCGAACATCACCCAAAGACTTATCTCCTTCCTCTAATGGCCTTGGCCCACTTCCATTGATTCCATATCCTTAACTATCCCACTTGCAATCTAAAGGGCATGCAGGACAAGGAAGGGGTTGTAATGGGATCCCTGCTGGATAATGTCCGGCACAACATTTGCCGTGGCGATACGTTTGCATCGGAAACCTATCATTTTAGGATCTTAGGTTTGGTCTGTGGCCACGGGAGATTCCAGAGACACTTGAGATGTTTTCAAAGTCGTCCGAGACAGCTGACACTTTTGGTGGCAGCAAGATGGCACAGATATTTCTTTTGTATACAATGTAGCGCTGTGCTACGTTTCAGCTCTGATGACAGTGATTTTCTCTGTGTCCAGAACTGTCTATTCTCAAAAACCCAATTGTTAAATGGGTTATTTCCACACTTCACTGTCACTCATGTGAAACTGGAATGCATTTGTTGTTGTCATATTGTCATTGTTTATGAGGCTGTTTATGGCTAAAGTATTTAATGACTGAAAATGACCCCAGTCTAGACTGTTGGTGGTATCTTCAGATGATTATTGTTCAGCTGTGGAAATTGAAGAAAATGGGAAGGTTTTGACAGGATTCCTTAAGTGACAAACCCATTGTAATGACTAAAACTCAAAGATGTTCAAAAGAACATCCTAATGACACAATCATGCGATCCTTTTCTATCCAGCTAGATTCCTTGTCCATATATATGATAATATTTGTACTGAAAATTACATGTATTTTATTTAAGTATATTTTGTGTTGCATGTATAATGTAATGTATACATGTCCTACAGTAAAGGTACAGATGTACATAGGGGCACCTGTTTTATTCTTTGTGTGTGTGTGTGTGTGTGTGTGTGTGTGTGTGTGTGTGTGTGTGTGTGTGTGTGTGTGTGTGTGTGTGTGTGTGTGTGTGTGTGTGTGTGTGTGTGTGTGTGTGTGTGTTGCTGCACTGACCATAGTCTGTTAAGTGCTCTGTATGGCCTTTCATTTTGTCATTAAAATCACCATTGTTCAAAAAGGATCAAATGCACAACACCTGCTCTTTTTACCTTTAAAACTGACATATGAAGAAGCACATGGTAAACAAACAGCCTCAGACAACAAAGGTAGCTCTAATGTCAAGGCAAACATTACCACTGAATAGTACATTTAATGTACTAATTTCCCAGCTGGGTATTCAAGCTGCTAATACAGAGAAGACATAAAGGAAATAGAAAGCCGCAATGCAAGCAGTTTGGCCTGAAGCTGTTTCTACTGTGCTTGAATCCAAAACCACTAAACAATAGCCTAAGCCATTTAATCCCTTAGCAATTTAGGTACAGCTCTGTAAAGTAACTTTATCTTGCTTTGAACTGATTCTATGCAGTTGTTAAAATATTGGATCATGTTTTCTTAGTGGTTTGCTCAAACAGTTGTCACAGTATTATAAAAGTTGTACTTCCATCATCAATTCTTATTTCCTCTTTTGTCTGTTCTTTTGTCCAGGACAAGACTTCACAAGAGTACCTCCAACAGATGCTGTTTGCCATCTTGAGGGCATATCTAAGAATAAAGAACATTATGTACCAGGAGGACTAAAGGGTGTGTGAGGACTAAAGGGTGTGTGTATCTCATGATCAGCACTGCTTTTTTGCAAGTGAAGAAAAAAGTGTCCACTTCCATTAGTGTGTGACTTGTATCACAGTGACCATCATAACACAGTGGACAGGATTGTTCCAGAATCCATCACTTTAGTAGTCAGGTATTCTGCTGAATAAGAGGAAATGTTTAAATGGAGAGCAGGAAAAGTGAGAGGATGAAAATCAGTTAGCAGAAATATCAAGGTTGTTTCAAAGTCAAAATAAATCTCTCTGTCAGATACATTTTGTAAGACTGCACACTATGATATTTAATAACTATCCTCCTCATTGCACTGTGGTGCAATGTGAGCCAAGAACAAATTAACTTCCAAGAAAGAAGCTTGGCATGATTATTATTCTACTAATTTTAGATAACTATGAAATACCAGAGGTGAAAAAATGACAAGTTAAGCTCACGGTGCAACCAAAAGTAGTAAGACATCTCTTTAAGAAACATGTACTGGCAAACATGCTGAAGGTATAAACATATCCACAAAAATAGAAAATAGGAGAACAAGATAGTTGTCAGAAGTTATATTGTAATGCAATAACACAACATATGGGTTAGATATGGGATATGAAATGAAATACCTGGAAATAGACTCCACATGCCTCTCCTCCACCCCAATAAAATTCAAAATATTTCAACCTAAATGATGCCCTTATATATATATATATATATATATATATATATGCCAGTTCCACTTAAAGAGAAGCCTTGGTCTTGGGTCTGTATGCTATCGTAGTTTCTCTAAAATTGTGACATGGTTGTGTCAATCTCCCTTTATAATCTATTCGGTTTGCTTGGTGAAAGGTTGCCTTTCACCTAATATTGAATCCAGCAGTCGTCTGATTTGTGAGACTATACCTTTCACCAGGTAGCCTCGTTTTCTGCTGGTGTAGCCGGTCGCTGTCCATGGTGCTGGACTCCCGCCCCCCTCCCCCCCTTACCACACACCATCCCCACCAAAACCTCCACCTTCCTTAGCCTGGATGCTGCTTGGACAGCAAAACAGAGCCCTGATAGATAGATATGAGTGTGGGTGGCTGGGAATCTGTGTTCACGTTGCCTGGTTAGTACAATACCTTGCTTTGAGGTGTCTATGTGGGGGAGAACTGGTCAGTAGTACCGCCTGTCCTGTGCTGCAGAGTATCCTTAATGATTTAAACAACAGGCTTCTTCTTATGTATGCCCATTATATCTGTGCGTGTATGTGTGTGTGTGTGTGTGTGTGTTTGTTTCTTTGTGTCTGTATGGAGGGAGGCTAATGATACCTTTCTCTGGAACTTTGCCTTCGCTGTGTTGGAGATAATCTACTTTTTAAGCCATATTCATAACGAATGGCCAGCGGGCCTGCGATGGCCGACCGTCCATTTCTGGGGCAGGGGCAGAGGACGGCCTCTCCCAAAGTAGAACTACTTAACATTCTTGATGTTGAGCTTGTGTTAGGAATATGCCCATCAACTTTTAAAATGTTCTGCTAGTGTCTCCTGTGTAGGCCAAAAGGGACCCCTTGGAAAATGAGCTGATCGGGTGTCAAGAACATTGTCTGGGCTTTGTGGACGAGAGAGACCTGCAAGTCTGTTAGGTTGAGCATAGTAATAGGCCTACACTTGCCTAGAGTGCACTATTAGATTGCACTGTCAGATCTGTTTTGCATTGAGCACGACTTTAACTCAAAGATGGTGTTTGGTGTGGGTGGTGGAAATAATGCTGTTGGAACAAAGATGCTGAAAACCTTCAAGCGATAGGCCACACCTCAGGAAGAGAACATAAAATCAAAATAGACACTATAGTTGGTCATCCACCTATAAGTATCTGCTATGATATGTTGATCGTTAATCCTCAACAGTTAAGACCTATCACGCATCGTACTGCAGCTACAGCTACATGCTACAGCTAGTAATTCTTTATTGATCCTGTGTAAATAGTGTAAATTACCAGAGTATGAGTGTATATGAGAGTATACTATCTATATACTGTAGGCTAATGGTTAAATGTCCCATTACACAAACTCCCAGAATTTGGTATACAAAATTATATTACATATATCTTGGGGTCGCAAATGATTATTATAAAAAATATTGGTAACTCATTAAGGATCACATATTCACCATTAACTGCTAAGATCGTACAACAACAACTTCCTTACTTACTATCAATAAGCAGTAATTAGGAGGTTATTGAGGGAAAACTGTAATATTAAAGTTAATGGCCTAGTAGTTGCAGAATATGGTCATGCAGAATAATGCATTAATAAGTGTTTTATAATGACTAAGTGCTTTATAATGAGCCAATATGCGTGCTTATAAGCACGCATATTTGTTAATGGTAAATGTGTGGTCCCTAATCTAAAGTGTTACCAAAATATTATATATGATATATTTTAAAACATCCCAAATCCAAAACTATTACCTTATACTATATTAAATACACTATCTACTGTATCTGTGAATAAACAATAACCTATAAATAAATAATAGCATTATCATGTAGCTATATCTGTCAAAATGATGGCTAAATCTGCTTTGATATTTATAATACATGTGAAATGTAGATTATGGGTTGCTACACCTCGGTGGTGAATATAGTGCGAGTCACAGCGAATCAGCACAAACAAAACCACGCCCTTCCAAGGCAAAGTCGAACACGTGGTTTTGTTATTACCGGAAGTGAAGATGGCGTCGCAAACATTGCTGTCAGAGTCGCTACTCGGTTGGTCAATATTCGCATTTATACTTTTGGTAAGGAGTGTTTACAACATATTAGTCTCACCGTGTAGCGCGGGACATGTGTGCTATCATACCACATTGACATTGTACCAATATATTGATTTTCTAGTCACTATTTTACTAGGGTTGCGTGCCTAAGCTAACACAGCTAACAGGATTAGCTCTGGCGTCATTGTAATGAGCTAGAAACAAAAACAATATGCAAACCCCAATGATTCAGCATGGCCCTGTAAGCTGTTTTATTAATGATATACAGTTCATCTCCTAAGTATAATGACGTAAATGTAATTTGTTACCACGCTTCGCATCATGAAAAGGCTGGGGTTTATTTAGATTGTGTTGACCTTTGGCTAAACGTCGTAGATATACAGCTTGTTTTATGTACTATTGCTTTGTTTTTCGTCTATATCTTGGGTTGCAATTACCTTCCGTATCTCTAAAAAAGCCCTATAACTACCATTGCATGGGCACGTGTTTTGTTTATTAATACTTAACACGTAATTGGTCAACCGTTCCTAATCTGTTTCCCAAAATGAGTTTACACTAATAGCCTTATAATCTCAACTGCCGGTTTCTAGTCGCACGATAGAAACTGTAAGAGTCCATCATTGTCTGCTACCTTTACAACCTGGCCACCTGTAAACTGTATAAAGTATTGCCATGGACATGAGGTCCCTGTCAATGATTATGATGTGTGTCACTAGCCGGAAGCTACTTCCAAGACCAGCTTATCTTGTCAATTGCAGCACTGCCTACAGCTTGTATAAGCTGTGTTAACAGCTTGGGTGTAGCCACTAGCCGGGCATCTGGAGGCCCGCCATGTCTTTTTAAATAATGTTGACTGTGATTTCGCTAAAATGTCAGTAGTGTTTTTGAAACACAGTGCTGAGGAATACATTCACGATATCATGCATCTGTCATTACAGCTTGGTCGACTCATTCTGACCAGTCAAGATTTAGTGGATTGTGTCACCTAATCATGACTCCAGTAGTCAATTCAGTCACATGTTTATTCTTATATTAACTTTTCAGCCACTATGCCATATTCAACATCCAATATTAAAATACTGTAACTAAATGAATGAGGCTAACTATTTCTTTGGGATCTGAGGTCACCGCTTGTGTATTCACATCGCAGATGGACAGATCAGTGTGACTTGGTGGCTGAACAGATGTCTAATTGGGCTAGCAATTTCATAACTGCATATCTTTAATTATAACTTCCTAAAGTTTGCAGTTGAAAAAAGGAATAACAAGCTGCCTGACAAGTCGATTTGCTTCACTCAACAGCCAAAAACACAATTGTAATCTATTGAGTGGCTGGTAAAATTTGAACATTCACTAACTATTTGGCCGATGGACAAACAAGTACATTTTGCACCCTGCTGACAGCCCTGATTCAAATGTTCCTGTCTGGTTCGATAACAACCAAGTTTTTCTTATTAAAAAGATCCTGGGTGATTTATTTCCTTTATTTCTGTAAATATTTTGTTTGTCTTTAGGTGATTCTAGCCTTCTGTTGGTTCTACATCCGAAAATATCAAAGTCGCCAGGAGAGTGAAGCTGTTTCCACCATCACAGCAATATGTGCACTGGCAATTGCTCTGATAACAACTGCACTCCTTCCAGTGGATATATTCCTGGTGTCATTCATGAAGTACCCGAATGGTACCTACAAGGTTAGTATCAGTGGTCCCTACTCGCTCAACTGGTAGAGCATGGCATTAACGTTGCCAGGGTTAGAGGTTTGATTCCCACTGGGACAACCCATGCTAAAATATGTATGCTCTCACGGTATTGTAAGACGCTTTGGATAAAAGCCTCCACCAAATGGCATATTGTCAGTAACCTTGAAATGTTTTGTAATCTTTTCAATATAGGTCCAAACAATTGTATACATAATATAATCTATTTAAAATTCAACAGACAAAGGTAGACATTTTATCGAGTTTCATCAACGATGTGACTTCTTAGATGTACGGTATAATAAGTGATGTCCAAACAACAAACTTTATTTTACGTCTATCAGTTTCTTAAAACTGACCTTGAAATGTTCTCTAACCTTTCCATAAAGATGTAGCATGTTCTTTACAATTTTCCATTTTCCATTTGCCTTGTGAATAGATGTATTATGGTACATAATACATCTATTTACAATTTAATAGACAGGTAGCTAGACCTTTTTTGTCTGGTAACACCGATGGTGTGAAGTCTTGGTCTTACAATACGTGATGGCCAAAGAGACACCAACTTGACACACTCTGCTAGATATGCAGAAGACATAAACATGTTTGTACGTGCCCAGAATACATTTTTGCTATTTGTATTCGTTTTTTTTTTACAGCGTTCTCACTGCCCTGTCTTTCACTTCCTCTTAGTTGGATTATCTCTTACTTTTTCTGAGCAGTGAACAGTACCACACATGGTTGGCAGAACAACACAATACACCCAACACAGTGTGTTGCTGCTGATCCTTCACTAAATGTAATTGCTGCCTCCTTCATGGCTCAATGCCATATCCTTTTGTATCATGTTCTTTGTTTCACATCCATCCTTGAATCCTAATCCTGTTGGTTCAGTCAAAATGTGTTGAGGATCAATTTTGTTTTTGTTTAGCCTAATAGTTTTGTCATTGTCTGCACCTATTGCTTTGGACAAATTGCTTGCAAAAGTATTTGAAAAATGACTTCCATGTGTATGTTAACTCAGGTAGTAATGTGAAAAGTGAAATGGTGGAGTCCTCCAAAAATTGAATGAATCGAGTAAAAATGAATAGTTCTTAAGTAAAGTACTTAAGTAAAATGCTTATTTACTTTCCACCCTTGGCAACCGGTAAAACATGGCAAAATGTATCACATAGTCGTCATTACATAGTCCTCACTCTTATTAGCAATAACAATAATAAGAAAGTGTTATGCCGGGCTAAGACTACACAACATTTTTGTCTTTCACGATGGTCACCATGTCAAATTACACGATTATTGCATCATAAAATCTTGCCTTGACTTGGTCTGGAGACAGGTCACACTACATGTTTGACCGCGACATATTTAGTCTTCACTACTTGGCGTCAAGTTGACCTGGAATAGGGGAGGAGGGGTCAATATGTAATTTGTCAATGTCTGTGTACATGTCATAGGTGTTGTCAGACAATACGACACCGTAAAAAAAACAAAAAACACACTAGTCTTTACGTCGGGGCGTCGTAGCGCATCCCAGATGACACAACGCAAGCTGTGTCACTGTGACAACATGGTCAAAAGCTTGCGATGTGTCGTTAGTAGCCCGATCTGACGTTCATGATCGGCCACAACGCTGAAAGATTGTCTGCGAAAAGTTGTGTTAAAATTGGGCTGAATTTGTGTAGTCTGATGCCAGCATTAATTTAATAAAAAACTAACGATAAGATTATATCAGTGAACTTGAACAATTGACCACATTACCCTATATTTACCACGTGGAAATTAATAAAATCATGTGGGGTTATACAAAAATGATTGTTCTAAATGTCCTGTGTATGCATTAAAAACAAGGATGATGTCAGGTAATATTGACCTAAAAATAATTTTGCTTTGAAATAATTTGATGTTCGACTGCCTCTGTGTTGATGTTTCTGAATTCTGTCTGTCCAAGTACTTGCATCAAAATCCAAGTTTGAGTGTTTGTGGGAGGACTGACACTATTTTACGTCACATATACAATTGCCTATGCATGTGTACAGCTCAAAGGCCAATGCCAACTTCTCTTGTGTAAAAGTAATTATGTTTATTTGTCATTTTTCAAACACATTATTATTATTTTATTGTATTTTAGTTATTTAGGAGACACTTGTATCCAAAGCCACTTGCTGTGAAATCAGATACAGGTAATTAAGGAGCAGGTAGGGGTTGGACATTTTGTTCAAGGATGCTGTGGATATTAGGGTTCGAAACAAGTACCATGTACACTATCCTGCTCCTACTTAGTATTTACTTAATTCTGGTGACATTTAAAACATAACTGAACACGTTTTTGATTAGGAAATACTATAATGAACCTACCATAAATCTAAAACAAAATCTATGTTAATTTAATCTAACTCAATAATTGCAGAGCACACATGGCTGCTATTTTCATGTTAAAAAAAATCAGAAGCACTAAACATTATACATTATTGTATGTGTTTTCATGTAGCAACTAAACAATCTCCTCAAATAATAATCGCATGGTATTGCACTAGCAGAATACGTGCTGTTCTGCATGTTTTAAATGTACTTTCATTCCTTGTTTAGACACGTTCACTATTTAAATCTAACAAATGGAGCCAAGCAAATAACCTGCAAGTATCTATAAACACTTCAGCGATGCCAGCACGGCACAGTCGTAAACATGGCCTGTAGGTCGTAAAGCGCTCTACGTGCATAGTGCGGGCGGGAGTTACAGTTTCGGCTAGTGACAAGGGCATACCAGTTAAGAGGGATCCTACTGATCACTGCCAAGCTTCGCAAACAGCCCCAGAGTGCCCCTGGGATGTTTTGCAAAATACTACAAAGTGCATACGTTTTGCAGAGTACGTGGTTCTATAAACTACCACAAATTATCACCAAGTGCCTCTTGGCGATGTTGTGCGAACCACAATGTATAACTACTATACCCTGTGATGTCATGTGGCTGACCACAACATGCTCTGTGATGTTCCATAATGTACTTATCATCACTTTGATTGACATAATGAACATTATTTTGCAGTACTTTACAGGGACCATTTGAGGTAAATTGTATTTCATTACATCATGTTGATGCCTTGTGCTAGACCACATAGGTACTTCGTCGTTTTTTTCGTCGTTTTTTTCGTCGTTTTTTTCTGTACATCATCATAGATACTCTTGGGTGTATTCAAAAGTACTACGTGTTCCTTGCCAATACATCACAGAGTAACATTGCTGTATTTGTAAAAAGTGCTTTTCAGTTTTCACATCACGTTGCAGTGATTTGGCCCTATTGAGGCTTGTACCTGCCAGGGCCTATGACTAAGTAATGGCTGAGGCTGTTGGTAATAATACCTGTACCTGACAAATCTGTTCTTCAAATATTCATTATACAGTAGCAAATCAAAAGCATCACTCAAAAGATGGGCTCAACAATGAGCCCCAGTTTCTGCAACATTGATTATTTGGCTGTCAGTGTAAATGTGTATGTTGTCCTAATGGATTTTACCTATTTTGAAACACAATACAAATCTTGAAAATCACCACCTTCTGAGGGACATTCCAGTCGCAGCTAATGGGAATACTTTAATACTTCATACTTTGGTTTAAATACCACCCATTCCTTCCTAAGGGAACTCTTTGCAGTTTGAACATGTAGTGTATAATCTTCAGAATAGCCTCTTAAAGGTGAAAAGAAAAAAAGACAGGGCAAATATTTCAGCTCCCTTTGTGTGGGAGTTTAATTGAAATCATTGACTAACGCTGTATTTAATACTGCATCTTTTTGTCATTAAAGACACTGCCTAACTCATCTGTCACTACAGTTTTAAGTTGCTGTGTACTTAAAAACGTTCTTTTTTTCCTCTATTTTAGGATTGGGCTGAAAGCAATGAGACCAGAGGGCAAATTGAAAACACAGTGTTGTGTGGCTATTACAGTAAGTTATTGTTTATATACTTATAGATGCAGAAATAAGAATATGTGTTAAAACATGTCACATATTGTAGTTGTATGATATGAAATGTATATTTATCTCTGTCTTGGTTTATTGTTCTCTAAAATGATTATTCCAGTTCAAAAGGAAGAAGAGGATATATTTTTTTGTCTTGATAATTAATATCTTATGCAGTTGCAGCGCAAAACATTAGAAGATCTGAAAGGGCAAACTGTCTGTGTTGATATGCATCCTACATTTGTTTTTATTTATACATTTTGTTTCATATGAGGTGCTTAAAGTTTGATTCAAAACATATTTTATTCATGCTGAAGGGTTTATCCTCAATTTTAGGGGCTAGATTATAATACATAAAAACAAGCATTGTAGCTTCCTAGCCCTGTCCTATTATTTTGATTATTTATCCAAATAATGCTACTTGCATAATGCTACATTCCTAGTAGCTGTAAAAGAGTGTTTTGCTGTGTTGGTTTTCTTTGAATGATGTCAAATTCAGTCATGCCAAAGACACTAGATCATGAGTTTTCTAACAGATGCTGGCTTAAACTGCCCGTCAGCAATGCTGTTCTGTACCGTCTGTTCCAAAATGCCAAACTCAAGGGAGACAGGCTGAGCTCAGAGACAGCCTGTCCAATAAAAAAAAACCACTCCATTGGCATAACAACATCTGAAAATTGGCTTTGACAGAAGAGGTACACTGCATGTGGCTCCTATATTCAGCTGGCCACATTATGGTTTTCTTCTAGATGTACAAATATGATTTCGTGCAGGAGATTGATTTTCTGTGTCACCCTCAAGACTTTGTATATGACATCCCCTTAAAGGGACACTTGGCTTAACAGGCAGTCTGTAATGAATAATTCATGAGCTCTGCATCGTCTTGCATGTCGAGTTGTAGAGGGTTAATAGCGAAGCCAGCAGGAATTCATGTGCTTTGTGTTGTGCAGTCGTAGTATTATGAAAATGATTTATAATATTTCAAAAGGAAAGCTTGTATTATGTTTATATGGCGGTAACATCATATAATATTGCCATGTCAGATATCCAAAGGAAAAGTATTGATAGAAAATGCTTTGCAAAATTGCCTCAGCTGCCTACTAATCTGAGTACTAGTAGCGTCATGAATCACAAGGCTCCATTTTGGTCCACTTCGGCAATAACTAATATTGTTCATTGAAATAAAGTCTACAGCTAAGCCTCTCAGGAATGCTGATGGCAAGGTGCGATCTCGGCAGCAAAATAGTGAGGAACAGAAGAGAAAAGATAGCTCATGGGCCTTATTAGCCTCACGGCCATCTTGTATCCAAACGCTAGCTAGGTGAACTGAATGCTGAATTCTGCATTCAGTTCCCCCACTCAGCTAGCGTTTAGAACCAAGATGGCTGCTAGGTGAATAAGGCCCATTATCTTTTTAATTAGTTGTTGTTGTTTTGCTATTGATCTGGAAGGTCCCTAGCTCCAATAGTTGATAAAGGATGTTTCATGGAATTTAAAAGTATATTGTGCTTATTACTGAAGCCCATTCTTTTGTAGATAGATGCCATGTCCTTAAATAACATAAATAACACAAAAAAGTAGTAGTTAGAAGTTGTGAAGTAGTTACTGTAACTGTTTTCTAGAGAAATGTGTCCTTTGTTGTTATGAGGTTAATCATTAGGATACACAGTGAGGCAATTCGAAAATGAAGATCTGCAAGCCCTTAAAATAGGAACCATTACTCTTTATAATTCAAAGTTTCACACTCCAGTTTGGCTGTGTATCTCGCTATCTTTGGAAAATTACATTTTAATCAATTTTTGGAATCAATTTCAGCCTCCATGGAAGGCACTCACTTTTTATTTGCCAGTAGATGGAGACCAAGTTCCATGTGTATCCCTTCCTTGGTGTCCTTCCAACTCTTAAAAGTAGAGTATTTAAGTATTAGACAGCGTTGTCCATTTGTCTCTTTAGAAATAGAAGAATTACAAGTCTGATGTAGTGATTGTGTATGTCCTCTATTGAATATTTCTATATTTTACATTAATTAATTCATTATTTTCTTTTTAGAGACAGATTCATTTATTGTCACAGTTGACAAACACATCATGATTTTATAAAAAACCTCTTGAAATAATGTAATGGCCTTTCTTGGCTTAAAAACAGTGTGTCGATTGTCTCTGCCAGTTAGTAAATGTACTTGTCTTATTCAAACACAAAACAACATAAAATCTCCATCTCTAATGTAGAGAGAGAGTGTACAATGGATTGGCGTTTTTGGAGAGACCCATGTTATACATATTCATAGCTATCATTTGCATTGATGGTCCTAAAAGACTAGACCATAATTGACCAACATTTTTGATCCAATGGATTTAGCTTAATCTACATTTCAAATCAAATGCCCATCTATGCCACTATTCAGAGTCATTCATTTCAGTTATTAGTTCCACATGTATATTTAATATACAGAGGTGTCAAGTAACGAAGTACAAATACTTTGTTACCTTACTTAAGTAGCATTTTTGGGTATCTATACTTTACTGGAGTAATTATTTTTCAGCCGACTTTTTACTTCTACTCACATTTTCACGTAATTATCTGTACTTTCTGCTCCTTACATTTTCAAAACAGCCTCGTTACTCCTATTTCATTTCGGCCTGTGTTTTTTTTTTTCATCGTTCAAAAATATAGCGTGAATTTGATTGTGATTGGATGAGAAGTATAAACATATACCATTCCGACACACTATTGGTCTGTACGCGATCCATTGCCCCTGCACGTTACAAATCACGTCACACGCAAGCAAGCTTCGAAGCAGTGGTTCTATGGAATTGTAGTTCAGGGTTTGAAGCGCGCGTATCGTTGCTGCAGTGTCGCGCTTGCTGCCATCACTGCTTCATCCTCCAGCCCTGCCAGGCTCACCTGCACCATTTCCGAAATGTCCCAACAGTATATGAGGCTGAAACAGGTAGCCTAGTGCATCCCAAATATTTCAACATTAACATTTTAATATAGCAGTATTCATTATGGCCTTTAGAAAAAATGATGTTTTTGGGGGGAGGTCGTGTAGAGCCTGTGGTGCGGCCTACAGTATAACATTTGATGGCTTTTTTTTCTTTACATTACTTTTACTTTTATACTTTAAGTAGTTTTGAAGCCAGTACTTTTACACTTCTACTTGAGTAAAAAGCTTGAGTTAATACTTCTACAGAAGTCTTTTTAAACCCTAGTATCTATACTTCTACTTGGGTAATGAATGTGAATACTTTTGACACCTCTGTTAATATACAAAAACAACAACAACAACAACAACAACTGTCGACCTAACCATTGACAAACAAACTGTCAATTCTGTCTTGGAAATTACTGACTCATAGAAGATTCATATAACAAAAGCTGCCCTAGGATTAGCACCTAACACCTTCTATGACAGATGTCAGCGTAAAAAATGTGAAAATCCTTAGTCACGTACAGTTTTGACCTTGGCTTAAATAAGGGGTCAGATGCCTATATTTGTCCCATCCACTTTCTTTTATAGTCCACATCTATTTATCTGATCTCTGATGAACTCTTAATAGTCAGAATGAATGTCTAGCTTTACTGTCGTAGGTCTCTGTCCATTTATACATATCCTGAGTACTTCAAAGCAGCGGCGCATGAGACTCTGAAGCATCAGGGCAAAATACCCCTGAGCCCTTTAAATAAATCATTAGCTACTTTTCTGCCTTTTTCCCCCAAAATCCCCATTTTATCTTGGCAAAGCTATTCAAAGCAGCAAACCCTCTAATAAACAAAGTTATACTATGTCTAAGCTATGGTTTATTTTTTTGTTTGGCTGTTGTTCCTCTACTGTCACTGACTGGATGTTACCGGGAGGGACTACCCTCGTTTGAGTTCAGGAGTATAGCAGAAAACAATGAGAGATTGTGCATTTATTGAAGGGAGCAGAACTATGTGATCCAATGGCCTTGAAGGATTTCAAGTCTAGCCAGGGTCTCAGGGAAATAATAGTTTTCACTGGTCACAGTTGCTTGTGATAACCTGGTCCGATTGCTTGTGATAACCTGATCACAGTTGCTTGTGATAACCTGATTACAGTTGCTTGTGATAACCTGATCACAGTTGCTTGTGATAACCTGGTTGTACATCAGAATGCATTATGGGATTTTTTGTTGGCGATATTCCGCCATATTGAAAGGACTCAAGAGAGTTGTAGTACTGTAAAGGAGTCCTAAATCAATGTAAATATACCGTAGGCTAATGAAAACTTTGTTTTGCCACGTCTCGCATGAGAAACGCTGTTTTCAAACACGTCTCCCCATGATGACAAATTATTTCACAATTAATTACTAAACAACTAACATAACTATTAACTAACATTCCAATGCTCCAATGCTTCCAAAATGGAGGTGCTCATTGCGATGTTCAAGCCATATTGCTTGTGATAACCTGATCACAGTTGCTTGTGATAACCACCTGGTCCGATTGCTTGTGATAACCCGATCACAGTTGCTTGTGATTAAATGGTCCAATTGCTTGTGATAACCTGATCACAGTTGCTAGTGATAACCTGATCACAGTTGCTTGTGATAACCTGATCACAGTTGCTTGTGATAAACTGATCACGGTTGCTTGTGATAATCTGGTCACGGTTGCTTGGGATAACCTGGTCATATTTTCAGGACGATATGCATGGCCACTATAAGGTAAGCGAAGGTAAACCTAACCATCGTTAAATTGTTCCTGGCCTGGTTTTAAAATTGTAGTGTTTCAATTTCAAACCTACGATTATTTGAAAGGGTAAATAACATGCTGGCTTCAACATATGATTCTAAGTCAGGGTATATTTTGTAATGTGGTATACAAATATGCAGTTGGTTTTTCCATATCAATTTGTAATTCATGTCTTGCATTTCATGGCTGCTGCATGTCTTTCTCCTGTAACTGTGGGTCAAGAAAGGAAAGTCTTGTTCCCTCAACAATTCTTTTTCACTTATTTGCAATTCTTTAAATATAATATCCAGAGACTTTGTGATACCCGTTGTCTCATAAATGAATGTAGGTCTTCACCTTCAAGTAAAAGTGACCCTTTCTTTTGTAATTCCATTTTCAAGTCACCAATTCTACTTGAAAACTCTTGCTTGCAGGGACGTGTACAGGTTTCCATGGGGGCAGGGGCTCAATCTCTGAAAAGGGCACCTGAAAAAAAGTGTCCTTAAATATATGCCTGGAATAGGCCTACTCTTTTGACACTGCATTGATATTAAAATTATTTAACCAGAAATCCATGAGGTTGGCTCAATTCCATCACCATCAACCAATCAAAACACCAGCATTTGATGTTTCATTTGTGGGTTAAAACAGGTAAAAAGAGGAGCCTCTCTCTCATGGCTGCTGTTTCAATATATGGTTAACTTCGAATTTACTTTTACACCCTAATACAAACAAAATGTTATTTTAACAGTAATGATAAACAGTAGACTACAAATAAGTACAGTACAAAGACAACATTTCAGTTGTGAAGAAATTAATTTTGTAGGCTATATTGGAATACCAATGTGACAAATATAACAAACCTAGCTTCATATTACTTCAATAAATTGCTAATATATACCAACCATGTTATTTGATCATCCTTGAACACTAGGCCTACTAAAGGCCAAGCCAATGATATTGAGACAAAATAATTATAATAACAGTCATAATTTATTAGAATACCCAAAAGAAAGACAAATCAAATATGCTCCAAGTCAGTCAAGCACTTATCCAATAGCATTGCACTGTATAACAGGAAACACTTGATGGCCTTCCTAGGATATATGAATATGCTATTCAAAAATGTTTGCCATTTGTATCCGATCAATAGCAATACTTTTTCTTGTACACCAGTTCATGGTTTTTGATGGGGCAGGTAACCATTTTACACAGTGAATGCAACAAATAAAATGTTCCAATTCATAAGGTTGATTCATTGACTAGTGTAGGGTGAAACTGCACTTGTGGACTTTAGTTGAAGCTACTGAACTCAAATTGTGTATGAATGTAACATGAAGGTTTGCTAGCAGAATTCAATTCAGGATGATATGGATATACAGCTGGCACGAACCAAAAATTATGTCAACATGGCTCACACTGTTCATACAGCTATTTGTTGCGTCGCGCACCTCTGAAATGTAGAAGCTCCATACGGAGGGTGCGCAAACTGCGTAAATGTGCAGTAACTCCTGGGATCTAGTTTAGCCATTACTAATGGAAAACAATTCAGACAGGATATATGCAAGATGTCTGATTGGAGTACTAACAAATATGCTTTGTTAGCCTTTTGGTCTTTAGCTAGCTAGTACTGCTAATTCTCCCATGTGATGTGGCCCGCTTGGAACCAGGACTGGGAGCTAAATTTGCTGTGGGTACATTTGGCACGGTACGGTTTAGTCGTCAATGTAAAGCATTATGATGCAAGTTCTGTTGCTTGGTACCGCATGGTGGTGGAAAAGTGTGGAAATGCAGCTGGAAGTGTTGCTTGTTGAAGAGTTTGCTGGTACAAACAGGTTAAAGTCAGCTTCAATTACTGCATAGTCAGAGTGATAACAAATTCTGTCGAGTCTGTAGATACATGCATATTACAAAAAAGCCTATATCTGTAACTGGATGTTTTTAAGGTGGGATATATTCAATTAGGAGTGACCTCACACCTCATTGACCAATGGCACTAATAATAAGCCTGACCAATCATAAACATTAGCCTACTTGTCCCAGTCCCGCAACCTTTACAAAAAAGAGGCATCATCGTAGCACAGGTGTCACTCATACCACTATTTATGGGTCTGCTACTTGTATGTACCAGGGCACGGGTAGTAGACTAAACTGGTTAAGATATGTCTTCTACCTGTGCCCTGGTACATGAAAGGAGCAGACCCATAATTATTGTTATGAGCAACACCTGTGACCACCACTTCCGACACATTCATAACCGCTTTGTTGATGCTGTTAATGGACCCTTTTCACACGTCGTCAATAGCAGGGTAAAGTAACTTCCTGTTCTTGTAATTTTAACATTAGGTGTATATATCAATGTATATGGACTGGACTAGTTGTGTCTGTACTGGTGCACTGCCATACCTAAATGGAACGGACATCATGAGCATGATGATATGTTATGAGCTACACCTGTGTTTTTTCTACTGTGAAAAGGGCCTATAGGTGGCCTGCTTTGTGCGTGTGCTTGTGAAATTGATATATAATGAAATTATATTTTAAAACTGTCGGGGACAATATAGAATGCTGAATAAAACCCCATTTTTACAGGACAGTTTAACATAGTGTATCACTGTTAAAATTAGATGGATGAGTGTTGGAGGTAGGCTAATTTTAGAATGCATAATCTCATTCGAGAGCTCTTTATGCCATTCTTGTATACAGAAATGTTTTTTCCACATACCAATATGATGCGGCAATACAAATGTATACCCTCCTTTTAATCTAATATCATTTAAACCTATATGAACATATCATTTGTTCATAGGTTGTTCTATGCAGTAAGTATGACCTTAGCATGACCATGAGATTTTCTTTTGCTTTATATGTTATTATACATTATGTTACGACCCTAAAACCAGCAGATGGTAAACAATCTGAACAAGACAATAGTACAAACAGATAAAGGTGTAACAGTGGTGTTTTAATATGCCCTGTGCAAATACAATATTTACAGCAGTTACAACACTTAGGATAGGAAGAGGGGAAGGGAAAGGTGCCTATTCAATGAACTCAAAAGAACAAACCAGACTTCATATAGTAGGATCTTAGTAGGAAATTAAATGAAACAAAAAGCTATACACTACAACACTGAACAAAAAAAGTACATTGGGTCGCATGCACCTCTAACCTGGTGTTTTTAACAGCAAACAATTCCTGTCTGATGCTAAATGTAAAGGGTACCCCAAACTAACCTAGTCCTTTCACAAAAAGGAGAACATAAATGACGGGACTACAAAAATACATGCAAGGTGGGACTACAAACTAAAGCTGTGTGATACAGAGGTCTGGGCTGTTCGGCAGTCAAGAGAGAGAGCGCACATGGAAAAGGCAGACATTTATATACTGGTGTTGATTCTGATTGGTTGGCTTGAAGGGCAACCAATCACTCAGGTGATTGACCTGATCCCAAATCAGGAATGAAATGGAATGCCGACCAATCATATGGCTGGATCTGCACAGGGAGAATGAGGAAAATGAGGGAAACACAACAACAAAACAGAACAAATGCATACTAAAGACACGTACCACTAGCAATGGATGTATTCGCTAGGTAGTTTGAAAGCCTACAGTATACTTCAGATGATTCATGACATGCATAGAGAATAGTTTTCATTATACTGCCTTGTCTTTCTTTGTATTGCTTTCTGCAAAAAATATAACAAATTGAATTTCATAACATTTAGTGGACATGTTATGTTGTATCAGAAGATATACACACTAGTAAATAATGAATAGATTTTGTGAACAGATTCTAGGAAGGTTCCTCAGCTTGCCGTCACCTATAGATTACAATGGGCGGAGGGCAGAGTGAAGGGCACACTATATGGTGACAGTGTATTTTTACTGCCCCCCCCCCCCCCAAAAAAAAATTAAAGAAAAAGGAAAGTATGTATTTCCCATGGTTCCAGAAAATGGGAGTACAACTTCCTAGTGCAATTTGTTTCAGCAACAAAGGTGTCTGCACAAACACAGGTTCCAATCATTCTCTGGGGTCTTGTAGTTCTTTTGGGAAACCTCTGGTGGCATATAATCTTCACAAAAGAACGCAATACATAATTTCAGCCTTCTGCAATAGGATACGAGTGCTGGTGCCCATGTCCTTGTGGAGGTGAAGTGATGATAAGGGTCTAATCATGTATCTCGTTAGACCTAACTGTTACTGCTGTCCTGGGTATTCTTTTTACTGGCGACAATTCTGTTTGGTTAAAACTCTGGCATTTCTAACCAATAATAGGCCTACATGTATATGGAAAAATGGGCAAATGATTTTTATTCAACCAGTGGCTTCATATAATTATACTTCAGTTAGTTATTTTTTTGGGGGTGGGGGGATTCCATTGACCTTATTTTGGGCATTGTTCATAATAACAAAGCCTGTGTAGATTACATATGTTTCCTCACTCTCCCTAGTCCTTTCTCTTAAAACCTATAAGCAATAAATGGAGTAGATATAAATGAAGGAGCTCTGTGGACGGTTGAGGTATGATATTAAATTATTTAGTCCTCCCCTCTCCATCTGATGGATATACAGTATGTGCAAAACTTTTTATCCGTGGCTGGGCGTTTTAAGTAGAAGATCCTCTTAGATAGTAATAGATGATCCACAGTAATGCAGTATGACCTATTCCCCTCAGTATGTTAATATTCATGGTGTTAGGATTAATATTACCCATTACTTTAAATCATGAGCGTGTGCCATGGGCTCCTTACTGTGCAGGGTGTACTTGCTGCTGCTAGAGTTTTCCGTAGCTCAGTTTGGCTGTAAATGTAAATGGACACCTTATTGGAACCATGAACATGCATTTACTGAACTGAATACCTTGCCACAATCACAGGAGGCAGATTGCACGGTAATGTTCATTTGTTTCCAATACATTGTGCTGGAAGCCTATTTGGATGCAGTCTATTATGCAAGGAGTCTTTTGCACTCACTCCTACATGAACAAATGTGTGATGCCATGAACTCATCTGTGAATGCATCTATGCAGTAATCAGACTTGGACTCTGGCACATAGCGATTAGTTGATATAGTACACTTATTCAATCTAAAGGTTTTTATTTTATTTTAGCATTTTAAAGATTACATAATGTGATGTTATTTGTGGTTAATTTTAATTTTATTTCTTATTCTCTCCAGTTTGTCCAACTATTTTAATGATATATAAAAAAAAAGAATAGCATGCAAAGTATTGTTTACATGGCATCCCAGTGTGTCCCAAGAGTGCTAATGATTCATATCATCACCTAGGTAGTGCTCTGCTCTCCCCTCCCAGTCATCTTTGTGACATGCTTTTCTGTTGAGTTAATTTGGCAACTGCAGGCTCTCTGTACTGACAGCTATTTCCTTTAGAGAGAAAAGCTCCATGCTTGAAATAGCATCTCTTTATCTTCTGCCTCACCTACACTTCATGAATTACTAATATTGTACAGTGTCTCTGTCCAAATGAAGTTGCTTGTATAAAAATCTCCAAACAAAAAGTTCCTTTTTATCTGTTGGGAATGTTTTCAGGGCAGTATTCCACAGTTTTCTGTTTAATGTGATATTTTGGGATTCACTTCTTTGCTTTACATTGCTTCACCTTACATAGTTATGTTGGAAATGGTATTGACTGAGCTGCTGATCTCGCCCTATAATAACAAAACTGCAATACTGAAGCAGATATAAGTGTAATTTATTTCCTTTGTACCTTCCATTACACCTACGTTGTGCAATGAATGGTACATGCCTACCCTAATTTGGACTTGGTAATGCCCATTCAAATAGAAATATGAAAATCAATTCATTTTATATCAGCGGTACATGGTTATTATGAGACCCCGTGAGGTGTAGAGGTCAGTGGCAGAGTTTTCACTGGGATCTGTCCTTTTTCCCGGGCAAATGTCGGAAATCTGCTGAAAAAAACCCATAAAAAAACGGTTATACCTTTTTTCTAAATACGTATTAAATGCCTAAAATATAAAGTTAATTAAAATGAAGGCCTATAACCTCTTTCTTCAAGTGCAATTGTCTCCAATTCTGTGCAGAATTGTTTTTCCGACTTTTATTCACTTTCAACAGCCAGAAATCCCGTATAGACTGGCTAATGTGGAATCATCTCATTCTGTGTCTCCAGTTGCAACCTGATGAGATCGGTCTTCAGCGGCTGCTGAAAGACAGTGATTATGTCATTCAATACGATAAATACAATTATTAAAAGTGTTAAATGTCTCTTTCCTGGTTGTTCCGACAACCTTCAAAACCGCTTGGTCCATGCCGTTAATAGGCGGCTCGCTTTGTGCGTGTGCTTGTGAAACATATATTTTAAAGTCTGATTATTACGGTGTTGTATTATCTGTAAAGTAGCACAAGGTTAACAGTGTTTCTGTTATAACCCTCTCGCCCTGGAACTCAAAAAACTTTCTGATGCCCCAAAAAATAAATCGAAATAATTACGTTAAAAGTGCGACGATTAGTCAACTATCAACTTGAAATGGCGACTAAGAGTCGACTAAGAAAATCTTTAGTCGGGGGCAGCCCTAAAGTGTACAGACAGTTTATGAAAAAGAAAGTTTAGAAAGCCAGTGCCTTCATGAAAACAAGCGGGCGTCATCTTTGGAAAACAGTCACGACCAGTCGAGCGACGATTGTAGCGTCTCATTTTCTTCTCGCAGCCGGGAAAAGCACAAACCCAAACCATTTTCTTCTCTTCCCTATGCACACGCACTGTTCGCACTTCGCACACCTTCTACTAGATTGCACACCTTCTGATTCATTGACATCTCATGTGTACGCCTCTTCCGGCTCATTACGTTGCACGGCGTTCGTCGCTCGACTGGTCGTGACTGTTTTCCAAAGATGATGCCCGCTTGTTTTCGTGAAGGCACTGGCTTTCTAAACTTTCTTTTTAATAAACTGTCTGTACACTTACAAAGTTCTCAATGCTTTGTTTTACATGTAGGGACCCTCATTATGCTGCCGTGGAAGTGTGGTACGATTTTGAGCCTTGTTAGTGGTATAGAATTGCGATTTATTTTACATAAATATGCTGCCCCCACAGCTAGCGTTATAAAATAATTTGCGTTTTTTGATAACTTTGGTTACATTCGACTAGAATGAAAACTGATCCCAGAGAACGGTCCAACTCGGTGGACATGTGTATTGATCATATGGTCTTATTTTGTGCCGGAATTGTCCTTTAGCTTTATTAACTTTGTCTGTAGGCTACAGCATAAGAATAAACACAACACTAAACACAATTAAACCAGACACAAAAATGAAACATTTACAATATAGCCTACTAACTCATGGTAGAAGCACAACAATCTAGGAAAAATTATGCCATTCTCGCGTGACCTCACAAATCCAGCCGTCTCGCAGTGCTCCCCTGCTGAAATACTCCCAGTGGGACCTGAAGCCGCCCGGAGGACGGAACAGAACCACCTTGGAGCCGGAACGCTCCCGTGTCGGATCCAGTGGAAGTTAGGCATGAGTCGCCATAATGATGGTGGCAAAATGCCCCGATGTGGAGGGGTAGCTGTTGAGGGGATTGGAAGCTAGTAAAAGGACCCCAAGAGTGGGGTGACATGGATAAGTTTTGGTTGGTTGAACACACAATGGGTCGCAGCCTTCTGTGTGCGCTGTTCAAGTTTTTATGGCAGAGATGAGTAATCCCGGCCAAAAGGTAGAACCTACAGGAGGTGATATCGTCTATCAACATCAATGTGTTGATGTTGATGAAGAACAGTTGGTCACTTCAGTTTTACGACTAAAAATGTCTCTTTATAGCTCAGCAAAATGACTGTCCCATAACTACTAGGCATGTTAAGGATTTAGATCACTTGTTGAGCCTTCACTGCACTACATTGTTTAGGAATATCTTCTCTTTAGAAAGAGCTATAGGTTGTTGCACTTTCATTTAAAGCTATTGTTTAATATGAGGAGAAACAATGCATTAGATTGGGTTTCCTTTGCTTGGGTTTCTTTTTGTCTGATTTACTAGATACATCCCTTGTCTGAAACACTAGTGTAAAGTTGTTTTTTTCTATCTAGCAAGTCTACTGACAGTGTAAAATAGGTTGGTACATGTGAGAAATAAGAACTACCTTGATTCAATGAATCCATGACAAAGTAAGAACTATCCTGAATGCCCTGTGTAAAAAAAAACACACAAAACACAGCTGCTGGGAGAACATAATGCTTATCTGAGAGGTATTGATGGAAATCTAAACATCTGGTACAATCCTTTCTGTCATGGGACCAGGCTCTTAGTTCTTAATTTGATCTCAAATTTTGCTTTATTATGCGATGCCTTGTTTTTCAATTTCACCGCTCCACTTATGTTTTTTTTGTAGGACATAGATGTGTTGATCTTTCCATCTGGTATTCCGAAAGCCAACATGGAACTGCAAGTCATTCATGATTTGAATAGTGTTTTTTTTTTTTTTTTTGTAATTTCTTTTGAAGGTTATTGCTGGTTAAGTGTAGCCGGTAAGGGTGAAATGGTAAATGTATTCATATTTAAACGTTTGGTACGTGGTCCACGGTGTGCAGATCGGTAAGCACTCTGAACCGAAATACTGTGATCAGTTATTGTAGCTAGTAAAAAATAAATAAACGGTATTCACGACATCTTTCGATGGCGTAAATACCGAGATTAACGCAGGGAAAATATCCACATAAAGCTAAGTGTCGCTCACAGAGTCTGAGGTGCAGGCGCTTGAGATGTGGTAAGACACAGAGCACGTTGCTAGGTCGGTCACCGTGATGTCACGTTGATGATGCAATCGGTGGGACTAGGTGAACAAATTATAACAAAATAACGAAATTCATAGGCAGATTTGAGACACTTCTCTGTGGTAGAATACGGGGTTCACAAACATGTTTAACGTGCTTGACCCACGATACACTATTACTTGCCGCACACATTTTGCCCAGACAGTAATACCTTCATTATACAGCAAAACAAAAGAACAAATTGACATGGACTTGTCAGAAAAGCCTTCTCTTGTGCTAACTACAGACAGCTGATCTGAGCTACCTTACTGTCATGGCTCGTTACAGTAGACTGGGAGATAAAAAGCCCAGTCACACTTTGATTTCATGTTGATGGACTAATCTTTGTAAAAGTGGTCCTATTTTTTTTTTAAGGCACTGCTGTGTTACTTAATTTTACCATATGCTGCTGATGTATGCATTTCTTTGTTGAAGTTGTGTTTAAATTTCTATTTTAAATGTTTTGTTATAAAGCAGGCACTAATGTTTTCTTTATGTTTCCATATGCTGCTGGGAGCCAAGCTATCCATGTGGTTTACTGTTATAATAATACATGGAAAATCTAAATCCGAATGAAAAATGTTCAGGCATTTATTTTATCGAATATCGAAACTGCACCGAACCGTGACACCACCATACTGTATCGTACCGAACTGTGAGTTTTGTGAACCGTTACACCATGCAAGACTGACAATTACAGAGTAAGGCCAGTTTACTCTCTGACAGGATTGCAATTTGGACTACTTTTTGATTGTAGAAATATTATAGAAACCAAACCAGCCACCAATGTATTTAAATATGATATTTGTTTTGTGATGCTTTGACGCTATGCAGTTAAATTGTCATTCATCATCGTTATTGTTGTTTTTTTGCCTGACAAAAAGGTGTATTTTTGTCAACTGTTTTGCAATCAAATGAACACTGCACAAAGTCAAATGAGATAAAGAAAGTTAATCCCGTAATCTCTTTATCTCCTAACAGCACTCTACTCCATCATACTCTTCTGTGTCTTCCTGTGGATCCCTTTTGTTTATTTCTACTATGAAGAAAAGGATGATGAGACCAACAGATGCTCGGTGAGAACTTCCTCCTTCCTCTCCCTTTTTCATGACTGCAATGTAATACGGCTAGTTACAACACAGACTCCAAATCCTGGTATAACTTAACCTCCACTGACATTCGTTATGCTGAGCTTTGGCCAAAATACAAGCTATTGAAATTTTAACAATGGCAATATCCATTATGGTATAATGTGATGCACTCAACCTATTCAAATGCAACTCGTACAAGCCATACAAGCTAAGACCATTATAAATAAATGGAGTCAGATATTCTATCTATGTGGTCTAACAGTGGAGGGAAACAAAATCTGATCAAAAAAATATTTGCTTGCATAAATAGCAATTTGAAGAGCACAATTGTCACCTAAGTAAATGGTGTTATTTAAAGCAGCAGTCATGCTTTATATTGGCTGTGTTTCACTGATTAAATGATATACAATTTTATAAAATATATTCTGAATAACATATAAAACAAATTACCAATTAATTTTGCATCAGTGTTTTTGTATATTTGCATGTATTTGTTCCAGTACTATAATTGTTGTTTTTAAATGCAGTCATATTATGCCATTATTGATTGCAGTAGCGGTTTGGCAACTTGATGATTTATTCATGTCATCATTTCTGATGGATAATTTAGTCAAATGGCCCAATGATTGTATGTTTTATCTTAAATTCACTCTCCCTGTCAGTCATTACAAAATGAGGCAGGCTCTTGGAAAACTGAACTGTGAATTAACTTGTCTGTGTTTCCTCACACAACAGGAAAACATTCCAGATTTGGTTGAGCCATCGATGCTCTGTCTACATTAGGGGTGCAAATGTGTGCTCGAGTCAACGAGTACTTGTCAAGCAAATCATAAACAATTACAAAAATATTGTAATATAATTTTTCCAACATCTTACAATGACATTATATATTATGTTGTATTTTGGCAATGTTTTGGAGCAGGATATATGATTTAAATAGTAAAAAGCTTTCGCCTTGCGCATTCATGCATTGTTAAGCCGCTGTATAAAACAAGTTTGTTCAGCAATGTTTAGTAACTGGGGGGTGGAGTTCCCCATGCGTTCGACAAGTTTTACAATAATGACCGCCCACCAGGAACATCAAAACTGAAAGTGAAATGTATAGCAGTAAAGGTCGACCGATTAATCGTTTGGCCGATTAATTGGCGCAGATAGGACGTTTTACAAACTATCGTTATCGGGGGAACTTGGCTCCGATAGGCCGATGGCTGCGCAACCTCCACCGGCTACGCGGGGACGTGCATCACTGTTTTGCATGGAGGCTCCATACACAAAGTTAACTTTAAGACAGCTTTATTCATAAATTATGAGCATGGCTGCATGGCTGCCATATCTGATCATTTGAAGGCCAATTCTGCTGAAAATATCTGTGTGGGTGTGATGAACTCCTGATGATCTAAACAACTGTTAAAGACCCTATGAAATGGCACTCTTTCTTCCTTGATTGTATGAGACGAGCGCTGGCACTCGTGTGTGTTTTAAATTACGTTTTTCAATGTAGACTACATCGGAGAGATTTTTTCCAGAAAGCAATTCTCCACTCCATACAAAAAAATGCATTATTCTGGCGATAGGGTTAGAAAATGTGGGCTAAATCTTGCGGTCCCTGGGTAAACGTGGGAACAGCTGATTTTATAGCAAGGCTGATAAGTGGCATTCGAGTCATATCTGACCCGTTTTCAGTTTATTTCTCCCCACAAAAGTTATCTCTGGAATATATAATGCAACACTATCAGCTCCTTGTTCACAATACTAGACATGCAGACAGGGAGGAATTTTTACTTGACTTACCAATTTGGCGATCTCTCTTCCAAATAATTCAGCCACGTAACCATCCATTCGTGAAAAGAAATCGCCCACTTTAGGATCCTCCTTACCCCGGGAATATGCACAACATTAATGGTTTGTAAGTGGCGTTTAACAATGAAACGGGACAACAGAAGCTATCCATCTTGGCCAGTGATACACCACAGAACAGCGCATCATCCGTTGTAGACCAACAATGAAATCCACCAAATCACACACCGGTCCCTACATGTAAAACAAAGCATTGAGAACGTTGTAAGTGTACAGACAGTTTATTAAAAAAGAAAGTTTAGAAAGCCAGGACCTTCAGGACCTTTTTTTGTTATATGAAATAGAGTTGAGCCAGATACTCGGCTGAAACGAGTATCCGGTACGGATAAAGCACTTTTGCCGAGTACGAGTATTATACGAGTAATACGAGTCAATATCTGTGCTCGGATTGAATGAAAATCCTCATTGGGTTCTGTGATAGGCTACAGCGCCCCTCCCCTACACAATGCAGATGTGTTGTTGTGTCCCGCTCTGATCACTCACACACAGAACAGCTCTCTGTCTCCCTCAGTCACTCAGGTTCGCGGGTCGTTTTCCGTTAATGTTTAGGGTTTCTTCAGCTTCAGGTTTGTTATTACTTAGGTTGGTACTTACTTATGAACCAGTAGAGTTCTGGTAAACGTGGGTTCGTTCAGACGTGGTGCCAACTCGCGTTGTGTCTCTGCCTGTCGGAGATTTTTTTTTTCTTCTTTTTTTAACCGTCATCTGGCTGCCTGGCTCTAACCAGTTTTTTTTTACTTCACGCACGGTGTCTGACACTTTCTTGCTGTATTTTGTGAAAAAATAAAGCTAGTAGTGGTATAAATATTGGAAATCAAGCTACACACACACACACACATACTCTCCCTCTCCCTGCCGGTCGTCAGAGTTTTTTTTTTTTTTTTTTTTAAACCGTCAGCTGGCTCTAACTGTTTTTTGACTTCACGCTGTATTGGATGAAAAAATAAAGCTAGTAGTGGTATACATATCGCAAATTAAGCTAGTAAATAGTTTGTTTGCTATCGTGATCAAAACCATTGATCTGAAGCTCAATGCTGATGCTGTCCTGTAAATAGTTTTCTAATCAGCAATAAATAACAATTTCTGATCAACCCATATCAATTGCATTAGGCCCCGCCCACTCCGAGTACAGATACAGATAATTCATATGGTTAACAGATACAGATAATGCTGTACTCGCTCATCCCTAATATGAAATAGGAAATGAATATCAAAATATTTTTACAATTTTGCTCATCCCTTTTTTGACCATGAAAAAGAAAAACGCCTTGTATTTCAATTTTCATTTTTGTATTTTAAAACGAAAATCAAATAACCACTTGTTTTTGTTTTTTTAATACCCATTTCTAAAATGAACATCGAATGACCAAAAGATACACGGACCTGTGTACCATTCATTCTTTTGAATTTCAATTACGAACAGAAGACAATGACATGGGAAAACAGTTTATTTCATTATCCCGTTTTAGTGTCAATCAAAAAAACAGATTTCGACCTCTATTTCCAGTAGCTAATTTAATGTTCATGTCAAATATACAACATTCAAAAAACAGTCTTGGTGTTGATAGTTTTCCAAAATCCGAAGAGAAACGTCATTGTCATAATGGCCACTACACTGTCAAAGTGGGATACATATCTATGGGATACATATGTTTGCAGGAGCAGCAGTAGTAGCAGCTATGCAAGTGATCAGTTTGAAAATATGTACAACAAAAATACCAAAGAACTTACCTGAAAGATTATCGCTATTTTGTGGACAAACATGTCCTCTTCTTTTATAGAGACGCATTTATTTTCGCACCTAAGAAAGTAATTGTTGGACTCCATCAGTGACGAGAACAGTTAAACAACAGGTAGGCGATAAACTCCTTTGTTGACAGTGACCAGAATTCACATGCAGCGCGCTAAGCGCAGCATAACTTCCGGGACACAGAAACCCGAGAATAAAATATCAAAATCAAAATAGGCACCGAGACTGCAATTTGATTGTTGTATATTTGAAATTAACCTTAAATTAGATATTGGAAATAGAGGTCGAAATCAGTTTTTTTGTTTGACACTAAAATGGAATAATGAAATAACAAACTGTTTTCCCATTTTGTTTTTCCGTTCTTAATTGAAATTCAAAAGAACAAATACACGGACCCTTCTTGCATCTCTAGTCTACGGCAACAAGTCCAACTCTTAACTTTAGTTAAAGTGTGTTGTGAGCTTCATCAGCTTCTCTCTTTTCCTTTCATTACAGCAAGTGAGGAACGCTCTGAAGTATACCGTTGGATTTGTTATTGTGTGTGTCGTGCTGCTGTTAATTGGGTAAGTTAAAGTTACATGAAAAGTCCCTATGGTTGTGAAGTGGGGTTGAAAGAGATGAGGCTTTAACATTATGCACTTCGTAGTGCAATCTGTCTGACGGTGTCTGATAGCTTAGCTATACACAATAATATTGGAAGTTCTGCATCACTTGACTGCATGTTGCTTACCTCAATATACTTTGCATACACTACAGGTAGCATGGTTGTTGTTTAGAACCAAATTAATGCCACTACTTTTGCAAACAGACAAAAACATACTTAGTACTAAAATATGAATCACATCGATAATGTCCAGTGCAGGTATATTAAGTCTCTTAAACTTTGTACTCTGTGCCACTATTTGCTCAATGATCTTATTGCCAAATAGCAGTGTTTATTTCGTTGTATAATGTCGTAGCTAAAAGTCCAGTTGAACACAATAGGATAATGAATGGGAAAATATGGCAAGTCAGTGGTTTGGCCATGTCCCAGTCAGCGTTGTTTTTATAACCTTTGTGTTCAACGCCACCTGCACAACAGAAACCTAAAACTGTTGCAGAATTGGCAGCAACATCCTCAAGTTAAAGTTCTACAATCAAATGTGATCTCTCAAGCATTAAACTGCAATGTGCAATGGCAGCCTTTGAGGGAGTGTTTTCTGGCCCTTGTTTTGTTTTTGTTTTGTTAATTGTACACATCCATACTTTTACGGCACTTGGAAAATGTAGGACTTTTTAATGACTGGGGAAATTGAGGTTCTTTTTTGAAAAGCTGGATCCATTGTAGCTTGTTAAGGGGTATTGTTGGTGTAGTCACTTGATTTAAAACAACATGATAGCTTTTCTCTTGGATGGCTTCTCTGATACCTGGGAGACATAAGAACAGGGTTTGCTGACTGCTCACTCGATTGGTTCTTGTGTGGCAATACAAAGCTTTTGATTGCAGCCTATTAGCTGACAAGAGTTTAAACTTTTCACAGCCCCACTTTGCTCTTTTTATCTGCTATTTTTTGTGTATTATTTAATTATATTATTTAGAAGGACATTTTGAACCATTGCACTCTCCAAAATGCATTGGTGATTATGAAACCACCTATTAAAGTATGCAATAAGTGGGTGGTTATAATTATAAAAAGCATGTAAACAGGATCCATTTACCCAATAATCCCTGACCGCAGCCAGCCAGAAAGTGGGTGGACACAGAGGTGGGTCTTACAAATCCAAGACTGATCCTACTTGTGTGTGTGTGTGTGTGTGTGTGTGTGTGTATATATATATATATATATATATATATATATATATATATATATATATATGCAGACGCAACAACAGCACACACAGACATGGAGACTATAGCCATATGCATCGCTCCATTTACCAGAAAAATTTCACAGTTCACAAACATAATACCCTCATTTGCGGGTAGTGATTTGGCACAAAATGAGGTAGACATATATTCAAAAACCTTCATGAAACATTTTCAAACCAAACGGCTGATCCTAATATGGGAAACATTAAAACTCAAAACACAAATCCTGGAAATCCAGTCGACCAATTCAACAAGTTAATCTTCAATTAGCAAGAATCTCTTTGGTCTGAAAGAATCAAATGGCAACCATCGCTTCCTGCTAGAATTATTAGGTGTAGTGAGTATTTTTTTAAATATATTCATGCAGGGCAAATTTAGCTGTAAATGATAGGCCATTGTGTCTCTGGTCTGCACATAAAACAAGGCAACACATGTGTTCCAGGATAAATGAAACACAATATTTGGGTAAATGTCTTTCAGAAAATATATAATGGCAGTGATTATACATCCTCAACAGAGAAGCTGCGAGAATCAAGAAACCAGAAACCATTTTTCACTACATTCTTGAGTCAAATCCGATACAACAATTAATGAAATAACTGCCATTTCATCAGTAATTGCCATCTACCATTTGATAGCTACTGGTATTTCACACAGGATATTATTCAAGAAGCATGGAAATTCATGTGATATGCATTCTCTCTTGTTGCTTACCACTCTGAGCAGTGAACACAGCTCCAAAAAGTTGTCTCCCAGTCAACTTTTTGGAACAGCTAGCTGGAAATAGCGGTGCACATCCGGACACTTCCATCATTGGTAGCAGTCTCTTCTGTCCCTTCTGACAGTCTGTTGTCACCCCTCTGTCACTCTCTCTTGTTCTGCATAGGGAATGTAGAGAATCTCCCCGTCATGCCTACTTTTGGCACTGCTTTTCAACACATAATACAGATTTACAAACCACATGCAGACCAGCTTTAAATAATATTAATTATAATTGTAAATATATAACAAACAACTGGCTGGAAATCAGTGTAACCGTACAACAAATTGTTGGGATACACTCTGTGTTCAAGTATTGAAAAGCTTAGTGTTAACTAAACAATGGAAATCGTTTTAACAACATACTGAATGATTTTTTTATTTAAGCTTCTCAATACTTGAACACATGATTCACAAACCATATGCATACCGAAATCCTGACTTTAATTAAAATAATATCAATAATAATTGTAATTTGAAAAGCAAGTAAATTTGTGGAAACATGCTCTTATAACCTCAATATAGCCTCAATATAACCTTTTTGTGCTGTGCTTTTTGTTTGGACTAATGCATATGCATACTTTTCTACAGAGCCTTTGTTCCGCTGGACCCCCCGCCCAGTACGAATTCAACACAGTGGGAAAAAGTGCAGTACCTGTTTGAAGAGCTGGGGAGCAGCCGTAAGTACACGCCCTTTTTTTGGGGGGGCGGGGGATTCTTCATTAATTCTTCATAATTTATCTGTTGTATATTAAGGTTATCACCCCGTAGAACACATTGCTAAGTGGGTCATCCGTATTATTCAAACTTGCGCACATTTTAAATGTAATTTTTGGACCTGTTAGAATCGACACTTGGCTTGACATATAATAAGTCGAAAGATCTTGTGTAAGCATTTCTGGTAGCTCGTGTTCATGTGTGTAGCTGCAAATGGGGAGCTCTTTACAATCCTTTCGGCTTTAAGCCATTGGAGGCTAAGAGAGGAAGTGGACACATCTGCCACTACTCACTGTGTAGTTAGACCGCGGCATGCTCCTCCCAGCCATCCCCTTTTAGCACCGTGGAAATTGCAGGGCTGCCAAGGAGAAAAAGTGAAGATCATTCCTTTCTAATTCCCCATCCCTTCCTTCTCCATATGGAAGGTTAATTGAGCAAATAAAATACACTCAAACTTAGGACGCCTCCTGACCTTTTGTGTTGCTTAAATAGTTCTCCACTATTTTAAATTGGCTGACCATTAGATTTGTCTTAATTCTCCGGTCATGCCGGAGTGAACTCAAAATAACTCTAGCCAATTCAACTCTAGCATTAGGTTTTCATTAGCAATAGCATGTAATTATGCATTATTGCAGTTTACTTTTTGAGTAATTTTAAACATTTGACTTTATTATACCTGTGATGAAGGTAACATTGCAACCAGCAGTTACAGGTAAAATCAAATCCAAATCTTTTTTTTTTTTTACCAAACGCAGAGCTTTTATACCCATAATGCTCTTTACTCGTATTTTAGTCATGTCATATGATCAAATGGACTGGGGCATGCATTTCTATATTTAATTTGAGAAGAAACTAAATCTAACATCAAAGTTTCAGTTTCCCTTCCCTACAACACTACAATGGATAGACTTCTCAGCAGTTTTTTAATACAGCTAAATATATCCGGTGGCTAAGCATTCAGCTTTTGAACGTGCACTGTGCTATAAGGAAAAGCCAGCACATTTGTTCTATATAAATACAAAAGTGAGTGTATAAACAAGAACCCATCTATCCACTCTAAAATAGACACAGGGTTTACTGCTAGCAGCTAATTTGTTCGGATATGACAAAAGGAGGTGGGAAAGTGATGTTTTAAGCACATGAAAAGGATATGCAGAAAATGAAGATTCAACTGAACTTGGCTAGAATAAATATTTCAACTGGATGGGTTTCTCTCTTTGTTATTTCCATAGCTATGCTGCTTTTAATTGATGTAATGTTTGTTCTCTCTTAGTTAAAATCATCAATGTTTGCTTACTACGTGCAGATTAAAATCTATCGATATTCTGTGCAAAATAATCTAATTTATAGATTTGCATACAAAGCTCTTATAGCTATAGAGTCACCACAGTATGGTCTTTATTATTAGCAAGTTAATAAATATAAATCTACATAATAATCCATTTGGCAATGACAACTGAAAATTGTCTGCCAACAATGTAGCGTTGGCAGACACTGGCACTGACATAGTTTTGTTATGGGTGTCATCATGACAAACTCCTTGTTGATTGAATATTTTATTAAATTACATTAAGAAAAACTGTAAAATGGAAACGTACCTGTATAATGCAGTTCAAAATAAGTAGTTGGAGAAGGACCAGTGAAGAGGTCATAGTTCAACCGACTTGAAATAAAAGCAGGACATCTTATTGGGTTATGAATATCCTCGCCTTGCCACCACATCTCGTTGCTCCATCTCAATGGGAAATTTAAAGGATAAGTTCAACATTATTCCGTTTTTTTTTTCTTTTTTTGTTTCTTTTCATTGTCTGCCTTCTAAATTAAAGACCACGGCATTTATTAGTAGATGTTGTATACGTTTATCCAGCTATGGGCTATATTTATATTGATTTTAAGTGTAACTAAAATGTATATGGTTGCTCTATGGGAGGAGTACAGTAAGCCTATTTCTCCCACTGAATTAGACCAAACCGAAGAGAGTGACTCTCTCCCCAAACCCCTAAGCCTACATGGGAGAAAGGGGTCAGGATGTCCCAGTAATCCAATGATAGCCTTTGGTTATTCTGACTTGCAGTGAGGGAACCAATGTCCTTAAAGAGGACTTAAAATGGATGCCGTTTCCATATCCCTCATCCCAGACTCTAGGGAGTCCGATGATGCACAAAACAATTTCAATGGACATAAGCAATTTATTTTTGCAATGCAGTTTTGAAAAAAATGTTACCAAGGTGACAATTTTGTTTTCTTATTTTCCCCATGAAAGCCATCTATTCAGCTTATTAGAAAATATTAATATATTAATACACAGAAAAACTAAGTAACGTCTACTTCTAGAATGAAGTACCTGGTTTTTATTTCCTGCTATAGCAATAGAAATGTTTTCATTAATTTTTCAAAATTCAAAGTTGTAACACACCAATCTCCTCCAATGTACCCATGCCTAGGATCTACATTATCTCAAAAATAGACCTACTTGGCATTCAGCAAAAGGCTGCACCAAAAGCAACACAGGAACTGTAGGATTGTAAAAATGACAGTAGATGGGTCAGGGAGATAGCAGAAAATAAATATTTTAGTTCATGTTTTTATATGTGCTATCTAGGTTATGGCTTGTCATTTTGACATGTTTGTGCGATTTGATTTTCCCCCCATAAAATCACGTGACCCTGTTCATAAGAAATTACTGTTACAGATCTCGGTCTCATCTTGGTTGCCTGCTCCTGTAGCTACTTTACATGTGGCATTGTCGCTGGGTGAGTTGGCAGTTCACCAATTGATTCAAATAATAATCCTACCACACATGTTCCATATCTGACTTGAAGATCTCGCTGCCGCAGTTTTTCTGCATACAAACATACTGTACATACAACATATTCAAGCAGGAGTGCAATTTGGTGTGGGGGGGACCAATGGTGGCAGTTGGTCAGCAGTGACTGAAAAAATAAGGCCTTATTAATAAATATGAATTTGAAACAATTTAAGACTTTTTAACGACCTATTGACTTCCATCAGTAATTAAAGTGTGACAGTAATGAAATATTTCTTTATCACAACAGAGACCAAAACAGTCCAAATGGTCTGTTGTTTATCTTTCCTTTTGTCAGACGTCTTACTATATTCAATATTGTCAATTCAAAATGGACTATATTCAATTCAATTTTTGAGTGTCTATGAATGGTATTGATGTCAAAGACACCATGTTAAAAATATAAGTAAAATGACATGCAATATGTTACATTTCACTGTATAGTAAGTAGGGGTGTCACGATTCTGAAGATCGATCGAAATGAGCTCTCGATTTCGATCGAAATCAAAAGCAGGATCGCTAATTTAAAAATATAAATACATATAAAAGCTGTGTCATCTAGTGGCTCTTTTTGTTTTTGTGTTAAACAGTTATTTCACCAATTTGGTCAAATACGTTTTTGTTATATTTTAAATAAATTATTTACATTTTACCATATGGCCTAAGTGTCACACATAACATGTATCTTTTTAAAGAAGAATTTGTAGTTGTCAGGGCATAAAACCAATGATCTGTTGGTCTTTACCAATCAAGACTCGATAGTCTAACAATGACATAGTTGTCAGTGCTGACAAAAAAAAAAAGTTTAAATCGAATCGTGACACCCCTAATAGTAAGTAATGTATGTGACATTTCTGATAACTGAATGTGCTTTTGCCATAACCTGCACTATCGTACCAAAGCCAAAACCGCACATTTGGCAACAGATCGTAACCTCCGTAAACATTGCTATCGTTATTATTTTATTCATTTAGAATTTTTTAGAATTAATTACTTTTTGAAAATGTGTTTTAATCACATGCTTGTTAAACAAAGAGCAATCATCTGGTTAAACATCTATTCTGGAGCAAAACATTTTTTTTTTTTGCACCAATGTATTCAAGTCTGTTCACAATACACATCAAAGGTTTTGACATGTTTTGAACAGTTACACCGAATTGCCTATCATTTCTCTCCCTAGTTGCATGATGGTACTTTGATACAGAGAAGCTGAGTTATAAAACGTACCTTGTTAATAAACACCTCCATGCATGAGTCTCTGGCATGTAAGCCCAGAGGCCTTTAATTCAACCGAGATAACAGCCCCACCAACAATCCATCGCTGATGACAATGCGACGGTGCAGATTTGGCACCGCCGATAAAAGACAATATTCCCAATGTCTAATCCCCGTGAAATCTGCACTAGACACCAAGCAAATAGGCAGAAAACAGCCATCCCTCCTCGGTTTGTTTTGTGCTGACTCCATGCTTGTCTATATGCTGAACATGAAGCTATTGTTGCCATTTACCACAACGAACGAGGCAAGTAAGTTCACGCTGAAAAAAAACATTCCACAAAACATTGGAAACATCTTTTCAAATGCTAATCCCCACTGCAGCTGCCGCATTTCAGCTTTTTCATTCGTTACACAAATACAATGGAGCTTATGTATAATTAATCTTAATTTTCCTGCACTTTTGTCGTGCCACTTTTAAAAGTCGTTTTTTTATAACTACTACTTTGGCTAAGAAGTTTTATATTTCTAATGAATTGTAACTAGATAAAGCCCCCATAAGGCGCTTTTGAGAACAGCAAGGTTTCCTGGATCAAACGTAGTATTTGCTATGCACACTGTCAAAAAGACAGAGGGTGTGAATGCCTTTCAAATAAACGGCAATAAATATGTTCACTGATCAATGGTACTAGATGCATTTTCAGTGTGTTCTCATTCAAAGGAAGGATTTCCAAATCTTAACAGTAGCCCTACTACTTAATGGTACGTGATCTATTCTCAGTCTCGTTGGAAAACATTAGTTGGAAACATTATTTACAAAATGTAACACTATTTGTGATAAACAAGGTTGAGCAATGATGGCTAGTAGAAGATCACTTTTTTCCTTAACATTGTAATTGTGAATATAGCCTTGTAGAGATTGTTTCGTACAGTATTATATTCCCAGTACAAACTCTACATCTTTGCTACCACATAAATACAATGAACACACAGGTACCTTGGATAATCACGTGTTTCTTTCTTACTGTTCCAGAATTACCTTGAAATTTTGATCTTGTATTTAAAAAAAAACAACCAAAAAACATTGACGCCAATAACAACAGAATCAATCATAGCAGCAGGAGTTGGTATTGCACAACATCAAAAACCTCTGAAAGTCAAAAATTACTGAAGGGTGGCTTTTAAGGGAGAAGTGCAGCTCTCACTTGGAGCCCAGTGACAGGTGGGATACTGACAGGGGAGAGAGCCGCCTGATGTCTCCTTCATCAATCCCTGTCTTCTGGCTCCTGTTTTGACAGCTGGTGTGACACCCACTGTGGCCCTTGTCTGATGGGTGGTCCCCTTGCTATCTCAATCAAAGGTGACATACATCAAGTCAACCTACAGTGAAGAAAGAAACTGGCTTTTTTAATACACTGTTCCTAATGGCAAGAGGTGTGGCGGCATACCTGACAAATGAGCGGCCAGGCGCTTTGCATTGTATCTGAATGTCGTATGATTTTCTGTTAATTGCTTGTGTTCAATGCGTAGAAAACACATGATTTGATAGAAACTAAGAAACATAATGTTTTTGTTTTTTTCTATCAAATTGTGCTACATTTGGACTTAGGATTCCAGATCCCATGTGTAATCATAATTTTTAACATTGCAGTATCATATACAATCACAGAAAGATGCATGACCTTGTTACCACTGCATATCAAAGCTCATGTCAAGGGCATGATTAATTACAACCCTATTTGTATTGTTTTTGACAATGCCTATTCTTTACTATGAAAGAAGTTCACAATTTCTGATGCAAAAAGAGCCCACCTGAACCAAAGTAATACCACAGGCCTTAGTAAGATGGGGGAAGCTGGATAATGGATACATGAATGACACTCTATTAAGAACACAATTATTCCCGGTTTCAACATTACCGAGTTCCTGAAATGCAATTTGACTTAATTCCAATAGCGAAACGATTAGCCTGAGTTATAACCTTGGAGCATGGAGAGGTTTTACTGCCACCCAGTTGTGTTGTGTTGTATCACCCTATTATTATTATTATTATTATTATTATTATTATTAATTGTTATTATTATTTATACCGAGTAAATAAAGTAAAGGGCATGCTTATTTAGTCTATTAACAAATTAACAAAGAGTACCCTTCTGAATGGAGGGCATTTGCCTGCTGCTAAAAACCTAAAAGTTTCTGTGGGTCAACTGGAAGGTTTAGTGGGTGGTAATTCATGACTGGTCAGGCCAGATGACCCACTAATGTCCATAGTATAGGGAAAACACCCGAGTACAGTGCACACATTAAAAATGACAAAAGGCTGTTAACCTCTGGCATACTTTGGTACCTTTGGGCACTGGTGTTCCTTTGTCAGTTGTCAGCGTGGAATCTCTAATGGCCTCTCTCTCTCTCTCTCTCTCTCTCTCTCTCCACCTGCAGATGGCCTGCCTGCATTGTCTTTCTCCATCAGTTCCTTGACCTTGATCGGTATGCTGGCAGTGATCACTTACACGGTAAGTAGGGACAGTCTACAGGTGTTTGTCGGTGTTGGCGTGCTTCGGTGGGCTAAATCTGTACACAAAACAGAGCTTGTCATCCGAGGGGAGGACCCCCCCCCCCAACAAATGTTGACGGCAGCCCAGTTAGTTAATGGGACATGGTCTCCTTTCAGCTGCGGCTGCCTGTTTATCTGCAAAACATACTAAACTGGGAACGCGTGGTTCAGAGAAATGGTTTACAAATTGGGGCCTGTTTGCCTTCTAGTCCCATGAGTTTCCTTACTAGTTCTGGTGACTTTATTTACATGGGCAAAAGGGCTGGGCAAAATGGCCAAAACTCTTCTATCCCGATATAAGTAATTTAATATCTAACAATATACTGTATATCACAATATAGCATTGTGGCAGTAGACTCCACACGCCACATCAGTGGCTTTTGCTGGGGCCCTCGGACACAGGTAGATGTTGAGTTGAAGTATGCATTTATTGGAAATGGCAAGATGTAATATGCTGAGCTGATGTAACGTGCTGCCATGACAGTGGCACTCTCCTGAGTGTGTGTGGTGATAGCTGGTTTATCCTGGGTGCCACAGGTTTACAGCCCCATCCAGCCCAGAGTCTAATCAGTCTGACTCAGGCCAGATGAGGCTGTAGACCAGCTATCAACCACACACACTCCACGAGCATGTTTCCTGGTAATTCAATTAATATATATATAAGGGGCGGCAGTAGCTCAGTCCGTAGAGGACTTGTCATGTAGAGGACTTGGTTTGGGAACCGGAGGGTCACTGGTTCAAGTCCAGCACGGACCACCGTACAGAGTGTGGACTGGTGGCTGGAGAGGTGCCAGTTCACCTCCTGTGCGCTGCTGAGTTGCCCTTGAGCAAGGCACAAAACCCCTAACTGCTCCCTGGCGCCGCTACGTGGCAGCCTATCACTCCACCATCTCTCCTTGCATGTAAAAAGTTGAGTGATAAAATAATTTCCCCAATGTGGGATTAATAAAAGTAAATCTTAATAAAGTCTATATAAAGTAACCACATGGTAAAGCCTATTTATGTATACTCCTGTGCATAAATATGTGACAAATTAAAGTACTGAGTACTTTCATCATCATTTTACTGTAATGCAGCCTTTAAAACCAGGAAAAGACCACGCTTATGCCATATCACAATATTACGGTATCCAAAATCTAAGACGATATCTAGTCTCATATCACGATATTGATATAATCGATATATTGCCCAGCCCTATTAACATGTCATGTTTTACAGTCCTTTAACATGATTCCTCTGAAAGGGTACTTGAGGGAACTTGTATGCTGTTTTGTTTGTTCAGCAACTTACAGCTGTTTGTACATTACCGCTTTTAGTAGGCTTTGTTGTTGGATCGTAAGAGATGGATTGAACTCTCAGTATTAATAATATCTTGGGCCTCAAAGTCACTGGCAGTCCATGGATCCAATGGCTCAGACTGCAGTGTTGTGAGTGGTGTTTTTGCATGATGTATATATACCCTGGCAGTCCCACTTGTTTGCTGTCCTTTTATTTACATCCACCTCTTATTTAGATTCCTGCAGTTTTCAGCACTTCTTCATGTTTCACCTAGATAAATAAAGATGGTGCTGTAAGCCTTAATAATATAGTCTATTTTTCATGAACATGAATGCAGCGTCTCGATGGGGAGCCAGCCCCATACTGCCTGTGGGTTTAGTACACAACCACACAGGAAAACCGGCTACTGGGGAATAGAAGGGAAGTGAAACGGCAACACATGTTTTTAAAGCCGCCAGTGAGTATAGGTGCTGACAGCTGACCTTGATTCGTCCATTTTCCTTTTAGATCAAAGCAGTCTTCTTGACAAATTGTACATTGAATGTTGAGGTTTTCCTAATAAATAAAGTGCTGTGTTGTCAGTTGTAGCAGAAATCTCCCTCCAGGACCCACCCCTACCTTCTGTTCCATGACTTTGTTGTTCACAGTTTTCTATAGAGCAGATAATCACAAGTACAGTAAATGTAAATGTGCTCAGACTTGCGTTAACCCCATGTTGTTATGGCCTTGGCGAGGGCCCTGTGGAAATCAAGACTCCCGGTGCGCCTTTGTTTTCCGATCTGCTTTGTTTTGATGGAGTCAATCAAAGAAATATGGCAGCAGCTGGGATCTCTCTCTCTCTCTCTCTCTCTCTCTCTTTTTTTCTCTCTCTTTCTCTCTCTCTCTCTATCTCGCACGCGCGCGCGCTTCTTTCCACTCTCGTTCTCTCTCGATTTCCCTCGTCCGTCTCTCACTCTCGTCTTTCTTGTACACAACAAGCAAAATGTCGTTTTTCAATTAATTGAAAACCTTTTATCCACTTTTATTCATGGTCCTCTCTGCCCTATCAACATACTGCAGAATCCCCTCCATGCTAGCACCCCTCTGCACTGGGTGATTCATCACGTTTTGCTATTTGTTGCTATAATGCATGATTAGCCTAATGGAAGTGAGGGGTTCCCATGACTCCTGGGTTCATTTATCACTGCTTTTTGAGGGTGCAGGACAACTTATGCTTAATTCAACAACTCTTAGATGTAAACTTCAGGTAACATTCCACCTTAAGTCAATGGAAAAGCGAAGCATGTTCTAGCATTTGCGCTTTTCCAGCACCAAGGTTTAAATCAAATATAAATGGGTTACCAGTGCCAATTCATCTTTATATTATACATGTAGATTATGTATAACATACATGTATATAATACATGTAAATACATTCAATATATAGACAAACATACTTCATTCATAGTTCACTGTGGCAGATGCACAAACGCCTGCTTTCCTTTGGGGGAAACATTTCAAATGTATATTTGGCAGTGACCAGTCTGCATTATATTTATCTCTATTTGTGTGAGCAGCCGTTCCATAGCACTCAGAAGGCATTCCCTCACCAATGAAATGTCCCTAATGTCCTACAGGGTTATGGTTAGGTGCATTCATCGATTTTTTTTTTCTTTCTCGCCACCACTACAGGGCAGCGTATACGTTCCACAGCAACCCCGTAAATAAAGTGACAGCAAAGCCAACCGAGTGTGCTGCTGTGCTAATGGTGTTCTACTCGGCCTAACTAGAGGCCACTTTGGTACCCTTTTTAATCTCATTTGGTGCTGATTGTCTCATTATGTCATGTCAACTAAAGTTAAAATATAATTGTAATACTGCTAATAACAATAATTAAAACAAAATAATAATAAATTAATAATAATAATAATAATAATAATAATACAATTATTGGTGTTAATATTATTAGTTTTTTTGATATACCATAATCCTTAGTGATACTTTTCTAATTTTTACCGCTTACAATTCTGTCATCTTCACGGTGCAATTATTTGCAGGAACAATGACAGCACTGCAATTACTGAACCTTTTAATGTCTGGCCCACTGTAATGTCCTGCTGAATTCCAGAGAGTGCACCTTAAACCAACCTTGTTATCAAAGCAATCATTAGTAAAAGTAAAGTCACAGCCACTCCCCACACTCCCCCGTCCCCTTTCCCTTTCACCCTCCCATTCTCTCCCCAATCAATACTTGAAAACAAACATATCTACTTCCCATCCCAACGGTTTAGAATCAGCGCTTCAGTGTATGGGCGAGGAGTTGGCAAATTTGGCTAACAAGCACTTTGAACAGAAAAACAATGTATGAAATGAACAAACATTAAAGGACTAGATGCTGGTGGAACAGGGCTGTGTGTGAAGTGTTGGTTGTTTGTCTAATTAGAGTTTGATTTGGTGCACGTGGTTTCTAATGTGTCCTTATTTGGCTTCTTATTCGGTGAAGTCAAGTAAACAATAGTTTAATTATATTGGAACTTTATTCTTTATTAATATAATTCATTTATATATAATTTTAATAATTAATATAGATTTTTACACATTTTGAAGTATTTATATCATCCAGGCATCAAACAGTGATACTAAGTACTTTACTTACTTACTTTACACCTTTAACGCCTGCAACCCACTGGATCCGACGCGGTTCTGTTCCATCCTCTGCGCAGCTTCAGCTCCCACCGGGAGTGTTTCAGCAGCGTAGCATCGCAAGGTGGCTGGATTCGCGAGATCACCAGATCACGCGAGAACTGAAAGATCATGTGATAAATTGTGGATGTAAAAAGAGAACAACAAACAAATAAAAGGTTACTTTGCCTGTCCCAAGTTGACTTGCTGTTGATTTGGTAATTTTTCCTCGATTTTGGCGCTTCTTCCATGACTAGGGACTATATAGTTCAATGTTTTCTTTTTTGTCTGGTTTAAGTAAGGGATAATCCACGACGAGGTGTGCATCTGTCCACTCCGAGGTGTGTATATTTCTCTGGTCATGCCGTTTGTTTACAGGCGTACACAAAGTAGTGCAAGCTAAAAGTTGTAATTTTCAGACAAAATTACGCCAAAATATGAGTCAACACCCTTATATTTTTATTGATTCGTAGGTGGCCATGGTATAAGCGGGATAATCCACTCCGAGGTGTGCATGTATCGAAAAAGAATGCACGACGCAGGGTTTGCCTCCGCGAAGTGCATTATTTTTATTATTATTTTTATAAATATATAAGGGTGTTGATTCATATTTTGGCGTAATTCTGTCTCAAAATTACAACTTTTAGCTTGCACTACTTTTTGCGTACCTGTAAACAAATGGCAAATGACTGGAGAAATATATATGGGTCTGACTAATGCCTAATATCAGTTAACATGAGATTCATATGGAATGTAGACGTTACCTAGCCTGGCAAGCCAGACCCACATCAGAAAGATGTAGGGTCTGGCACTGCTCCATTGGCAGTGTGGGCCGGATAAATGGTTGTCTTTCAAGTTCCCTCTGCACGCAATAGGATAGCGCTACAACCAATCAGAGCAATGAAGAAGGTGACGTAGTCAGAGCGACGGCTCTGACTACGTAATTAATCAAAACTCCGAATACATCTTTCTTTTCGAGGAAAGACTTCAGTGCCGTTCTTTTCTCAAAGAAAATATTAACTTCAAGTCTTGAAGAGTCGCGGCCAAAGCCGAGTCAAAAGACAGCTGCAGCAGCAGCAGCCATTGTTTCCCTCTAACACGGAACCGTCGCAACTCTGTCTCATGGTAGCCTGGCTTCCGATTCCGCCCCTCATGATGTGATTGGCCTGACAGATTTTCTGTTTCCAGCAGCGCAAAACGATGACAAAAGGCTAGACCCCCTGGCTGCAAATAAATTTGCTGCCGCTAGGGGCGTCTAGATTTCTAGGCTAGATGTTAGCTTATTACTCCAGTAAATAGAAACAACCTTAGTAACGACATGGCAACGTTACCGTATTACTCCAGTAAATAGAGACGATCTTAGTAACGACATGGCAACGTTACCTTATTACTCCAGTAAATAGAGACGATCTTAGTAAATAGCAATGGGGAAGCTTTCTAAATGTAGTCCCTCTCCCCCCCCCCCCCCCCCCCCCACCTTCCGCTTAGCGCATTATTTGTTATAAGTAACGCGCCCGTGTCAGATCCAGTGGAAATTAGGTGTGATGCTCAGATAAAGCCTTATGTATAATTGGTTGTTTTCTCTCAAGATGGGTGATAAAAGCACATGAAATGCATATTTTCTATTGCCAAATATTTTAGCTGGTAAACTACCCCCCCTCCCCAGACAACAGTAGCCTCATCTGAAAATGGTATTGCTATAACTGTAGCAACAACTCAAGCCACTAGAGGATGCTAATGGGAAAACTTACATAGTGCAGGTTTAAAACAACATTCTGTGAGAAAATGGCTAGGTGTGTGAGGTTTTCCACTCATCTTCAACATGAAGGGTGGTGAACGGTGCTTATTAAGCACGGCAGACAAAAGCTACTACAACATTAAGTGTATATACCGTACACACAAGCTTTCATAAAGGGAGAAATACCTTATTAATATGGTATGTAATCATTACATCAACTTTATTCAAATCATTATTTTGAAGAACCCTATCTGCTAATTGTATTTTCTGTGTGGTCACAAAATCAGTGTCTGTGGTAAGATATTGATTTAAACCAATACAATGCAAAGGAAAATGTTCAGGATTAAAAAAATGGCTTGAATACCTTCAAACTTGGCTTGGTGTATGACACCAAAAAGCATGCATAAGACATTATACAGATATATTTCACAGAATGCAATGCTTTGAAAATACACATTTTGTATGCCTCCTATGTGCAGCTTGTCCAGAGGCCCAATCTCAATTTGCAATTACCTGCTTAGCCATTCCTCAGTGACAAAACACTATTTCAAATTAGTCCATCCAGCCTCCTCATCCTCCTCCCCACCCCCACCCCATCCAGCTGTATGGTGTCCTTCTCTTTTAATTAGTATTCAATGCGTTTTTATCACACTACTCTAATAAGTAGTTATTATGTCTCAGCTAAGTGTGTTGGCACTGGCTGGGTAAAGCGAGCGACACCTGTTCCAGGATTGCATTTTCTCTCACGCGTCGCGGTGCATGGAAGAAGAGAAGGAAGTGCTTCTCTTGGGGATCTGGGACAGGTTTTCCTTTTATGAGTGCGTTTGATATTCGGGACATGCTTCGGCCTTAAGAGCTCCATGATTCATTGCAGGAGTCGACATTGCCTGTAGCAGAGATCCACAGCAGCGACTAATAATAGTCTAGCCTGACTTAGTATCCCACGTGGCTCGCCTAATGCTATACCTCACATCAGAAACTAGTCAAAGTTGGTTTAGGAAAATAAAACACAGCATTCAATATTTCCTCCAAAGTCTTTAATAGACAAATATGACCCTCGTCTTTCAGCCAGGGTTGATGTTTAATTGCGTGAAAGGACCCTTTGTTTTCATGAATCCTAACAGTGGCACTGGTCCAACGTGGTAGAGGCAAGACTTCACCCAGAAAGAGTCGGACACCATTGGGCTATGACGTTTATTTTCATCCTGTATTGATTTATCTCTTTCCCGGTATCGGAGATGTCCCTCATTTTTAATTAAAGTTCGAATAGCCAATACTGAGCCAGACAGAAGACTCTAACCCTCTGTGCCTTTTAGTCATGTTTATGTCCTCTTCTCTCTGTCTGTCTGTCGTTTTCTGTCTCTATCGCTATCTATCCATCTATTGATCTATCTGTCTATATCTCTCGATCTATCTCCCTAACTATATTTTTATCTATAGCTATATCTCTTGATCTATCTATCCAATTATTGATTGATCTATCTCTCAATCTGTCTCTATCTCAATCTATCTTGATGTATGTTACTCTATCTGTCTCTTTCTCACTCTCTTTTCCCTCTCTCTGTCTCTCTCTCTTGGTCTGTCTCTCTCTTTCTCTATCTATATCAATCTCTCTTATCTATTCATCTGCTTTAAATTATAGTGCTGATAGCTCTTGATGGTTGCTCTTTATTTAAGTCCTTTTCTTAGCACCAACTTTACACTGTATTTAGTTTTATCCCTTTACATAGTTATCCATTTTATGCTTTTTCACAGCGTAGAGGGTATTGCTGTCACATGGGGGCACTGTTAAGCTGTAAATTAACAGCAGGGTCATAGTGACTAATGTCATAGCCAACTGCTTGCTACACATTTAACAATAACCCTGGCACAATTATGTTGTATTTGCACATTTAAAAAAGACAGCTGAGACAGCCGGGGAAACCGGGGGGGTTTTAAATATAACTTGCTCTGTTCCGTGTGCACGTTAGGGTCTGCGTGCTTGTGCGTGGATGTTTCTCTTCATTTAACTGTTGCCATGCGTTACATGTTGCAGTGCGTCTGTCCTCAAGCCGGGCCACGTTAGCGTGGGCGGATGCACATGTAATCAAACGTATGTTCCATTTCAACACAGACAATATTGTGTGAATTGAATAGAGGCTTTACCCCCCCCCCCCCCCTCTCTCTCTCTCTCTCTCTCTCTCTCTCTCCCTCTCCCTCTCCCTCCAGGCCTACGGTATGTCAGTGCTGCCTCTGAATCTGATAAAAGGCACCAGGAGCGTGGCGTATGAACTCCTCGAGAACACCGACGAAATCGAAGACGTCGAGCAGCAGATTGAAAAACTTAAAGCCAAGGTTTGGTTTTTGCTGACAACCCTTTCAAGCCCTAGAAAGCTAGCGTGTTTAACCCCCTATTAGCAGATGATTCCCGGACGCATTGACCACGGCCACGCTGCAGTCGTCTGCATGCCGACACACTCATTCCTTAGGAGACACAGTAAATATAGACCTCGAGATGGGATCCCTTCCTCCTATTCAGGCAGCTCACCGCATCTCCTTTTTGATCATCCTGTAGTGTAAGGATGCCCAGTGCTACTTAACCATCAAGAATCAGGGCTGAAACATGAACACGCAGGGTATAATTAAAGTAATCCATTCAATCCATTAGTGATCTATTTTAAAGCACTGGTGTGGTGAAATCTCCCCCAGTCCCTTATTCCGTAAATGAACGAGGTGAAAGCAAGGTAAATACATAGTAATGCAAGACTTCACTTGCAATTAATTGAATTTTGTTTCTCTTTCTTATTAAATACGGCAATTTACAGTGGGTTTTATCACTGTACACCATCAAGTCTACTGTATACAAATGAGAGAATTCATTAGGCATTGAAGCTGCTTCACCATGGGTCCCGTAATAAGCCGTGATTCTAGTGAGCCTTTTTACTGAAAACCATAACTCCAAATGCATTCATTGGCTAATAATTAGTGTTGCACCGATACCATTTTTTGGCCCCCGATACCGATACCGATACCCGGCTGTGCAGTATCGGCCGATACCGATACCATACCGATACCACGCCGGAAAAAAAAAAAATATATATATATATATACACAAGCTTTTTTTCTTCTAATACTAAAGAACTGCATACTCACTTGGATGTAAAATCATTGCTATCATGGCTTAATTACTAGTATAATTAGATAATATAGTATAACTAGAGATAATTACTAGTATGTAGTCTGTGATGCGGTCACTGTCTGTCCATTTGAGCGATCTCCCGCCTGTGAGCACAAGACGCGTCTCCCTCTCTCTCCCGCTTTTTCCCCTCTTCTCATTGTTTGTGTCCGCATGGCACCCCGGGGAGCGGGCGTGGGGGGGGGGGCATGGGTGGTGACCGGGTGCGTCGCACCGGCAGGCGGACCCGCTCACTGAGTTTCCCCGCACCGGCGCATCCGCAGGCGGAGCAACTTTTCTGTGCGCCGCGCGGCTGAACCGCGCGCCCTCCGCGTCTCCGGTGCTTTTTTTTCTTTCTTTTTTTTGGTACTTTGTCGTCGTCGCTTGTCGGTCGGTCAACATGCGCGGCCGGGCGGCCGGAGTGGGCCAATAGGATAGCTGCTTGGCACGGCATGCACTGAACACGTGTGATCACACGCAGCAGTGAGTGAAGGGAGAGAAAGACGCAAAGCGCTGCGTTCCAAGTTTCATATTAATATGTAAATGGCATCGGCGCATTATTTGTTCGTACTCGCCGATACCGATGCCAGCATTTTAGCGCGGTATCGGGGCCCCTCCCGATACTAGTATCGGTATCGGTGCAACACTACTAATAATCGCCTGATAATAACAAATATGCTTATTGTGAGTTGCTTAAAAACAGCATTTGCTAAATGATTCAATGTAATATGAAGATCGTTAGACAGCGGCTCCCTGTAGCTTTCAGTTTTGAGTAGTGCTACATTTTAACAAGTGTTTATGAGCAACAACACCGGCAACATTTCTCTGAAACTTTTATACGTCTACCCTTGAAGTGGATGAAAAGCACCCTCTCCAATATTCCCGGGGCCATTTTTGTTTTACCGTCTCACGGAACATTTTACCCACAATGGAACTATTAAAACCAGACTTTGTTTTAACATTGCATGTTTTCATTCGTGGCCAGTGTAAGGACGGGCGGCCCCTCTCCTCGAGGGACAGACAAAGCTTGCAGACACTCGAGGGCAAGCTGCAGGTTCTCCAGCGCCGGGGCCGACATCTGGAGATTGCAGAGCGAAACTGCTGTACCAAAGTGGGGAGTGCTCTCAGACCTTTTAAGGTGAGTCTCTACTTAGGAAGAAGTACCTCGGCAGCTCACCTCTATACTTAGCTCTATACTCTATACCTCTATACTCTAGACTTGTTTTTACCTTTCACTGCTCTGTTATTCTCACAACAGACCTTGACAATTTCTTGTCCACAGCGGATGGCGGGGGGTTGGGATCACACTGGTGTTTTTAAACATGTTAATAATGTGGCTCATCTCACCTGATTGGTGCATAATGTATTCACATGGTTGCAAAATGTATGAACGCAATATTGCTATGACGATAGTGTATCGTCTTTTCAAAATGAGGTGCTGGTCCACACTAGTGGTTACAGGACTGAGTGGGTGAGAAAGCTTTAGGGTGGATACTTATTTGCATTTGACTTGTTATGAACTTACATTTAATTGATTACTTTTAACAAGGTAGGTGTTACAGAGATGATGGCCTCAATTTCCCTTTAGGAATTGAACAAAAAAAGTATAGAAGAGTTAGAGGAATGACTAAGTAAATCATCCCATTCGATGATTATTTAACATTTTTCTTTAATTCCTTCCTTAACTATTTTAACATTGGTACTTGTTTTTGCCAAACATACAAGAGCATTCCCGAAACTAAAAGTGTGTGCCCACTGCAGACACAAGAGGAAACTGGATTCCAAAACAATAAGGAACAACAGAATAAATAGATGTCAGGTTCTGAATGCGATTTGAAGGAGAGCAGATGTAAAGGCATGCTTGCCTTCCTCCCTGTCACCCAATTTGCTCTGTCTGAAGTGTGCCTTTGCTTCCTACTGTCACCCTGAGCAGTGTTGCCAGACTGCACTGTGCCAAGCCAAATGGTCTTGCCTTAACAACATGTCTCAAATGTGAATTATGCAGGTCTTGTATAGAGGCCCACTGTCCTATTATGGAGTGGGCTCAGTGAGCAAAAGAATTGTCCCTTACTATTTATTGATATTCCTTATTTTTCCAGTTGTTTGTGTGCTTATTTTCTCCTCCTCCTCCTGCAGATACTGCTGGGTATTTTCTTCATCATCGTGGCTCTGGTGTTCATTGTTTCACTTTTTATTTCCAAGTAAGTGGAGCTCGCTACAAGTTACATTACGCTGGCTGAATCAAAACAAGTCGAATCTAATTCACCTCAACATGTAATGCAGTGGGTTTACATTGAAACTGAAATTCTGTTTGTGTGCGTGCGTGTGTGCGTGTGTGCGTGCGTGTGTGCGTGTGCGCGCGTGTTCCTGTGCGTCAGTTTGGACAAAGCACTGCACTCTGCTGGCATCAGCTCTGGATTCATTATCTTTGGCACCAATCTGACCAATCCCCTGAATGAGCTGCTCCTGGTTCTCCAGCCTGTGAGTATACATCCTCCTCTCTGACCTTCAGGACCAAGTGACAGCAAACTGTCTTGCTTCCGTCTTACAACCGCATTTCCAAGCCAAACAAACAGGATATTAAGGTGCGATTACACGGTCAGGGAGGGAAGTGTATTGGATTTGATTTGCGATAGCAACACAGTACTTTGAGGATACCCCAAGGCTGCTCTTGGTATTATGTGTGGTTTAAATGTTACGCACGCCCACACAGACCTTTATGTCACAATCACAACATCTTGTCAGTTTTCGACGCAATGAGCTGTCAAGGTACAACTCAATTTCCGTTTCCTGGTATCTTGGAATCTTACCGTGGTAGCGCAGCACCCCGTTATCCATCTATACTATATTTGGGAAAAAAATACATTTTATTTTATTTTATTTTGACAAATGACATTATCTATTTTAATAAAAACCGTCCCTTACGACAGATATCTTTTTGTGATTTCATCAACAAGTCCAAGCGGGTGGGCTTTACATTCCCACCAGTCATAACACTGTTGAGACCTCCTCCGAAACTAAGCAGACAGCTTAGCCGTTTGTTAACACAACAAACGGTATGTAGCGAAAACCCTTTGAAGAAGCATCATCATAAAGCTTGATTTCCTTCCATTTTACTGGTCATTGCCACAAAGTGGTTGTTTTGGTTTTGACTAACCATTTTATAGTTGGCTGTCAGAGGGAAAAATGTGGGAAAATTGCACTTGACTCCTGATGTAACAATGTTTAATCAAGACTTCAAATCAACACTTAAATGGCTTTCTTATGTTTAAAATAACTCTGGGTTTTCCTGACAGTATAATGTAGCGGACATCATTAATGTATAGCGTAAATGACGGATATCGCCATCTTTATCCCATAACAAATATTTATTTGTATCATCAACATCATATATATGGTACTTGCATTCTGAATGTACCGAAAACGATTAATCTGATGAACTGCTTATTTAAAACTGCCACCACGACCACAAATAATTACCAATACAAAGTAAAATCATCTGTTATCGTTTCGATTTAATGCCAGTGCTTTTGAGTGGCCCTGCAGTCGTGGTCTGGGTCACTGCCGCATGTCTGGGAACTAAACATAACAACTACTGTTGAAACCTTTGTTCCACACAAGGATTCAGACAGTAGAATGACTGACAGAATGAACAATTTGGGCACTCTTCGGCTGGATAGTGGAATTGATTACATGTCTGAGGGCAACATTTAGAAATATGACCCTCACCCATTAAAATCCCTCATGCCTTGTGAATCAAGTGTGCACGTCAACGATATAGTCTCATTGTAAAGGTGGAGCACTGCAGAATACTGCTTTATATAACTGCCGTTATGGCTTACTTTGTTTAGGAATAAGTCCATTTGTATAGTATTGAGTTGTAGGCCTAACGTACTGAAATATCTGTGATGGCTGGATAGAGGAGCCTAATCCACTCTTATCTAACTTCTGCTAGTGCACAACAATAGTGTTTAACTCATCTTAACTAGCACCTGCGGTATAAACGTGCGTACCCTGTACAGCCACGTTGACAGGCCCCATGCTCATCTGTGGCCTTCCATCTAGTTCATCAGTTAGAAATCAAGGGCGTCTGATGGGCCATCTCTGGACATTCGACTGTTAGACTCCCAACGCCGAGAAGATGCTGACTTGTGTATCGAACCTCTGACCACAACACTCGTCTTTTCTCAGGACTAATTGGCCTGGACAGTGTGCACTGTGGTCTCACTAATAATCTCTAACAATGCCCCACACACACACACACACTCACACCAGAAGAAATGCGTACAATGTCGGCCGTTTCGCCGTTATCTTCATGTGTTTGCCTGCCCCTCAGGAAGCAATTATGAACTTGTGTCTGTTGACTAAGCTTCAGAGAGAGAGAGACGGAGCTCGACCCTTTCTTTGCCCCCCCCTCACAGGTTTTCCCTCTGGACTACATCCTGATCACCGTCATCACCGTCTACTTTGTGCTCACGTCAATGGCCGGCATCCGCAACATGGGCATCTGGTTCTTCTGGATACGGGTACCAAGTGACACCACACACAAACCACATAGGCCTGGGATTATTAGAAGAGTTTTTTTGTGCTGTTTGGTGAATGATAGTGTGGTTAGGCTAGGCTACTAGTAGGCTAGGTTGTTCGAACTGTTGGTCGAAAGGTATACCGGGTTCGTTTTTCAGTGTTTGCAACCTACCTGCCACCCTACCTACCTGCCGACCTACCTCAACCTCTACCTGCTACTTAATGACATGTTTCTGAAGTCTCTTTGGATACTAGAAGATGATAGTAAATATAGTCAATTATCACATAGGGCTGCAACTAGCCATTATTTTCATAGTCGATTAATCCAACACATTTTATTTGATTAATTATTTAGTCATTATTGAGTCCAAAGTGATTAAGTATTAAATTAAAGTATTAATTGTGCTTGCTTTATCTGACAAGCATACAAGAAATACTGAAGTATTCATTTTATAACGATCCATGAACCAAACATTTGAATTTATGAAGCATCAAGCAGCAAATGTTTGTACTTGATAAATTACCTAAACGATTAATCGATAATAACAGTTGATCTGATTGATTTTCTGTCAATTGACTTATCGATGCATCCACTCATCGCCACAGCCCTAATGACATCGTTAAATAAGCAATTTGTATTTTCTGTGATTTGTGTCGCCACACACATGTATTTTTTTGGTGTTTTTCTTTCCATGACTTCACACACCTTCTGGTTAACCACATGTCCTTCTTCTTCCTCTTCTTCTTCTTCTTCTGAAGCTGTACAAGATCCGCCCCAAGAAGACGCGTCCGCAGGCGCTGCTCTTCCTGTGCATGATCCTGCTGCTGATCGTCCTCCACACCAGCTACATGATCTACAGCCTGGCACCGCAGTACGTCATGTACGGCAGTCAGAAGTACCTGGCCGAGGTAAAAGCACCACCACCACCACTCCAAAGGCCGTGATTAATGCTCTATTTACATTCACCGTAAGGGAAATGTAAATAGAGACAATGACAATGTCATGTCTGGGAGACAAACTTTCTTTGGTTTTGCTGAGTGACCAGATTTGAGTTTGTATTTAATTTTTAATATTTCAATGTGAAGTGAGTGGTGTTGTATTAAAAGCGTACATGTCTGTGGTGTGTTTGGATCAGAGCCATTCGCCCTCAGAAGGAGTGACTCCTGGGAACGCGACCACCAGGATCTGCGATGCCGATGCCCCTGAAGGTAAGGTTGTCATCTCCAAGTAAAACATGGTTGCACACCGGCGCAGAACTAACTACAAAGGTGTCACATTTGCTCCCCCACAAGAAGAGAAATTATTAAAGGATGAAATCTGTGGGCTCGCTTGTCCTTTTCTTGTCCTTGGCAGTTCTCCATGAGTGTGTTTCAGTCGTTTTTAAAATCATTTAATATTTAGCAGTTGAATTAATACCAAGGGTAAATATGTACTAATGCATTTGGCCACTTCTTGCTACCCCAGTGGCAACAAAAATAAATAAACCATGAGAACACAAATGTCCATGCATTGCTCCTATTCCATTCATCAAAAATACAATGATGTATTAAGTTCTGTAACACTCTAGTTGGTAATTGATGATACGCAATCACACGTTAACGTTCCTGTGTTCCTCATTGTCATGAGGTTAGGTTAGAGATGAGTCTCATAACAAACAGGCTTTTTAAATATGAAGAATACAGAAAGATTTAAATCAATTGATTTGTGACTCCTCAGATTGCAGGAAATGACTGCTATGGCTGGCATTTTTTAAACAAACATAATGCTTTGCTCCAACTTTTGTACTATTTGTTCGTTCGTCACTTTCATCCAAATCGACTTAGGGGTTAGGGCATTGTGCTCAAGCATACCTATCCGTAGGCTGTGGACCTCGGGCATCAAACCCAGAACCTTTCAGCTGGGTGTCAAGCACCCTCATCACTAGCCTTTCCTTTCTGCCCTCAAGGTTACCGTTTAGCAGGTATCTGTGGCTTTGTGACAACAACAGTGATTTACTTTTATAACTAGGAATCTGAGCAGAGCTTTACGGTACACAGCAAATGTTATCAAACAGGAAAAAGATCAAGAAAGTCAGCAGGGAGGATGAAATAAGATCAGACTGCTTGCTGGTGGCTCAGCGGTGTGTGAGGATAGGACGCCATCGCTCACTGACACCTTCTGATGGCAAGGGTTCATTAAAGACTTTATGAAGGTGGGAAGTTTTTGATTAGCGCAGTCTTACCAGTCTCTCTCTCTCTCTCTCTCTCTCTCTCTCTCTCTCTCTCTCTCTCTCTCTCTCTCTCTCTTTTTCTCTCTATCTCACTCTCTCACTCTCTGTATCTCTGTCCCTTTCTGTCTCTCTCTTATGCTCTCCCTACCCCTCTCCCTATCTCTCTTGTTCTCTATCCCTTTTGTTGGCAATATACAAATATATATTGTTTTTCTCATGCACATTCTTACCAGCTATTAATATAATTAAATCATTAGAAGATAAATTTGAAGATAAAGCTATTAGTTATCAACAAATATCACATTTTTAGTTTTCCCCGCCTTGTAATGTGAATCGCGATGGCACTTGACATCCTTCGAAACACCTTCTATATATTCTGGCTATAATTAAGTTGTATACCACAGGCTCTGGAGCTCCCTAATAGAAAACAGCATTTAATGTTACACTTGTACATGAAATCTTATAGACTAGAATAGTGCAGCAAAAAGAAAGTCATTTTTTGATTGTGACATGAAGGCTGATATTAAATAATGCATATTGTCACACCTGCTATGTAACCTAATTACATTTACTGTGTGGTTAAATACTACAGTGAATATATTATACATAATCTAGTTGTACTAATGATGATCACTTACATTTTATGTTTGTGTGACCGTAATTTAATAGCTAAAACTGCTAAGACTAAAGTAATGCCTGTTTTCTTTTGATTGCATGGAAATACCATCTTAGGGTCAGGGTGCAAACTTCCCAATGGTAGACGTTGAATTGGATAATGACCAACTCTAATGAGGACTAGTACTCCAATAGCGGGTTAAAACGTCAAGCATTCACAGTTGATAACGGGTTTACCCATTAGTAGGAGAATAGAGGTGCTTAATTCTCAACATGTGCTAAAGATGCGCCACCCATTTACAAGTGATTTTCATCTTGTAGATGATTGTATAATGAGTCATTAATATTTTTTTGCTAAGTAGGTTTAAAAAATGAACCGGTGTAATATTAAATGGAATGTAAAATATGTTGTTAGATTAGGTGTAATTAAATATTGGTGTGATGAAACAATAGCGTGCAATTGAGTTATTTATTAATTAATTATTGATATTGTAAGCACAGCTGAATGTGCAGGGCTTTACAGCACAACTTTAGTATATTTATTATGTGATCTTAAAGGAGGAAATCCATGTGTTTTATTTCTGCCTCAAACTACACATGAACATACCATGAGCAGCTTTTTGTTTTAAACGTGGTAATGTGTCTCATATGATCTTCAACATGGCTATGTTTTTAAAACATTTTTATTTCAATTCTTGTTTTATGTAAAGCGCATTGAGTTGCCATTATGCGCTATATAAATAAAGCTGCCTTGCCTATATAAATAAAGCTGCCTATGAATCTATGACATTTTGTCACTGTTGCTAAAATAAGGCCGTAATTTAAAGAAAACATGTATAAATCCTATGGTTTTGCCAGTCTCCACCCACCACCCTCCGAACTCAAGTCGTGATCTTTTCGTGACGTCAAAATGCCTTTTCTGACGTAATGTAGTCCATCAAAAGTGACGCTTTTCTTTGATTCTGTCTAGATGACTGCATGGGGAAAACAAAAGAAAAAAAACCAAGACAATTGTGCATGTTACCATGGCAACTACACTACTTCACTTTGTCTTCCTAATATGACACCAGGCAATCAAAAAAACTCAAGTATTTATTTGACAAGAAGGCTCTCATGTAGCGGAGAATAGCGCTACCCAGAATAACCAGGTAACCGCGGGGACACAGGCTCAGTAGACAGGCAGGGACGGCGAGGGAGATGGTGGTGACCGATTGGTCAGTGCGTCACCGCAGTGTAGCGGGGCGCTCGCATCCTGGTGAGCAGTTGCTCGGTGCCAAGCTACCCATTATCTGTGCGGAGGTCATTATCCATCCATTAGTCACTTACTCAACATAATGGAGATGAAGCCGCGGGAATGTGTTGCCATGGTCCGCCTCCGCCTCCCTCCCCCCCCACACACACACACACCACTGGAGTCCTTTTGAGTCTTCTGTTGCCAGGGCCTCCAGACAAAGTGCAGGGAAAGCTAAAGCTAAGTAAAATGTAGATTGTTTAAGATTGACAGCTCGCCACTTTCCTTTTTGAGGAGTAGTAGGTAATTGTGTGATAGAATAAGTGGTGCGTTTACCACTTCTAATGATTTTTTTGGTACTTTCGTCAATAAATCCACACACAGCTGTGGTCATCTAGCATTGAGTGCCTGTTATACAACTTGTGAAACCCACGGTGTGGCTGATGGCTGCTGATGCGTGGTTTAGTAGGTTACATTTAGTAGGTCACATTGTGATAATCCTTCAGCCCACATTAAGGATTGTAATAGTTTTGTTTATTTGGTGCAATAACCCGTTTGGCCTTCACAGTGTTACTCCTGATTGTATGGATTTTTTTAAAGCAAATGCAAATGAAAAGCAAGTTGTCCCTACAGCAAAACACATAAACACATACATACTTATCCAGCGAGGCAAATTATGTGACGCTACATAAAATCAATTTTTTAGTTTTTTTAGCCAAGCCATGACTTCTTTTGGGGGCGGGGGTTCTACTTTAAAGGCTATTTTTGTCTTTCATCCCTGTGTAACTGACTCACTGGTTGAGCTTCAGTTACTTGTTGTGATGTAAACATCAAACCTTTATACATTGGTATATAACACTATTCTGGCCTAACATCCTGGAGAAAAAAAAGTTGTAAATAGGGAAATGTTTTGACACTACAGACTGCAGCCAGTTGCCGTCTGTTTCCTAGCAACAGGCTCTTCTTTGAAATACATACAGGGATGAGATAGTTGTGATTTCATCGGCTGCCACTGAGGCAGGCGATGCACACACAATTTACAACAGCAGATTCCACCAACACCAACAGGAATTAACTGCGCTTTGGTCGTACCATGGGTGAACTGTTTGGACCGTTTGGCAATAGAAAGATTAACTCAATGAAACCTCCTTTCTTCTGAAGATAATAGACGCATTGTGTATTCTGTAGTTTATAATTTAATCCGAGTACAGCATCCTGATACGGTGTAACTGTTTGCCTAACCACGGTTTCAATCTGATGTTTTGTCAGGTGGAAGACGGCAGCTAATAGTCTCGTTCTCATAGCGGATATCCTTATCTACGGTGAAATATAGGCCTACGTTTTCCTCTCTTATGGTATAATTATGCACAACATATCAGACGTATTTCTTATTGTGGCGTATTCTCAACTGCAAATTCTCCAACCAGTTGGTGGAATTGATTTTGCATTACAGTGCCTCCTGGCATCCTGTCATTTATTTCCAGCTCCATAATTCACCCACTCAAAATTATTAGGCTTTTCATTTTTGCTGCACCCAGCTGAATCAAATTTTTGTGAATAGTGTCTTATATACTTCTGGCATGAAATAAGCAATACTTTTCTGCTTTACAGTGCAGTTTGTCACCACATCCACAGAGTGGCCTACAAAGTGATTATGTTGATGACAGCAATTGGTCTTAAACCCTGCAATGACATTCCACCATTATAGAGCCCATGTTATCACAACTGATTCAATATTAAATAATAACAATCACAGTGCTCCGTGGAGGTAATTGTCCTGACTGAAGGCAGACTGTAAGTATACCTTCAAAAGATGGGTGTGTTTACTCATGTGGGACTCATCGTGGCTTGAAGCAAATCGCATCCGTCTCAAATCTAACGGCTCTGGACAGGAAGAAAATAAAATCTTCCTGGCTTCCTTTGATTGAGAGATATGGAAAAGACGGGCGGGGGGAAGAAAAGACTCGACTCCATGAGTCAGAAATGCTCTCTGTTGTGTTCTGGTGAAAAGTTATCCACAATGCAGCACGCTTGGAAAAGAGCAGCGCTCCGGGCCCAGGGTCATAACTGAAGGTGAAATTACCTCCACACTCCTGAGCTGCCCTCCTCGCTCCGATCGGGGTGGGGTGGGAGGGGAACAGTGTTGGTTTCAAGGTGAACCGGGTCACTGGTGTACATGGTAATATGTTTAGGCAGGGCCACTGTTGCGAACCATCTGTGGGTCCCGTTCTGAGCCCTGTAATTCAGGAGAGCAGCTGGAGAGCTACAGATGGCTGAGGTGCTGGAGGAGAAATACGTTGGGACGCTGGGTAGTGGGGAGGTAGGAGGAGGGGCAAATACGGGAGCTCCTTCTTTTAATACTTGATGGTCATCCAGAAGCTGACCTTTTGGCTAGGCTTTAGCGCTCCTCCTGGTCCCCGCTTAATTAACCTTTTCCCTAAGTCTCCACTTGAAATCCAGAGCCCCCATTTCCTCTCTTTCGCCATCCAAACTATGAGGATCAGAAAATAGAATCTGTGTAAAAGGGGATCAAAAACTGAACCTCAAATGTGTGCACTAGCGACTCCATTGTAAGCCCCATCTTGGTAGTTTTGAATGGGCTTAGTCTGCCTAGAGACCAGAACGAATGCGAGGGTCAATGTGGTCGGTGCGAGGAGCTGTGTGTGAAACAGTGTGATAGGAGCAACACAGCAGGGCGAGTCCTAATACTCCAGATGGCTCCCTCACATAGCCAGACAAACACTGTCTTCCTTTCCACAGGACACGCTCTCTCCTTAATGCATTTCACTCCTCACATTACTACTGGGGTCGGTTTCATTTCAATTGCATTGTGTTTATAGTTCAGATTACACTTTGGTTAAAACCATTATAATATAATGCATTGGATACATGAATATACAAATTCTGAAAAATCAACTTAACTTAACTGACCTTACTGACAAACGTAGCAACGGTGAAGTGACCTTACAAAGAACGTGTGCATGGCGATGGCGAAAGCATATCTTTGGGGGCATTTTCATGCAACCAAACACAGGGAAAGTCAACATATGCCCGTGCCAGTTTGGAACGAAAAATGGTAGCGCCGGTGCCAGCGTTGGCTGAAGCCAGTATCCCAAGGACAGGACTTGGCAAGGGGAAGGTAACACGCTGTACGGTCTTGGAGATGCTCTATTGGCCTTCAGTCCACAGCCATAGGGAGAGGGGTTAGTGTAGCCAAGCCATTTTCACATCAGTGTTTACGGTGACATGCAACACTTTTACATGGGCCACCATTTTGGAGCAAACTATTGTAAAGCACTGGTGGTGGTTTAACGGGTGAAGTTGCGACCTCTTGCACAATGACATTGAAGCTGTGCGCTTCTAGCTCGTTCTAGCATTCTAGGCCACAATGGGCGCTAAGCTTATTTAAATGGTTTGATTTATCCACATAAAAGCGTTGGTATGGAAGAAAATACAGGTCTTTTTAAAACCGACAAGGACAAACATGACTAGATCATTAAATTTATTTTCATTCCACTTGCAATCTTACAGCACACAAAAAGTTCCAAAAGTTGAATTTGACATTGTCTATTTAGGTCATATTTCTTGATCAAGGGTTGTCCCGCCAGGGCCGGATGGGCTGTGATGAACTTATTCAATTTCAGAACATTTCTAAGGACGAGTGTCTGGCTGCGCAGCGCTCCAATGATAATCACATTCAGGAGACGCAGCACATTGCATCATGCCACAGCACATTCAGTTTATGCTAATTCAAAAGATGTGCTCTTCATTCAGAAACAAACATTAAGGAAGGAATATTAACAAGTGGCCACTAATCATCCGATGACATGATGAAATATGCTGTTTTAATTTATCCACCAGACTATTTTGTTACACGCGACATGCGCTTATTGCAAGTGAATTTCTGTACTTGAATGTCATGCGTCTACCTCCTACATGCGTTGCTCACCTGCAGTTGTGGCTAATCTATGAGTAATTTTGTCACATCCTTGGGGCTGAAAGGAGTGGGTACTTGTGCTAATTACACAGTGCTGTGAATACCCATTGTGTGCTTTAAGTGAAGTGAAAATGTATCGCGGAGATGCAAAATGTAAGTAGCTAAGTATTTTTGCATGGGTACAGCAATGTGTAAGACAGAATGGCGAGATGACTCTCGGCTGATGTGTACAAATCAAAACTCATGAAGTGGAAAACTCTAATGGTATGATGGAGTACCCTAATGTCGTACACAGGAAAAGCAGTTCCCTGAATGAAACCAATGCTCTTAACAATAATTCTCATTACCTTGAGTGAAAGATGTTTTGAAACAAAATTGCAGTTAAGTCTACAAATCTCACCCGGGAAGCACCATATACACATCATTCTCAGTCTTAATCATTCTCACACACAGTCTCAGGGCCTCCTGTGTGCCACCTGAGCTGTTGTGCTGCCTCCGTCGCACAAGACACTGTGTTTGATAGACGGGCCACACCTCGGCAAAGTGGTGCATACAGGAGTCCTTTCACCGTCCTTTTTGATCCTATTGAAATGCAACCAAATTAATTTCCCCAAAGAAATCTATAAAGGTGTCGGGGAAAACTTATCTAGCTGAGTGCACTTTAATTATCCAAGCTCCGAAGACTGTTGCATAATATTAATCACGGACACAGGGTACCCATCTTGTCTTGGACGCGGCCTTTGTTGTTCTTGGAGAACGACAAGTGTGTGGCGTCGCTGCCCGCTCAAACAACTACAACTTGTTTTAAGGCTGTCGAGCAGCGGCCAAACTACCTATCACACACTTTTCCCCACGTTGCACTCATGCTCAAGGTTTTCCTTCAGGCCATCCGTTCACATCATTCTCACTTTCTCTCCTATTTCTTTTTCCTGCTGTGTGTGTGTGTGTGTAACAATATCTTTCTGTGCGTAAGCATAACATTGGCCTTGCTCAGTGCAACATGAATAAAGAATTGCACACATTTTGCACCTTTCAGTGTCGGTACACCTTTCTTTCCCGTCTTCCCATTCTCTGCTTTGTCCTCCTGTGTGTTCCAGACCAATGCATGGTGACACGCTCCTATCTGTTCCTGCACAAGTTCTGGTTCTTCAGCACCATCTACTACTTTGGAAACTGGGTATTCATCGGGGTAAGAAATGTTCCTCACTATACATATAACAGATTATTCTCTGTAGGATTGAATGGAGAAGTGAACTCCATGAACGTCTGAACCCTCATCGTCGCTGGGATGTGTTGCCGTCTGACACGGATGAGACACTGTCGATTGACAGGAAATGTGACAGGAAAAAGGCAAACATTGGCTATTTCAGAAAACAGCAAAACTTGAGCTTTTTTTTTTCTGCTTTCCATTGTTTCATGTTACAACACGAATGCTCGTCTTTTCCCTATCAGACACCGCTAACACATTTAAGATGTTGCTCGATAACTTTGGTCACCTCAGGGCTCGGCGTCTGCCAATACATATGGCATTTCATGGACTCGATGCTGACGTGTCTAATGTTAATGATGTGATTGTGTGTGTGTGTTTATCTGGCGGACCCCAGGTGTTCCTCCTTGGGCTGGTGGTCTCCTGCTGCAGGGGAAAGAAGTCTGTGATCGAAGGAGAGGTGGAGGCTGATGACTCAGACATGAGCGACGACGAATACGTGCACTAAAAGAAACGCCTGTCTGTCTGTCTCTGTTTTTCTCTCTCTGTTTGTCTCTCTCTCTCTTTGTCTGTGTCTGTTTGTTTCTTTTTGTCTGTTTGTCTGTCTGTCTGTCTGTCTCTCTATCCGTCTGTTTGTCATGTTTGTCATTGTTTTCCTTGAAGCAATGGGTACTCCAGCCACGTCTTTATAATGAGGCAGGCTCGGAAAGACTGTTGTCAAAAAATCATCTCTGAATACGCCATACATCTCGCGCGACACTAATCATTTAATGTTTTTGTTGTTGTTTTTTAGATGCCATTACAGCAGTGTCTCGCTCACTTTAGCCTGGCTTTTTAGGTGACATGTCCCCCGGGATCTTTATGCAAGGACTCCCATTGATTGCTGTGTCTCCCTTGGCCGGTATTTTAGATGACTTTGGGATACTGGGAGCTGACAGCAATTGAATATATGACTCCATGACACGCGGACACAAATGGTCTCCACTAGCGGGCGAGTTGCTGATGCGTTTGCTGAGTCACAGGCAAAGGTGACTCACTGACCAAAATAAATAAATATTATGTGTGTAGTATAATTATGGTCAATTCATTATTGTTGTGCAATATTACCATCCCATCATTCCAAAGAATTCACACACGAATGTTCGATAATACGAGACGGTAAGATGCGGGTATTAAAGACACCAGGATTGCAAACATGGCCATACAATTAGTTTAATTTGAATTTCACACACTGATGAATGATGCACTGGAGGACTATAAAGGTTGTATGTAGTTTGACAAGAAGACTTGGGGACAATTGCTTGTGTTAAACTTGAAGGTATACTTACTAGTTATCAAAATGTTTGTTGTGTAGCCTCTTTAAATGGTTATTTTGGACAGTATATACTTCGTGTTTGCACATTTGGGAGAATTGTATTAGAATAAAAACAGTTGACACTGTTCAATTGTGTATTTATGAAAAACATATTTGTATGAAATATGCAATGCATCAGTAATGCACATCCCACTGGATAAGCATATATCCAAGGTTGCTATTTCTGTCATTTAATAACGGTAGTGATAGAGTTGAAGATTCATTTTTCCACACCTTTCTCTAGTAAGCAATATTCATTTTCAATACAATTGCATCGGGTTAAAACCCTTTCTTTTTGATCATTGAATTCATTTAGCATTTGGGTGCTTTGTTTTAGATAAAAGCATGTTCTTTTAATGGAAAGCAACTTTTACATTTATTTGTAATCTATTTTATTGTTATTCTAGCAATTTCAGGGTTTTTTAAATCAACCAAGTTGAACATAAGAGGTCAATATATGTGGAAGAAGGTGTACTTTATTTACTATTATTTTTGTTTGGAAATGTAAAATGTCTGCCCTAATAAAAAAAAGTTACTACCACCTTTATCAAAGCTTTGATTTACAATTGATTTGTTAATAAGTTATTGTTCATAATAATTACTAACATATTAACCAACTAAAAACAACAATTCATGTTTTTAATGTAAAGGACAACACACACACAATGGCCTAGGTATTAGTTCATGATCAATAAATGACCAATAATGAAACATACTTTAGTCTTTTTCTGTATTGTTTTAGTTTCCACACACACAGCGGCTTCATTCCCATGGTCCTCCAGAGACGCCTCTGGATCTAGAGAAGGTGAATCAATGGCGTTAGTGATGAGTCACAGTTTCCAATCCCACCCCGTAAGCAGGTTAACCTTCCCACCCTGCCGGTCCCCTGGGGACCTGCCACAGACACCCCCCCCCCCTCCCATCACCAACACCAATGACAAGCATTTTGGCCTTGTCCAGTATACACTTGTCAACATGTCCCAGTTCAGTTTCCTAACCACCACATAACACTGCCTTCCAGGGCAGATGCAGACAGAGTGTTGACAAGACACACTCACTGGAGGCGGTCCACACAGCGATGTCTATGTAGGAATCTTACATGGACAACCAAATGATCATGACATATTGTTAAAACATAACGATATCGGTTACACTTTACTTTAGTGTCCTAATAACAAACAATGTAACAGCATGCACTTCATATGTAATAATGTTATGGAGCAGCATGTAACTACGGTGTTAGGGTTAGGGGTTAGGGGTTAAGGATAGGAGTAGGCGAAAATGCGAGCTCCACACTAGGGTTGGGTTAGGGTGAGACTGCCATGTTATTACATGTCAAGTACATGCTTATTACATGTGTATATAATTACACTGACAGGGACACTGTAATGTAAAATGTTAGGTATCTATTGGACCAAGCACTGAAAAATAAAAGTATATTGTTTTGCCATAAATATTAGATCAAATGTAATTTGTAAGTTTGCACCTTGCCAGTTAAGAAATGCACTAGTATGTTCTGGACCTTATGGACTAATTAATATCTGAGTTGTGTCTCTTCACCTTAAAGCGCCCACACAGCACAACACGTCACGTGACCGTCAGCAGGGTGTCACACAGAGCCAGGCTCTTTAAATGAGCCGATAAAGTCTGCGAGAGCCGCGCTGCATCCGCACTCACCCTGCTGTTAAGACAAAAACAAGCAAACAAGTTGAGTGGAGGAGCAGCTGCAGGAGCTCAGCTCAACCCGTGGCTCTCTGATTTCATACTTCTGTGGAGTTAGGCAAGCGAAAAATTTAATTTGCCTTCAGTCATCAGTGGAGTCTCGCCTTGTCTCGCCCTAAAGTGAAGCAGATAGGCCTACCGGAAATACACTGATGCCACTCCATTATATTAGGCCTACGTGACGCAAAGGTCAAGCCCTATATCTGCGTTTGCATATCCCAGATCATAATGAGTAATTTCTTTAAACAATACTTTGTGAATTTTCTAACAAAATATATTCAGGCGCAGTTGTAGGCTATGTGTGAGTCACCCATTATACTACGGGTGAGTTATGTGTGTATGATGGTGACAGCGGTTAACGGGGAAGTCGCCACGCACTCCATCAGCCTTCAGTCAGTCTGAGTACATATTACCCATTGATGCTAAATGGAGGAGTTTTTTATCTAAACCAATTCGTTTTTCTTTTCCATTTCAATAAAGACAATTTATGCGTAGTCGTCATAGACGAGGAACACATCTCACTTCTGTAATGAAATGTCAGAGTTTGTGTAATTTACAAGATATAAAAAAAAAAACCATTTTGCTTGCCCTCGGTGAGAAGCTTGCTGGTCCCTGTTGGGCGTCACTAAGCCGTCTTTATCCAGAAGATAACTTCATTCATAACTCATTCAGCAATATGACACATGATGCTAAAAACGATAAACGAGTAGCTGAGATTCATTTCAAACAAGTTTTACATGCTTGACCAACTCATATTTTGTCTCTACTTCAAGATATAGATGTAGCTCATACGAGCGGTGTAATGGTTTGTTCTATGTTAAAATGGTTTGTTTTATTTTAAAACCCAGAAGGCCTACAGCTAGTATTCAGTACTCAGTAAAGCTGCAGGATTTCCAAACATCATAGGCCTAGACTTTGACAGCTTCAGTGTAACTGTTTATTTATGCATTTATGTGTATTTAAAAGCCTGTGGAAACATGTATTTGTTATGTTGAACATTCTGCATTACGTTGTACGCGTTAAAGTTGTTTTAAGAGCCTAATAAGACTTTAATAAGACTATAAACTGGATGCATGTCCTTACACCATTCACACCACCCATGTGTGTATCATTTCAAGCTGTTTGCACAGCACCCATGCTGTAATATTGACACATCATTGCTTTAAATACTGCTTACACCGGACTGTGTTTTTCTGGCTCCTTGCCACAGTATATATTTGATATTTGGTAGACTAACAGGAGTGAGTGCATGCATACACAGTAGTGTTGGGATGGCAGCGCTTCCCAGATTTGACACTTCCAGTTCACTACTACTGCTAATAATTGAAAACACATTGTAAGACTTCCCCCCCCCCCCCCCCCCCCCCCCATGTATCTACCATTCCTGGGGCCGTATTCACAAAGCATTTTATCTTACCGCTAGGAGTGCTCCTAACTCGCGCTAAAACATTTTACGTAGGAGTTTTTTCTTAAAAGTTATTCACAAAGCCGCTGAGACCTACTCATACTAAGGATAAATCACTAAGAGTGAACTAAGAGTGACGCGCCGTTGCTATGGATTACGTCGATTCTCGTGCACGAGTTCGGAAGCGGTCAGTACGGTGATTGGTTGTTCAGAGCAGGCGGTCTCTGTGGAAACGAGCCCACTGAATCACCGAAGAACAAGGAAATAGCCTCGGCTAGACATCCCTATCAAATAGTTATGGACAGTGCAGTTAGCAGAATACACGCACGATGACAAGTTTGTGCAGACCACGATAATGACGTTGTAGCCTATATGCACGTTAAAGAGAGAGAGAAAAAGCAAACAATAAAAATACGTAAATTGCATTAATTCAAGGAGGCAATTAAAAGCACACTGCAAACTATTATCCAATGAGCATATCTCCACTATTCAACACTTTAAATAACAGCCCATACCGGAGGTGGAGAGTGGCGCATACAGTGATCACTATACTTTCCCTCTCTGGGCTGAGGCGTATTTCGCCGTGCAGGACATGAAATCGATTTCGTGTATTTTTGTGTGCCATATGGAGGAAAACAGTAAACAATAGGCTAATAATAATAAATATGGATTCAACAAATAAAAGGCGACAAAGAGCTAATACGATGTTTTTTACGCATAGGACTAAGCGTAATCTTACATGTTATACTTTAACTGTTCCCGGTTGTGGATTGAGATAGGGTGTCAAGACGTCTTGCAGGGACAGCCGCTGTCACCCAGCAAGACACTCAACTGGTACATGGCGCCTCACGCCTCAGACCGCTCCCCATTAAAATACGCGGATCACGGGTAGACCCAGGCCACTTTGCAACCACACGTCCTCATCTTTTGATGGCGCAATTATTTGTATGTGCGTCCCGTCAACAGCGCCGATCACACCGGCATACTGCATGCCATGAAGTTGGCTTTGATCCTCCTGTGTAGTTGTTGATTGTCCAAAGGAAACCGGATAAACTGTTGGATGATATTAATGGTATTATTTCAGCCTTAACCAACTTTGAACTGAGCTCTGTCAGCTCTTCTAGCCTGTATGTAAATATATGATCATTGTGGAATCGTGTGTGTGTGTGTGTGTATATATTTACATATATGTATGTAGGCTACATATATATATATATATATATATATATATATATATATATATATATATATATATATATATATATATATATATATATATATATATATATGTGTGTGTGTGTGTGTGTGTGTGTGTGTATGTATTTTTTATTCTATTTTTATTATTTTATTATTATTGTGTTGTGTTGGTGTTATGGACCTTTCATGAGATGTGTCCTTAATAAAGTTTGAATTTAATTGAATTGATATGTGGTCTACAGAGCGCGTTGATGGTTTGGTTTATGGCTGACTGATGGTTGCGATATTCCTAAATCGTCGGCATTGCAAAGTTGCATTTTCCCTGTTGCTAAATATCGTGTTGCCAAACATTTTATTTCCTAATCGGGTTATTCCTGTTAGTCGGGGATGTTATTGCATCCCGCACTAATTGCACAACAAGTTTTATACCCTCACGGTTTAGCCGATATCTCTTGATCAATTCAGTCTTCCATTGTCTCCAAAACATTTCGTCTCGCAGTCATTTTCCGATTCTTTGTGAATAGGTCTTAGTGAGTTAGGAGTCCTCTCGAGGACTTTTAGGCTCTCCTAGACTTAGGTGTTACTTTTAGGCCTAAAATACTTTGTGAATTGCTCTTAGTGAAAAAAATTAGGAGTCCTAAATGTAAGACTGACACGCCCATTATTTTTAGGAGTTTCTCCTAAATTCGCCAGTTAGGAGCTACTTTTAGCGCTAAGATCCTTTGTGAATACGGCCCCTGTACGGTTAGGATACTCATTTCCAGGTGAACAATGGTCTTCTATAACGTCAATTAGCACACAATCAAAGGCAGAGGAGCAGCGGTTTGTCAAATGAAATCCACCGCCGCCGTCCTCCAGAACGCAGCTGATGACAAAGCCTTGCTGAGGCAGCCGGCCGTAATTCATTTAATTACAGCTGGCTGTCGGCATTGTTATGCACTGTCAATCGTCTCTGCGTCTGCCTGTACGTCGGCAACTCAAGCTGTACATTATATTATCATACCCCCCCCCCCCCCCCCAACACACACACACACACACACACACACACACACACACACACATACCCGCGTGATACCATGGCGACCACACCGCAGCGCAGCCCAGCATCAAGTGGGCTGTGGAGGGACAATGGGAGACTCATGCACAAGCTCTGGAAAGCAGCCACACTGCTTAAATGTGCGGTTTTAACACTTCTTTCCTCCATCTCTCTCTATCTCTCTCTCCATCTCTCTCTCTCTCTCCTTTGCCTCCTACGGTACGGGGACCAGCATCACTTCGTCCTGAGGGCCACACATCGTGGTGCTCACACACACACACACACACACACACACACACACACACACACCTACGCCTATCTCCCCCCGCTCTCACATCTTGACTGATCTTATCCAGTCAACCTTCTGCAGGCACACACACACACACACACACACACACACACACACACACACACACACACACACACACACACACACACACACACACACACACACACAAGCTTGAAAACCCATTAAAGCGGAAGTTCCTCGCCAGCAAAGTATAGAAATCTGATATGGGGGTGGTGTGTGTGTGTGTGTGTGTGTGTGTGTGTGTGTGTGTGTGTGTGTGAAAACGAAGTCATGTAGTTTACTAGCTTTAAGAGAAGTTCAGCTTTGGCTTCAATGATGGAAGAGACGGCTCCTTCCTCACCTGAAGCTGACATGTATCAGAGGCCAGGAGTGGATCCGTGTATCCACTCCTGGCCTCTGATGAATGTCAGCTTCAGGTGAAACAGGTAACAAACTATTATCTCTCTCTTCCTCATAATTGACTTAAACAGCCCAGTATTGTATTGTATTCCTAGATGAGGGCCCTTTCGGGGGAAAGTTACTTAACCGTGGCTAGAAGATGAAGTGAAGTACAACTTCAGAAAACAACTTCTCAGAAAAGAGAGAAAGAGCGCTAAGAGCTAAGAGCTAAGTGCTCTCCAGCTTCCTGGAGGATAATGAGATGGAGTCCATTTCATGGGAATGAAAAGTGCAGCAGAACCACATAAAGTTGACACAACCTCTGAAGCAGTACGAACATATTTCCTCTTTTATTTACATTCCTTTTCAAATGTTAACATTTTTCGCTATAACTCTGATCAGGTTGGCATTTTTTTTTCTCATTAAAATAAATTGGCACAAGTAAAACATATGTAGACAAAATTTTATTTACACCATACAACATTTTGTTTTTAAATATTTTATACAGCTGCAGATGAGTGAGCCTGCCGGGGGTCCTTCCAAGCAGATTCTGCAGTATTAAAGTTGTGAAATATATTATTTATATAAAAGTGAGTATTATCTTTATTGCATTTAAAGCAATGAAGAATGTAGCTTGACAAACATTCATTTTTAATATGACAAGAAAAAATCCCTCTTTGCCGTCCATGTTTTTTATATTATAAAGTAAAAAGTGTAGTAATGGCCAAACAGACTGTTATAAACTCTTTAAAAACCTGCATAAATATATACATTGTGCTTCCGGGTCTAGCTTTTCGGAAATCAAAGCTGGACCCGACGAAGCTGGGACGACATGACATGTCAGTTACTTTTTGAGGTTATTCGTCTAGCGCGAGATTACCTTTTTTTTTTTCAGCCAATTTCCTCAACAGATATTTTTGAAACACGGTGATGGTAAATATTGTACACCAGGCTGTCCCCCCCCACACTAAGTACACTAGTGAGAATACAAAAAGTAACACTGATGGAGTTTTTTTTTTCCTGTCTCCCATGTTTTTTGTTTTACTTCCTTCTTCCTCCTCCTCCTCCTCCTCTTGTCCTCCTTCAGTATTGGCACATAATGTCCCCGCCACGCTCCTAATAATCCAGATATGTACGCCAAGGCTGTTTTTAAAAAGTCAGTTGCTTTTTTTCAGTGCAAAATACATCCTCTCCCCGCCTCCCCCCCCCCCCCCCCCCCCCGTCCACCCTGTCCCCCGGCTCCCCCCTGCCTCTGCTCCCCCGTCGTGCCGCCCCCCTCCCTCCCCCCCCTGGTACCGCTCATGTCCTCCTCTTTTTCCGCCACCTCTAGACCTCCGTTTGGAAGTCGCCCTCCTGGACGTCTAAGGGCAGGTTGACACACTTCTCCCACTCGGCCGCTGTCATCTCCAGAGAGTCCTTGGCGCCGGGCTCCAGTACATTCATGGTGGCGTAGTTCTGGTACTCGCAGGCCGGGTTGTAGCTCTCCCACGGGTTCTTGTTTGGCATCGTCTTGTCCTGTGGATGGGTACCCCCCCGGGGTGGGTGGGGGGGGTGGGGTGGGAGGTTAGTTGCTTTGTGTCTGTGTAACCTCCCTGGTGCTAAACAAACACGTGTCAAGACACTGGTGTCTACATCAACATACACACAGTGGTGTTATGTGTGTATGCTGTATGTGGGAATGTTTCCTGAGCAGGTTTTGCAAGAAAAAATGACTCGTGAAAATGTATAAATGTGTTCTGTGTGAAAATGTATTTTACTGTATTGATTCTTTAATACTATATATATATATATATATATATATATATATATATATATATATATATATATATAAACACACACACAGTTTATTTGATAGATGACGATATGATATATGGATATATGGCTCACATTATCCACATTTGGCCTCAATGACGATGGGAAACACAACAGAGATCATTGAATAGAGAGACCATGGAGGAAGGATTATAAAATAGTTACCAAAGTCTGCAGTGGCCTCTGCAGTGGCAAATGGTTTGGGGAAAGAAAGGAAATCGTGTGAGTGAGGATGTAGTTATCGCTTTTTCTTTTCTTTTTTTTTTGATACAAAAAAAAAAAAGAAAGAAGAAGAAAAGTCCTTGCAGTGGTAACTAAGCAACAAGCAACAAATTACACTGTGCTGTGGGGGTGATTGAAATGTGAGCAAAGGAGTGGTGTGTTGTGCCAAAAGGGGTGGCGGTGGCGGTGGTGGTGGCGGTGACGGTGGTATAGCTCACAGTGGACCCCGGAGGCTTTGTCTCACACTGGTTACTCGCCACACAGAAAACATTTTGGACTGTTGTGAGTGGTGACACAAGACGGGGAGCTGGATATGCTGCCACCATGACGGCTTGTACACACGCCCACCCCAAATGCTCTCCTTTGCGAGCTCTCGTCTCGCAGATCAGTTCGGAACAAACAAACGGAATGAAAAAAAAAAGCCTGAAGAAATTATTTCAATATCCAACGTTCAATCTTTCTTTCTTTTTTCTTCCACAGAGTAACAGCCCCACGCACTGCATAACACCACCCTAAGTCATATCTGTGTTGATGTGGATCGATTCAAAATCGTTTGCCATGCATTCGTGGAGTAATGATGAGGTAGCCAGGGGTAGGGTGATGTGCATGTAAATAAAAGTGCATTCATGGCCTTGCGTTGGGGGGGCGGGGGGGGGTGATGCACTGGCAAGTGGATGACCAAGAGACAGCCGCAGCCTTCTCTCTAGCTCCCTAACACCGGCCCTTGTGGGGAGAGGAGGGAGGGGGGGGGGGGGGGGGGGGCAGTCCCATCCCCATAGTCCCTCCTGCCAGCTGTTGGCAAGGCCACTAGATATAGGAGTCTTCTCTTCCACATGAATACATTAGCCAGCTAACTGCTCATTTGCACAAACACACACTTTGTGTCCCTGCACCCCGGATATAGATCTAAAAACAGGCTATTTGGTGATGCCGATCCGGTCTAATTGGCCGACAGCCACCCCTCCTTGGTTTCCTGTTACTCACCATGCTGCCCATATTTGGTATGTCTCGAAATCGGTCCAGGGTTTGAAATTTCTGATTCAGTTCCTGGAACAGCTCCATGTGTCTTTTCCTGGTGTGCATGACTTTCTGCAATAGCAAGGGGGGGTTTGTTTTGTATTGAAAGCCAATAATTTAACAAAATACAGTCACACACCAAACTCAATTTGCTCGTGTGTTCAGTGTGCTTGTGGGGGCAGAAAAACAAATAAATGCGCTGGCCGCTGCATATATGAAATACACTGATGGTGTACAGAAAAGCCCCAGCACGGCGTGTGCAAATACTGTAGGACAGCAGCACACATAACAGCTCTATCTTATGAGGACACTATCTTATAAAACAGCCCATCGCTGGGGCTTTTACTGGATAGGAATAAAACGCTGACACTAGGCCTCACCTCGCACTCTAAAGAGGAGGCGGGAGAAATACATTCTGCACTGCGATGGAGGAGCACAAATTACCCTGTGTTGGTTTTCCTTTGGTCTGCAAGTGTGCACGTTATTCTGTATGCAGGAGATGTTGATTGGTGTTTGCAACAGGAAGAAAACACGAAAACCTTTTTCTTTCTTCTGTTGAGGTTTTTGTTTTTTATTGCGTTGTCTTGATGTTGCAAACTGTTCACAATCATTGCAGAAATCAGTGGTCAAAATTAGAAGTGAAAAGTGCAAATGAATTGTTAAAGCATTCTTTTTTTTTTTTTTTTCAAAATAAAAGTCCAGCGAATGCATGTATCAGATGAGAGAGAGTGTGGATGAGGGCTGCAAGACCTTTTAGGTCACTTTACAGCGTTCGCCTTTCCTGTTTAACTACTCAGCACGCCAATAAATCTACCTGTGTCAGTGCAATGCGACTCTAATAAGCTTAAGTGCAACAAAAAGTCATGGTAAATCAAACGGCAAACATAAAGGCAACACAATGTCTCCCTACTGTGTGAACAGGGTGAACGCATGTGCATTAAAAAACAATAGTTCACTTACCTCAAAGTCCAGGTCCGAGTACCGAGACTTTCTTCTCTGTAAAGGAATAAGACACGATGCTAGTTGGATTCTGATTGTCTGACGGTGCATACACCAACACTCACACAACCTATGCGCAGTTCATCTAAGTCATCTAAAGTGTGGTAAATACTATAGTAGTAGTAAATAGTATAATAAAAAAATACAATATATGAACAATGAACAATATAGCACTGAATTCACACATCTAACGACTGAATTAATGAATTCATGTCTAACAGTAAGCCTTATTCACGTCTATAAGCATGTAGTCATAAATTCATGAATTCATATAACAGTAAGCAAATAGTCCTAAATTCATTCATTCACATCAGTAAGCATATAGTCCTAATTTCATTCTTTCATGCCTATAAGCATCTAGTCGTAAATTCATTCATTCACATCACAGTTAGCATAGCCTCCTCATTTCATCACAAAGTGAGCCTACGGTCCTGAAGTCCTTCGTGACAAACGGCGACCAGCACAAACCTCCAAGGAGCTCATGGAGATGGTGGAGCCCGTCTCGCTCCTCGACAGCCCGCCGCTCTCCTCCATCTCGGCCAGGAAGTTCTTGACGGCGGTGCGCGGCTCGAAGGGCAGGGTCTGCATGTGCTCCGGGGGGCCCGGGTACTGCTGCTGCTGCTGCTGCTGCTGCTGCTCCAGGCCCAGGCCCAGGTGATCCATGGCGGCCGCGCTCATGCTGTTGAAGTCGGGGCTCATCTTGTAGTGCATGAGCCGGTCGTGGGCCAGCGTCTCCAGGCCCATGCTCATCTTACAGTCGTCCTTCAGCAGCGTGGGCACGTTCCCCACCGCCGCCGCCGCAGACGCCCGCGGCATCACGATATAGTCCGTCTCCATCATCTGGCCGTCCATGTCGCGGCCGCCCATGTCCTGTTCGGCATGCCGCATGGCGTCGTCCGTGCAGAGGTACACGGCGCGCCGCATGTCTCCGCCGCCGACGTCGCCCATGCGCGCCTCGCCCAGCTCCCCGCCCGCTATGCCCACGCCCATGGGCATGTGCATCGCCGACGGCTGGATGATCACCTTGGAGATGATGTTGCCCGGCAGCGTGGAGTAGTTGAGGCCCTCCGAGGCCTTCTGCTGCTGCTCCTCCTCCTCCTCGTCGTTGAGGGAGATGCGGGAGAGGGTGCCAGTGATGGTGGCGGCGCGGCACCCGCCCATGTCTTTGTGGAGCGCTGCGAGCGGGAGGGGGGGGGGGGGGGGTGATGGAGGTGTTAGTAGGAAATACTAATGTCCCAGTTTGTCTGAATGGCGCCAAATAGAACACAATAGTTCCACATTATACTTGGGTTTGACTTTGCTCTTGTTTTTCTTCTTTTTTTTTATTTGACAGTATGAATTATAAATATGCCCGGCGTCTGACTTTCCACACGGCCTGGAAGGGACACATTTTTTGTAACTTAAGTTGCCAGAAACTGACACAGGTCACTTTGGGTGACACGCAATACATTTCCCTGGGCTCATTACATCTCTCTCTCTCTCTCTCTCTCTCCCCCCAATAGTGACACCCTTAGCTTGTGATGTGGTTGTGGTCACCTTGTCTGCACCGCCCCCTGCCCCCTAAAAAACCTTTCACGACAAGTACAGAATTTACCCTACGTCTGTCCCTCTTAATGTCTGCCTCTTGAGTTTGGAATAAATGATCTATCTGCTGACAAAAAGGTCAGCGAGTAATTAGAAAACCACTCAAATGTAATCGAAATATAATGACATTCTGCGGCGTTGTGTATATTCTGCATGGGTTGGTCAGCAGCAGCAGTAGCTGTCCGATGTAAGAAGCGCATCTCCAGGATAACAGCCTTTTATTATTAGGATTATTTTAAAGAAAATAATAACCATCCATCCGTCCTGTTTCGCAGTAGCGCCCGGGTATCTCACACACACCCAGTTTCTGGTCGTCGGGAGACGTGTACTTCTGCTGCGCCAGACGCTACTCACCGGCCATTACTGTGGGGGCCCAAGGGCTTCACCTGGACTGTCGTTTTCATACCTGAGAGCGAGTAATGAACGAGCCGGTTCAGCTCTCTCCTGCTTCTGGCTTAAATAGTACCTCACTGCCTCTCATAGGGGCCCTTACGCCAATCCCCCCCCCCCCCCCCCCAAAAAAAAAAACCTCTACGTCCTTTCTGTTAATTAAACCATGCGCTCATTAATTACTAATTGATGCGGCCCAAAGGGATGGAAGACTAGCTGTTGAAGGGACCACCTGACGAAATATCTTCCCCGCTTTGAATAATTGAAGAAATACGAGAGGAAAATAAAGGACTCTGCTACAAGTACTCTGCTCACTTGGGTCACTCAAAAATGTACGTTTTAATAATAAAATCCCAATTCAAAAAGCGGTGCTGTTATATGGTAAAACAAAAAAAAAAGCAGCTATTTCTATTCAGACATCCTCTGCAAAATTTCCACAGGGCAGATGAACCCTGGGCCCCAGCAGTCAATTCAATTCGCTTTTTCAATTCCAACCGGGCTGTACAACTCTGCAAGTTAAGTGCACATACAGCACTGGTACAGTACTGTTTCGCTTTTTCGGAATACAAAAAAAGTCCCTGTCTCAGACAACTGAGCAAAATGCAGTGTTAGTTATGCAACAACTCCCTAGTTTGACTAGTGCCCAGGCTGCATCATGGTGTTGTAACAGAGGTGAACAACGGCGAGCGAGACATCAGCTGTTGTCAGCAGAGTGCACTGTCCTTACCTGATCGGCAGGCGATGTCAACGTCTTTCTCAAAGTCCGTCTGTCGGTAAACAACACAGACAAGCGGTCAGTAGCCATATGAATAACTAGATAAACAGTCAGGTGATAATTCCATGACATTGATGTAAAACCGTGACAAATGTAAAAGGACAATTTAAATGTCTTGCTCAGTTATCAATTATGTAAACTCAATCCATTCCATGCAGAGTAATTCAAGGGTTCAGCATTGCCAACTGTTGAAGGCAGCATTGCATTTTTTTAAAAAAAGCATGTAGGTGGTGACTGCTAATGGCTGTATTAAACCGGGCCACCCTGACACTATTATGCAACTGTGAAAACCATTTGCAATACATTGCAAATGGAGGGACATTACAAATATTAAGGGCAGGCCAGCATTGAAATGATGAGCCAGCGACATTGCTTTGGATTTAGCTGGAGATGGTATCCTATTTTAAAGGTCAGCCACAGCCCTATTCTCCTATAAGGGCCGTATTATACAGGATAGACATATGACATTTGCAGTACGCGAGATTCAACCTAATGAAGTATATGTGATTGGGTTTTAAGCCCTTGTTAAACCATGTTTAGGCTGCAACTGTTGTTTTAGTTGAACCAAATCGTCTTTAAACCCAAATAAAATTCATATCCAATAATGAAATTATATTACAAACAATAACAACGGAAACGGGTACCTGTGTGTGTACATGGTACATATTCATGAAACACGCATATGCCTGTTGCAATTAAAAGAAAACCACCCACCATAATCTGAGCGTGCCCGTTAGGGAAGGTTCCTGTCGCGTCAGCGTTGATTGGATCCTGGCAGTTTCTAAGACGACACCTGAACGCATCTTGTACCTAGTGGACAAGGAAACGGCGGCTCTTTAGCGACACACACACACACACAAACACACTCCCATAATAACATATGCAATGTGTATTTACATTTGTGTATTCAAGGTGGAACTTGTGTGCAGGGAGGTGCGATATTGCTTATTCCCCCTTATTCCCACAGCACAAAAGTGCATTAAAGGAACCTTGACGGAAGTAGTAAACGCAACTAAATCAGAACATAGGGGACCCTTACAACACAGTAAACAAGCAAACAAACAACCAACTCAACACAGACTCATAATTATGTATCGTGATGCTAAGCTAAAAAAAACAAAAAGCAGGAAAGCACACACGAACCTCCCGGCGCAGGATGCAGTGGACCATGACGATGACAAAGCCCTGCAGCGAGTCGAAGACGGCGAAGAGGATCTGAAAGAGGATGGAACGCTTGTCCGTCATGGCGAGCACGGCTGACATCCAGGTGAGAGCCAGCAGGGGCAGCACCACGCAGGAACTCCACAGAGACGCCCTGCCGGGGAGAAGAAGAGAGGGGAGACAAGGGGGCAGGAAAAAGGGAGCAAGGTCACTCGGGGTGAAAGACGACTGTCAGAGGAAGTGAAAGAAGAAAAAAAATTCAGTCAGTCATTTTTTTTCACTTTAAAATGTCAACTGATATCTGGTGTAGAGAAGTGGAAATGTGCCTCCCAGGAAGGAAGGGTGGGGGGATCTCAGAGTCACCCTGACACTGCGGACAAGCCTGGTCATGCATCGCACGTCGTCGTCGTCGTCCCTATCGATCCCCCCCAACCCCCCCGCGCCACCCACCCCCCCCTCCGGCTATCTATCGATATCCATCCATCCACTCACATGGCGTTGCTGGCGGTCGTTGCTGAGAGAGCAGTGGTCGACACCACGCCACACTTGGCACACTTCAGCGTTAGCCCGGTGTGCGGCTCGCTCATCTGTCTGTGGAACACAAGAGACGTGAGCTTGAACAAAAGGACGTATGAAGCGTGAACAAAAACCAACACCAGCCTACTACAACTACGCCCCCACGAATACCATTAATACCACAAAAAGCGAGGAACACATTGTGCAAATATGTGGGATGTGCCGTTTTCTTTTTTTTTTTTCCTCCTTCATCTTGGACTGATTCTGCCAAGGAAAACCCGACGCCGTGTTACTCCCGAGAGAGCGGTGACCCCTTTATGTTTGTACTTCTAATTTCCTCTCACGGCAGACGAGGGAACTAAAAGAGGGGGGTAGGCGGGGCATAATTTCCATATGTTAAGGAAAATCAAAGGATGTGTGTAGTTTTACTCGTGGGGGTTAGATATACAGACTATTAGAAATGTATATGTGTGTGTGTGTGTGTGTGTGTGTGTGTGTGTGTGTGTGTGTGAAAAGGAAAAACGAATACTAACTGCAACGTGCTGTCATACCCTGCCCGATGCTTCAGCTTCTTGTCCAGAATGCCATCTCTGGACACCAGTTTATTAAATACAAGTATGCCGATCACCATGTTGACCTATGGGGGGGGGGGGGGGGGGGCAGAGAGAGAGAGAGAGAGAGAGAACAGGGGATCATCAAAGCATTACTCTCCACAGTTGAATATTACTGCAAAACCTTCTCCAGAGAGGAGGTGCTAGAACATTGATTTTATTAGCTCGCCATTATCGTTTTTTTCTCTCTCTCTCTCTCTTTTCCGGGTTTTTAATCTTCATTGAGATTTATCTCTCGGCCTGTGTTGTACCTTCCTCGTGCCGGGCTTTATGGAATGGATATTGCGCGATCCTGACGTCTTTCAATTGCGTCACGACAATTACACAGTGGAAGGGCCTCCAGGGCCCGTATATGGAGATATTAACCACGTCCATAAAAAATGATGGAGAAGATCAATCTGGGGGCTAAAAGGATTTCAGCAAAACAAACGCAGAAATAGACAGGATGGGATATTCACGTATCCGTTTCAATATCAGCTCGTCCTAATTTGAGTCACGTGATACAATCTGTGTGGAAGGGTGTTTTTTTTTGTTGATTTCACATTGAAACCAACTCAATTACAGAAAACAAAACAAAAAAACACACATTTTGTGTTAACCCAAACCCTCTTTTTGCTTTGAATAAAACGCCAATAAAAAACGCCATTAAAACACATTTCAGAATGAGCGTAAATACAGTACATGCTATAATTACCAGAACCACTGCGGCTGCAGGCCCCACGAAGGCATACAAGAGACCCCCTTCCAGAGACAGCCAGCAGCTGCAGAGTACAGGAACAGTAGAAAACAGTACAAATCAGCATTTACATCGAGCCTAGAAACGAATGGTGCGCGCGGGCAGACATCCAGCTGCATTCTCTCCTCCAGTACCAGGGGAGCGGTAACATATGCTGTGGTTTAATTTCCACAAAGATTTTTTGTTTTTTACCACCGCGCAAAAAACAACGAAAAAAAAGTAGCGCTAAAGAGAGTTTTAAGCACTGTTTACTCATTTATCGTCCAGCTGGGATGCTCTTCAGAACCAAAATTGGGACCCACCTCGCAGAGCTGATTTGAAATTCGATGAGGCCCGTGTTGATTTTTTTTGTGCGGGGGCCAATTTACACCAGATAGTCGTTTGCAACCGAGGAGCCAATTAAAACTTCTTGCGTCAATTGCATCTACGGCAATATCGTGGACTACTTATTCCTGACACGGTTGAGGGTTAGCTCGTACACACTGGAGATATTTGATCCATCTCAGCCTGGGTTCATGAAATAAAACAGAGCGCTGGCATCAGGGGGAAAGAGAAAGAACAGACTTACTATTGGGGTGTCCCGTAGCCCTTCGCTTTAGTGAATCCCATTGAGACGGCAACAACCAAGGCCGGTAATCCTTTAAAAAAAGAAAACAAAGACAGACAAATCAACAGCTGCATTAGCCTTTCACGATGCTCGTCAAAATGGCGGATGTTCTTAAAAGCTTAACTCAAGGCATAGTAAATACGCCTTTGTGCCGTTGATTCGGTGAATCAACGTGCAATCATCAGTTTGGCAGTGGCTACACCACCAGAGTACCACAAACCACAACACTAACAACGGTCTCCTATGAGATACCCACGCATCTCCACAAAACCAGCATCCAGAATTTCATCTCACAAGAATCGCATGAAGTGACACTTTCCTAGAGGACACTTCCCTTCCTAGATGACTTAACAAAAAAAGCATGAATGCATCCCCAAAAGACAAATAAAGGACCCCACTTCCCCCTTCCTCATCCTTATCTATACGACGGTGGGGTTTGCCCCCCCCGATATGGATTGTGTAATTGCATGGCATATTAACACCTTCCCACCCGGGCCAGAGGGGAAGGTGTTGCAGATGCAATCAGTTTGCTGGAGACACAAGGCAAGGCCCCCCTTTGGTCATTCAGTGCCTGTCGGCTGTGCTTGGGAGTGGGGGGGGGGTAAAGAGAGCCTAGTGTACACACACACATCATAAATCACCATGCGGTAAACAGCCAAGGTTAACACGCTGCATTTCAACTGGACGAGATTAAGAAAACACGTATGCTTAGAAAAACAACACGTCACAGTATGTCGACAAGCGTGTCGGATGCTAGCAGAAAGGAATAGCATGTTCTGATGTGAACCAGAAAATATGCTTGCTGTATGTTCGCTCATCGTTTTGATTTCATGTCGTCAAAGCGACTTTGAGGTTGAACAGTTTGTTGATTATCTTCTTGACAACTTTGAGGTTGAACAGATAGTTGATTATCTCGATCATCCAACGATGATTTTGATGATTTTTTTATTAAACATTTTCAGCATTGAAAAAATCAGGCTGTCCTTTTTTTCCTTATCTTCTTTTCCAGCAAGAAGTGGCGCTGCAATGACGAAGGGAGTCTTGTTTGTTGCTAGGTAACAAGAAGAATGAGTGTGGGCTCTCTCCTAATCAAATAGATTTGGTTTCTTTTTCCTAACATATTTCTAAAGTCTGTCAGCCGCGTGGATGAGGTTTCCCATTGCAGCCGCCCATTAAAGGAAACTATAGACAGTTTAAAAGATGGTACATTTGACTCCAATGTCTTCTTTCCACAGAGTAGAGCAGAGTAATAGTGATGTGACAGACGGCTCGTCGGTCGAGCGGTCCATATACGCTGTGAATGCGTTTTGAAAGACGTCATTCTTTGATTAAGAAACACTATTTGTGTTAAAACATTATCACAAATTATTATTATTATTATTATTATTATTATTATTATTATGTTAAAACAACATTTACTGTTTTTCCTCCAATGTATTACATTTTTCGAATGACTACAGTTGTGGGTCTCTCTAAGCTGAAATGCTGCCTGAATGCTGCTCGGTGTTCAGCATATATCACGCATGCGCTCATCTCCCCGTGTCATCTCCCGCTTTCATGAGGGAGAATGGGGGGGGGGGGGGGGGCTCAAAGCGCTGAATGTGTGTTGGGAGAAGAGCTGAATTCGCCTTGACTTTTAAATCACGTGACACAGCACAACAATGCCCCCTAGTGACCCAGCTAAGTTACACATTTCCAAGGACTACTGTTTCACGCTCCCGTAGACCGTCACACCAACTCTATCATTAAACATCACATTATTATAGAGTGGTTATATTATACTAAATACTATATCCAGTTTGGCTGAAGGATGCGTTTTCAACACACAAGTAGGAAAAATCCAATACATGCGCTAATTGAAAATTTCAATTTAAGAGAGGGTTGTTATGAGTTGGGTGAGTGTGTGGCATATTTCCATTGTTAATTAGTGTTTCTTAGTGTTATAGCTGAAATTTGGCATGGATGATCACTAGCCTGTGTAGGTGGGATGGGGGGCTCATCAGCATGCCTCGCGTCACCGCTCGCCGCTGCTTCACATTATTCAATGTACGAGTTACAAAAACATGAAACACTCATAACCCAAGGACGTTCTACCAGTGAGCTATTCATCCGCTTTAATTATTTCTCTGTGTACTAGCACACACTGTATTGGGTTTTACGAAGGTATTTGACATTGTGCTTTCATATCTCACATCTGTACGCAACATGACAGACTCGAGCCATGTCATGCTTTACATGTTATTCTCACAAAAAAAGTCTCCACCCATTTTATAGAATTCGGACCAAACGTTGTCCGACCAATCAGACATCAAGTCGAGAGCACCCGCCCTTCACCACCACCCCAACCAATCGAAACGTCACGCAGCAACATGTGAGCCACAAAGAAGAGGTTTCCAACAGAGACACAATCTGTGTGGAAGGACTTTGTCATGATGCATGATGCTTGATAAACACAGCAAGCACAGGGGTGGGATAGTGTACTAGGGATGGGCATTTCAAGCAACAATACTATTCGATATTCACTGGAACTATTTGACCATTATTCGAAGATCCCCCCCACTGCCGCACGCAAGCGGCATGCAAGAGAGTGAGAGCCATTCAGACAGTTTTCACAACACACTTTTCACTTTTTATTTGGATGTCATGTTCTTTAGTGATGCAATGCTTGTCTGAAAGAGCTGGAATCCATAACATAATCTTGGTCAAAAACATCCAGGCAGGGGCGGACTGGGAACAAAAATCGGCCCCGTCAATTTTGTCCTGGACCGGCCTTGGAGTTGCGCGATTGTTGACCGGTGGGGGGGGGGGGGGGGGGGGGGGGGGGGGTGCTGCGCGATTGTTGACGGGTTTTTCAAAAATAAATGGATGCATTTATACATGACAGGACGCAGGGCCACTCATGGGCCGCTGGGCAAATAAATAATTTAAAAATGTCGGCATTAAAAAAAATAATAATAATAATTCCGAGGCCACCGGCCCACATGTGGACCGGCCCACCGGGCATTTGCCCGGTTGTACAGATTACCAGTCCGAGCCTGCATCCAGGTGAGAGCCAGCAGGGGCAGCACCACGCAAAAAAACTTGGTCCAAATCTCAACGGGCAGCCTACTCATGTACTTGCTTTTTTCTTAGTCTGCTGTAGTTCCACCAATGTACACATATCGAAGGTCAGTTTTACCAGTATTGTCTTTGCGTTACATTCAAACTGGGGCTCCACCGGCCATGCAGTTTTACCTGCTTTTTACTGTCGAAGAGCTAGCAGGATACACTTCTAAACAGCCATTTGAATGTTATATCCTTTGGGAACACAATATACTTTAGTTAGGCTATTGTTTAGGACAGGGTACTTTGTAATTCGCCTATTGTGTAGATATTGACCAAACGGGGCTCCTCTTTACTAGTTTCCGGCATGAGATTGCTGTAATTTGGAGCACGAATATCTGTTGAATATCCAATATCTTTCAAACTTAAAAAAACACGTTAGTATTTTTTAAGACAACACGATCGTCGCATAAACTATTGGATTTTTGATAATTCAACACATTTAATTTAGCAAAAGTTGTGGATAGTACCTGGTACTTTTTGTGGTATCACCTCGGACGAGGTTCCAAGCGAGCTGAGCCGATACTTAAGGTGAAGTGAAAACACTGCTAATGGTTAACGGTTTTAATAAAGAAGAGTTTTAATAATTAACATATTTAGCAGCTGTTCATTGTAAACAGGGCCCAAAGATACCAAAAAGCTGTAAATGCTAATAATAATGGGTGGGTAATTGAATAAACATGAATAGAACAGATAGTAATGTTTTTTCCTTTTATGGCGATCTCACCCACAATAGCGCCTGTGAGATTTCTCTTCGGGTGAATAGCGCTAGTTCTGCCATGCAATTTCATCAAAACTTTGCACATGTTCAAACCACTTTATTGGCTTTGTGATTATTGGAAGTAGGCCTACTCTCATACTATGGAAGCCGTGTGAAACTTTTAGGCTACATTGAAGCTCTGCCGTAACAAGGAGACCTCGGACCGATGAGTGGATCCGAAAGCCACTTGAAACGTCCATGCAGAAATCCTACGCGATATTGTAGTTTTTTCTTTTTACGTTATTAAAACAACACATTTGTTTTAACTAATTGAACTGCTTCAGAAACGAAAAGGACAAAACGATCAGTTTCAGTTTCAAACGATCATTGATTAGCTCTGAGAGGCTGTTTACAAATGAGCCACGATCTGATTGGACTAAACCCCCAGCAAGCTTGTCTGAGCTGGAGATACTGTTGACTGCACTGACAACACGACTGCTTTCTTGCGGGGATAGCGGGAGTCTTTCCTTCTCTAAATACCTTACATATTGTTTATTTAACGTGGCATAATGTAGAAAATCATTGTGCAACAATGCAGTGTCGACTAGTGGTTTTGATAGTCGACTATTCTGTGAAACCCCTACAAAAATGTACTGTGTTCGAACCCCAATGTCCGCAGCCTAACCTGTAGTCATCCTTGAGCCAACCCCTTACCCACTCCTCGATGACATGCATCTCAAGTCGCTTTGGATTGACTTCAATTAAAAAAAGGTAGTACGACATAGTCCACTAACTTACCCCATCCGAGACAGAGGAAGCGTTTGCGTATGAGCCGGGTTCGAACCTTCCCCGTCACGGCCATGTAGGACTGCCACGCCTCGGTCAGCACCCAGCAGAATGACGCCAGGAAGAAGAAGTGCAGGAAGGCTGTGGTCATCGTACACACGCCCTGCACACACACACACATAGGAGAGAAGGGATGAACATGAGGAGATTGCGGTGATGTAAATATTGTAACGGCCCCGTGTAATAGTATCCTGTGCTGATTCACAGACAAAGACATTAAGTCCCGTCATTAGAGACGCCCGAGGCGGGAGAACCCCTGCTGTCATGAGTCAATTGTGTTCGTTTTTGGACTCTTCCTCACAACAACAACAACACCAACAACAAACCGATAAGTCATATAAATAGACCCGGTTACCATGCTACCATTCTGTAAATAAAAATGAAGAATGTAGCGCCAGCGCATGTCATGTGACCGAAATGGCGCCGGTAGCAACAATCTGCGCCAGGCTCGGCTGGCCCACACACAAACACATACAAAACGCATGTACACGCACATATGCCACACGCGCGCACAGACGAAATGCGGCGCGCTCCTCTCTCATTAGCATGCCGGAGAGCTCACCTGGAGGCATGTGTGCCAAGGTCAATCACTTTGCACTGAGAGGAGGCTAACAAACCTCGACCGCCGCGCCGTTCATACACACCACCGGTGCACATTAAGAGGTGGGAGAGGAGGCGTTTAGACCTCCACAATAGGGCAGGCATTTTCTTGCCTCATTAGCCGGGGTCCATCACTGTTCCCCGCCCCCCCCCCGCCACAACCACCACACAACACCCCCACCACCAACCCTGGATAAGCACCTCCTTCAAATGGAGACCACAACAAAACACAGAAGTATCGGCAAAATCCAAATCCAATTTCCAAATGAGCTCGCAACATCGCAGCAGCGAGTGAGAAGAGAGGTCACACATTTTTCTTCTTCGTCTGTTTTTTCGATCCTGAGTCTGTGGTTATGTGCAGTGTTGTGCGCGTGAGAGTCGTGATGGTAATCTGAAGGAATACTTTACACCAGAAGAGCCAGCCGTGGAGAGTCTCGGGGCTCATCCCGGGGCGTCTTGAAGCGTGAGGCGGGATCCTCTGTACACACCGTGTCCCCGCTGAGAGACACGGCCCATCCCCTTCCACCCCCGTGCGCTCCTCCTCACTGGGCTCCACGGGGCTCAGTAATCACACCCACCCGTGTCGGCCTCAGGAACCATATCAAACGCTGGTATTGCCTATAGTGCCAGGACATGATGTTCTTCATCATGGCAATGTGTGGTGGTTTGAGGGAGATGGGGGGCATAATGTAAGTATATGTCTTCGGATACGGTGAAGCGCGGGTGCTTTTACGGCGCCGGTTGACGACACGACACGTCCGACTTCGGAGAACAGCATTTGTGAAGAAGGTGAAATCGCCGAGCTCCATTATGCGTATGGGTACGGTGTGATATGAAAAGCGTTGGTCACGATTTCAGCAGACTTCTTTTTTTTTTGTGCCACATACTTTACAAATTCACAGTTCACTTCACAAAATTGAATAAAGGGCTGAGAGAAAAATGCCCTTGAACCAACGCCTCTAAAGAAAAAGATAACAAATCCAAATAACCTGTCTAAAAATAGTTCTGTCAAAAGCACAGGCTAACAGTGCCTCAACTGGCTCGCTAGAAAGACCTCTCCGTCGCGAAGTCAAGGCCACAGGTCAAGTCCTACTACCCTGTTGCCACGAGGCTAGTTGTCACTTTAGTAAGTCGCCGCTAATGACGTAAACAAACTGACAACGTACAACACGTTTAAAAGGTGCGCGTCACGTGTGGCTACCACAACAACATGGCATCGACGTTCGCCGGTCATCCATGGAGGCCGTTTGAAGCCTGTGCACATTGCCCTTTAGAATGGCAAATGCCGTAGAGACGTTAAGCTCACTGTGTCCGTATCCATGGAAACAGAGGAGCCAGGGAAAGGAGGCACTTTAAGGCATTGCGTAGCTGACACAGATAGATGCGAAGGTAGGTTAGGTGGTTGGTTGGCACAAAAGCAAAAGCATGTGTAATGTTTTTTTTCTGTGCTAGCCTAATAAGGGGAGTACGGCATCTCATTAGGGCCATAAAGGTTTTTTAGCATCTGTTGTCGTGACCTAGGAGCAGACATCTTTAATCAGATTTGTTTTTTTGGCACCGCCGCCATGAGCTCGGTCTGCAGGGAGCTTAAACTATGACATCGTCTCAAAGGCTCTCTTCACTTTCTTTTTCCAAATGACTGCTTAAGATGTACAATGACGTACAAAGCAGGAGCGAGAGACATAGAGACAGCACAGGGGAGAGAGAGGGAGACAGTGGGTGATATGCTGATGGTGTTATTTTAATGTTCATTACTTTTACTTTTTAATAAGGCTGATAACCACACAACCACCATTTCTGTATTTTCTAAAGACCCTTTAGTCATAGAAATAAGAAGCATGGGGGAACAAATGTGTAAATCCAATTCCCCTTTGCTAGACTTTGCTGTTAGGGAGCTAACATTAGTTGTGCTTGGAAGATGCCATCTCCAGAAAGGCTAGTTTTTTTTTAAGCAACAAGGTTGAGTCGTCCTTGTTGCATTTAAACCTCCCCAGCAGATTTATCTCTTTTTTGTATTTATTCTTGTATGCTGTGAAATTTCAGAGAAGTGGTGTGAAAACTACTTCCATCTTCTCATTACATCTCAAGGAGGCTTGTTAAGCCCGGGTGTCTTCACATGAATAACTAGAAAGCTCTCCAGCCAAGGAAGACCCGGTCATCACTACCACCCTAGAGACAGAGGGAGGGAGAGGGAGAGAGAGAGAGAGAGAGAGAGAGAGAGGGTAAAGCAGCTGAGAAGTGCCTATCACAAATTGATTTTTTTTCTACAGTTGCAATGATAGTTTTTGCTACCTTATTTGCAACAGGTTTTTACTGTGCTTTTACTGTACTTACTGTACATTATACATTTTAAACGATAACCCCTTTTTTGTAAGGGCAAAATAAATGCAGGGCAGTGTATTTCATTTATTAAAGGTTTTATTACTGTTAGTTATTATATTCCTGTATTGCACTTTGACTATAACACTGTCATATTTTGTTAATTGCGTGCTATCACTAAATGTATTATTGGTAATATTCAATGTAGCAATGAGCAATCTATAAGGAATTGAGCTGAAAAGAGGTAAGCATCTATTTCTCTGGTCCTTAATAACTGTTAACTGTTGTTTTGCCAACCCATCTAAGCTCAAAAACATCCCACAGCGTCTAAATCAAGCAGAACCCTTCTTACCTCCCAAAGGGATTTCCATGACAGGGTTCCTACCTTGTTCCACATTATTCCTGTCATTAGGCTCCTAAACATCAAACTATTCATTTGAAGGGGAAGGTGCTGGACCCATCTGAACGGCTGTCTCTGGGAATTAGCATCACTAGAAGCAAACATCCCTAGCAATGCAACATTAAGTGATACTTAGGGACATGTGAAGAGCTCGCAATTAGTATTTCATCCGAAAAAAAATCGACCAATAGTCTTGCACTGTTATCAGTTAGAGTTCAGTGAGTTTGTTTTTTTTTCTGAAAAAAAAAGATAATGGTTTATTGTCTTTTTTTCCAGTTTGACTCTGTTTTCTCTATACTGTGGGTCGTAAACATAAATCCGGGAAGTATCTCTTTTGGTACGATAATGGCTTCTCTCTGCCCAAACAACAAGCCAAACCTCCGTCTCCCTCCTGCCTTGTTTTTCAGGTGGCTATAAACTAGGGTGACAGAGGACCAAGCAGAACGGATGCGGACTGGCAGAGGTGACTCACCCACTTCCTGCTCGTAAAGAGGCCCCTCCGCCACAACACAACCCCTGACTTACCGAAGACACCATGCAACACAATGCACAAGTCCCACCGTCTGCAGTGCGGCCGCCGCAAGAGCCCAACGCAAGTACAAAGAATAGAGCCAATTATACACACCTTATGTCAGGAAGGAAACATATGGAAACAGTGTGAATCACCAAAGCAATTAAACCCCGGCAGGGGTGGGTGGGCGGGACTGGTGCCTGTGTTTTCCCTACCGGTTAACACAGACTTTACACTATGCCATCAAACGCCTTCAGCAATGTATACCAGACAGTTACAGTGCAGGAACACAGGTAGAAATCATGTGTGATGTGGTGACTAATGGCCTACTCCTACGACAGACAAGTGCTGTTTAGTAGAGAACGAGTGGACGGGAGGAGCGCTGGTATTTTGGTGCTGATGGATTTAGCTAAGGCTAGCTTATTTCTCACCAATCAGAACATGCATGCGTACATACAGTTTAAAAGTCGAGAGGAGAGGAAAACAATGTGTCACTGTGATATATTACACCACAATTATTATTTTTTTTTTAATCAAGTGAAAAATTGCATGGTCCCATGAATCTCATTTTAACTGATCTTCCACTTAAATATAGCATCTCTTCTTTGTTTTTCCTGCCAGCTTGTGGAAAATTGGGAAATGTTTGCCGAAATGTCCTCCCACATGTCCAGACACACATATTGTGTTGGGGAGTGCGGCCGAATGTCTTTTGCATGTGCAGAAGTGGTCCACATAATGAGTATAGAGAATGACAAGCGCTTCATCGAAATCCTACAAGCCTTCAAACCAACTCAGCACCAGAGTTGGCCCTTGGCCTTGTTTCAGCTATGTTTCAGATACCGTGTCAGATCATTGGTGCTACCAACAAAACATCAATCCCAGAGTGCACGCTGCCTTGCGATAGACCATGGATGCATCGGCCCCTATGAGCCCATGCAAGCAGAACGCAGATAAGACCTAAATAACTGATAGTCGACAGTTGCCTCGTTGAGGAATTCATTACTACCTTTTGTTTTACGTCTGGATCACACAGATGTTGTTACAGAAACACTGTCTTTAGTTTTGACTTTTTCATCTGCTAATTAAATCAGACATTAAGCAAAGGACATTTAATATAGGTTTTCTAATGTGTAACTGACAATCACATAGGTAGAAGGGAATTCAGTCTTCATGAGCGTAAAGTCAGATCAAACTGTACATTAACAAGACAAAAACGAAGAAAGCATAATGTTTCGACATTGCCGTGCCAAAACAGCCACACCAATGTCAAAAACCAACAAATCATCAAGTAAGCTTGCAGTGACCAAAATAAAATAAAAAGTGAAAATGAAAAAGGTTAAAAACCATGAGCAATGTCAATGAAACTGCCAAAACAGGCAATTGAGTTCAGAAGCCCTCCTCCACCAGCAAGGGTGGAGGTATGTTGGGAAAATAGTGGTTAAAGGAAATGTCTGTGTAATAGGCTGATATGTCATCCCATAATACTGCCAGCCCACCGCGATGGGATTCTGTGTGGGCAGCTTGTAAATCCCCAGCACTGTTTGCCAAACAATCTCTTACATGAGCCACTTGTTTATTGGCCAGTTAAAAAAAGAAAAGGCTTGATACATATTTCCTGGAAGAGTTTGCTGAATTGTGGCGATACCTTTTGGCTTTCCGAACACACAATGTGGATAGTCTGGACGAGATCGTACTTAAGCGTAATTTGTCGTATGGACAACAAAGATATAGTCATCATATGCTTCGGTGATTCGTAAGATTGCAAAGATAGCCCGTTAAACGTGGCACGGCAAAGTAAGCCAGCCTTTATCTGTTTAGCGGGACACATTTTAGAATGGTTTCATCATCGCCATTAAAAGACACTTAGAGATGGCGCCACAATCGCTGCATTGTGTTTTAATTAATCTTTGCATCAAGACTCGCGGAGATTCAACTGTCTTCAAGCCTATACCAGAACGCACCTTATTCCCATCTGATGCAGAGTCACGTAACAAGCTAGAGCAGGATGATATGCTAACGCTGCCATTCATTTTTATTAATAGCAAAAAAAACATGCATCAGTATTTCTTTTTCAAAGAGATTTGTCCTTTTGGTCTTTTTTTTCTTCTACTGTGGCCTCTCATATCTAATTGCCATTCAAGATCACCACTGTGTCAATGCCAACACCTTGGATTGGTTTCAGGTTCCGCAGAGGACAATGGCAGACCTTCCTGAAGACTAATGGTCCCTAGCTAAAGTAAAGGACAGCCACATCCTTTAAAGGCATTACAAACTATTTATATCCCATTTTAATGAACTATGAATGGTGCATCAGCGCAAGAGCCGACCGGATGATTAGCACTTTAGTCAATACAGAGCCTAGCTTTGGGGAAAAGTATCATTTGAGTTTGTTGTTTTTTCAACCACACACCTCACAGCCAGTACCCATCTCGGGTTTTATTTTCTCATCTCAAGGTCTCACGGTAAAGTACGTTGAATCAACACACTTACCGCATTGTGAGTCTGTGTTTGTCCGACGAGGATCAATATGTTTGAGCAGATTATGGACAGGCAGAAGTTGATAAGGATGATAGATCGTTCAGAACGAATATACCTGAGGAGAGGGGGAGGAAAACACGCAGGCTTAATGCATTTCATACATTTTATTGCTCATGATAAGGCAATGTTTCTGGGACACGTTCTCTTTGATTTAACTGCTCTGTCCAATGATCACGCTGGTTTCAAATGAACGAATGGCCGTGCGGATTGAAATGTTGTGCGTCGGTCTCGCGACGAATACATCCACTTATCCAACGAAAATATAACAACCAAAAACCGTACTTCACGGAAAAATAAAACAACCTCTTGGCTGTGGACTAACGGGTGTAGTAGATTTACCTCCATAGGATGGCATAGATCACCGCCAGTGTGATCAAGGCGAGGCAAGACAGACCACAGCCAACTATCAGTGTCACAGATGGGACCCCCGAGTACTCCATGGCCTGTGAGGGAGACAAGAGGGAGACACACCAGTCAGCAGGAGGCTGTTGCGAAACACATAAGTCTCTCATACACACACACACACACAGCACTCCAATCAAAAACAGCTCCAGACCATTGAAAATGGACCTAAAGTGGATTGCCTTTGCTATGTTGTAGGGGGTTTTAATTTAAACGGTATGGGGCTAGAAACGTCAATATATCGGCTCATCAGTATGCAAGCAAGTCTAAGGATCACCACCCCCCCCAACCATCTCCTCTAATGTCTGTTTTTTTTGTATTGTAATGTTGCTCAATAGTGGGAATACACTGTAATAGCGCATATCTTAGATCATTAAGTGACCGTATATAAACGTTAATCACACAGATTGTTGATAAGAAAGACACTGATCACTCACACCAACAGTGGGCCTGTGCACAATTGTGCGCGCGCACACACACACACACACACACACACACACACACGGTGCGCTCCCACAAATGCGCGAGGGGTAACATCTGTGCGCACGCGCCTTGCACGCAACCCACACAGTTACCTAAACCTCTGTGCTAACCTAGCTACGAAATGTCCCCACCACCACCACCACCACCTCCATCACCACCACCACCACCATCACCACAACAACAACAACAACAACAACAGCAGCAGCAGCAGCAGCAGCAGCATAACTTAACGACTGGTGATATATAACCTATCCAACACCCCCCCACACACACACACACATCTAAGCTGCAGGTAAAGGTAGCACGTCGACACACACACACACACACACACACACACACACAACGGATCGATAGATAGCCCCCCCGGACTTACTATTTCTCTCGGTCGCTGAGCCAAAATGGCGAAGGTAGACACGCGATCACACAGGCATTTCGTGTGGGAGGCATCTGTGAGCACCGTCCTGCATCCTTTGGAGGACCACGTCCCCCACGAGTCGTTCCTGCGGGAGGAGAGCACACGGTGAGCGGGCTGACGGCCGGACGCGGCGCGGCGACTCCAGCATCAACGCGTGGTTGTGGTTGTTGTGTTTTTTGTTTTTTTTACCCACCCACCATCATCACACGCACACACACACAAACACGCACACACACATACGCGCACGCGCACGCGCACACGCACGCCGACACCGGCTCTCCCTTTAATCAACACGTCGGCTTGCCTAATAAAGTACTATGGAAAAACCGACAGGAAAAAAAAAGGGCGACTGAAGATATCGACGAGGCTTTCTTTTTTTCTATTTCTTTTTTCTTTTTTTAGTGGGCAACAACCAGCATTTTAGCTCCAGCAGAGAGGAGGAGGAGGAAGAGGAGGAGGAGGAGGAAAGAGGAGGAGGAGGAGGAGAAGGAGGAGGACACGAGCTCGGAGAGCTGTCCCTATGACGACCGGTGCTGATTGATTATTTGAAGCACCACAGCTTAAGACAAAAAAAATTAAATAAAAATAATAATAATAATAATAATACAAATAAATAAGAAAGCAACTAGTCGCCGTGTGAACGCGACGCCGCCATGTTAGACACCGGAGGACGCGGAGGGAAGAATAACGACATATTTACCCGTTGTCGACGGCGGGAGGATATTTCCACTCGGTCGTATTCTTCCTGTGTTATTTTTTTTTTTATCCCATCCCTCTATCTTTCTCTCTCTCTACGTCTTTTTTTTTTTTTTTTTAGCTGTTGTTGTTGTTGTGGTTGTTATTTGGATAGTCCTTTCATGTTTTAATCGTTAATAATTGGCGGCGGTTGAAGGCTTCCTGGGGGTATTTTCACCCTGGAAACGGCGGCCAGCCTCAGATTGATACTCGGGTCCTCTCTCCCGGTGTCGGGAGGGGGGAGGTTGCGATAGAGGGGGGGGGGGGGGGATTTTTTTTTAACGAAGACCGCGTGTTTAATTTAAAACGTAAAGGGTGTATTTTCAACCGCTGGACCCTTTCCCTTGAATCGAGACGTCGCTTAAAAAAAAACCCGTGTGAGGGAGTGTGAGGGAGAAATCACGGCGAAAGCTGAAATCGGACACCCCCTCGGAAGCGGCGCGAATGGTTGCAACCGGTCCCCGCTTCTCGCTAATTAGTGAGATGAAATGAAAGGAGCGTGTATCTCCCCATGTATCTCTCCTTCCAGCCAGTGTTTAGCGTTGCTTATAAGTAATTTTTCCTGAACATTATTACAAATATACCATTTTAGCTCAATTACAGACACACACACACACACACACACAAACACACACACACACACGCACACACACAAGCGCTGTTCAATGTTGTTTTTTGCAGTTATGACTGCAAAAGAGGATATGACAAAAGCATTGCATCCATCCATGCACCCACCCAGGGCCTTGCACAGAGGTATAACAGGTGTCACATCATAGCGAAGCAGCATCACATCAGCACAACATGAACACAGCAAGGTAGCACCTCCTAAGGTACCCTCCTCAAACAGGTATCCCGCAATATGAAACAACCACATGAAACAATATCATTATTGAATAAATACCATATTGGTTTTCCCTCATCTCTCTCGCTACTGTCATTTAGTATCTTATTTATTTGTTCAACAGTAGATGTTTAGATCGATAGGCGCTGCTTGAATCAGAGCAAAATAGGGCAATTATAACCTATTTGGTTCACTCAGCACATCGTTTCAGCTGAATCGGAAAAATCACAGAGAAGACGTGTGTGGCAAGGCTACAGAAGGATTAGGATTTTTGTTATAACCTTTTAAGATGCACATCTGATGAAATTAATCACAGATGAAGTTGAGCCGAGGTTGCATTTCACAGCTAGGTGAAAAATGCCTTAGCTCCTAACATGTGGTCTATATGAAGCAGAGACAGCTCCTATAGAGCGTATAACGTACTATCCTCTGAAGGCTCGCCTATTGCAGCCCCTGAATCACGCTCCACAGCCAGCGCTCATTAAGCGCTCGAGTCTGCTGTTTAATTTGAGTGATTAAGTTGCTAATGAATTCTTCGATGGGTTGATAAATGAAGGCTGAGGAACTCCTGGTTGACTGATTTTTAAGGGGAATGAAGGAAAGTCACATATGTATTGTTTGTTCTGATGAAGCTGAAAATGGAGGGATATTAGGTGCACATGAAGGTTTCGGAGGAGGCCAAACGGTAAAGACAGAAGGTTTGGGAAACAGAGTAGACCCTTGTTTAAAGCCGCTAGTTGAAATGTGATGGACAGAGCAACTGACCCAATGACCCTTTCGACGACGGGAACATACGCTACAAAAGGGAACATGCACTACAATGCAATGAACAATACACAAGGTGACACACATGGCTCCTTCAGGTCTCAGATATTGTTCCTCAGGTGAAGTGCCCGTCTAGCAATTCCCCAAATAATGGCCAAAGACGGGGAAAATGACCAGTCAGTCAGAAGTGTGTTGTGAAAAAGTAGGAAAAAGTGCTGCTGTCTTGCTCTTGACAACAACAACAACACGCAAACCGCCATCAACGCGGCCGCCGCCGCCACCACCACCGCTACCACCACCGCTACCACCACCGGTCCCCCTGGTTAGAGCGATGTCCCTTGGACAACAGATCAGATCTGTATCTAACTTCAGACCTCTTTGTACATATGTTGTTCGATGCTCACTGCTATACAAATCTTATGTTTTGTGTGTGGGTGTGTGTGGGTGTGTGTGTGTGTGTGGCAGCAAAACAAGTTGACAGGAGTGCTTCCTCTCCCTCTCTCTCTCTCCCGCTCTCTCTCTCTCTCTCTCTCTCTCTCTGTTGCACGCTCTCTCTTTACAGGAGCCCACTTTTGACATGTTGTCTGACCTTATCAGGGCAGGGCAGCTGTGGAATGGGGACAGTAATGCCTGAGAGCAGGTGACAGTGTTACAGAGCCCCCCCGCCTGCGCCCACCCACCTGCCCCTGGTCTCAGTCAGTCTGAATACAACGCCGCCAGACTAGTGGTGGTACCCTCCACTGGCCACTTCCCAACCCTGGCTAAAGATGCCCCCCACGTTGGCATTAGGCCTGAGCAAATGTGTACACACGCTTTATAAGAACGGATAGCTCTGGTCCTTGATTCGGATTGGCTTGAAGCCGTTAAATACGTAAAATACTCTATAAAAACACCTGTGACCCATTAACAATTCATTTGTGGTGTTAATGTGCCTGTATGCTAAAGCCTGTATTGCCTGTGTTGCTTGGCAACCCTTTTTGCTGTCTTGAGAACCTTGCTTGGCGGATGAATGATTTATTTTCAATAAATGGTCGAATTTCATGTTGCTGCGTGTTTATTGTGTGAAATCTTACTAAGTCGTCTATGGTAACCGTTTAACAACTGTTTTTATAAAATCAATAAGCCACTTGTGGCTTATTGTTTAAGTTCCCACCGGGGCTCCGGGAAGCCACAAGATTAGGTTAACTAGAAACACTGACCAAGTCCTCCTGGTGGTGGTGCTGAATGTACTTGTATGTACTGTTAGTCCCTTTGTTATAGGATGCTATTATTCCAGGGGTAAGGGCTACCCAGCTATAGGGAAGACAATAACCTGCTGCCACAGTTATACATTCTGCAGAGTGAGATTGGAAAAGGCGTACAAGAGGTATGACTTTTAATGCAATGCTAAAGTTTCAGTTCTAAGCAGTCTACTTGTATGCGGCCACAGCACCATTTCAAATGTTGTCATTCAAAATATTGAATCGGTTGATATTTACACAATTTGGACACACCAATCTGTAAATAATACCAATATTTTACAGTTGGGTATAGGAAATGAATGTATCGTTTGTATGAAAGATCTTACGTAGGCCCTGTGTTTAAATAATAAACTGTATATATATATATATATATATATATATATATATATATATATATATATATATATATATATATATATATATATTGCTGGTCCCCTTGTGTTGCCTCTGTTCTCTCACAGAGCTGTGCTTCATGGATACCGCAGGCTCAGGATGCAATTGCAGAGTAAATCATCCTCGAGAGGCCAGAGTTGGACTCATCAGACATTTCATTTAGTAAATAGGCTTCCTCTATTTTCTTATCTGTCAGCCAGCAGAGTGAATCCGTACTCTTACGTCCCTTGCCTGAGAAAAGAGCGGTCTTAGTAACCTATAATATATGTTGTAAATTAATTCAAATCTCAGCAATCCCATGTTAGGTAATGGTGCCGGTAAAGAGATCCTTTTCTTTTGTTAAGGAATACATGGCCGTTGCCTAGCTACAGCATCTGCATTCAAATGCACCAATGAGAATCACCAATCCAATGGAGTGCATTAAAATGTCATTAGAATGTCAAACGTCGTACAGCTTTAGAGGTTTAACATTGTGTCATGAGATATATCATACATTATACGTCATTGTTGCATGAATATTTGATATGATAACCCCGACAAGATAATAATCATGCCTCTGCCAGCCATATTAATGACAAATCTGTGGTGTTGGGTTCGATCATTGCACTGTAGTCAACATGCAGTTTTTATGCTGAATGCACACACACACACACACACACACAAACACACACAACAACACACAACAGCCTTGACTGCAGCTGAACCCGCAAACAATCTCATGAATTACCCATGAAGAGAGGGCACCACACTTATGATCAACATTTTTCATGAAACAGGTAATTTCATTGAGCATTCTTCCGTCTGGCTGGAGTGGACGGTGGCCACTGCCGGGCCAGATGGCATTGTCCTCTGCCAATGAGTCTTTAGAGCAGTGGGTACTTTACAATAAGGGGGAGCCAAGTATCGTGGAAGCCATGATTACCATCGCATGGCGTCGCCCCACAATATCTTGATTGGAAAGAGCTCAGATATGGCAAATGATGAAAGTGTCACATGCCACCGGCACTGTCCATCATTCACGGTGGACACATTATGTGCAATGATTGTCCTTGAACACCGTGACACAGAGATGGGGGAGTCAAAAGCTCTGCAGCCGCTATAAAGCCTTCTGTAAATAAATAAAGAACCATTTACTGATAGCTATTTGAAATAAGGATGCAACCATATGTTCGCCATACATTGGCTGATACCCAACAAAATGAGTCATTGGTAGAGGGTAACAATGGGTGATATTAACTACTGAGCTACTGTGCTATTTCATTAAACATTATATTCTCGTCGCATGTGGCTAAGTTTGTCATGATAAATTAATGAATGAATTGAATAGACTTGATTAGGAGACATCACATCCATTTGAAGCTTACACTTAATGCACCTTAAGTCACACATTCAGTGTGTAATAACCGTATTGATTATATGAATGTGTAATCCTACGATTCATAATTGATGAATGGAGAGCCATCCTCCCCTCACAATTATGCTGCCTTTGGTTAGTTGGGTGAAGTGACTTAAAGTAATAATCTCAAAGATTTTCATGTAAATAAATGTCTGTTAAGTCACTAGCCATCGCCGAATGAGGTAACACAATGGTGATTGAGCCCATGGCCCACTGATGAAAGCCCTTGCATTTGCAGTGTTATTAATGTTTTACGAGCTAGGTCTCGGTGGCAACACACCTGCAATTACCGCTTATCGCCATATGTGTCGCCAAAGAGAACGAAGTGTAAATCTTCGAGATTGCCACTTCAAGCAAATAGTCGCATTAAAAAGAAATAAATTGTCATTGTTACAGCTGCTGTTTCTGTGCCCAATGAGGTCAAACATCTGAACAATTATACATGTGATAATAAGACAAACTAAGATAGGACGAGCTTGAATGTCACCACTGTGTCTGATCTGTACCAGCTACAACACCAGGTGTTTAACTCACCTGCTAAAACCTTCTACTGTTATGCTCCAAGAAGTCCAGTAATTAACCTTCATCTAGAACATTACCTAACTATTCAACCAATTCAATGCAAGTACCTCGATATAATGACGCAGTACTTTGTCACAACTCAAAGAAAGATTACTTTTACTTTTTTTTTTAAAGTGGATAATGGCTTTGAAGCCCAAGTAAATGGTAAATTGGGCACTTTTCTGACCTATGGCCACTTAAAGCTCTTTACAATTTGTGCATCACATTCACCTATTCATACACACATTCATACACTAACAGCGGTGTCAACCATGCAAAGCAACAGCCAGCTCATCGGGAGCAGTTGGGGTTAGGTGTCTTGCTCAGTGACGCCTCGAACCAGCAACCTTCCGGTTGCCAGACAACCTTACATCTTAAGCCACTGCCGCCCAGATGTGGCTTATAGGTGAAACTTACAATACCCTATATCTAATATCAAACCACACAACCTGCACGGCTTGGCTCTGCCTGCGGTACTGCATGAATGTGGCTTGTTTACCATGTTTATTTTTTTATTTTATAAAAAATATAATATAACAAGCTGATATACTGATATCTACTGCTTTCTACAATTACGATCCACAAATCTGGTGAATCAATTAGCCAATCATCATGTATATATTCAGTGGAAGCACATCAACATGGGGTGATCATAACAGACTTTGCAACAAACTTTGCATCAAAATGTTGCATCAAAAATGCAAACCAGAACACCACAAACTTGTAGGGCACTTCAGATGCCGATTATCGGTTGGTGCTATAATAAATACAGAGAAATGTTACCCTCTGTATTGTTAACAGTTGAGTATGACGTACTTAGGGTAATTTCACTGGGGTTGACAACAGGGAGTACAAGTAAATGGGAGAGGAAGGTAAATTATTCGACTTCCGGAAAAACAATACTTGATGATATGATTTCGCTTTTAGTTGGCAATACTTTCACATTTGAAAAGCAAACTGCACAGTGGGACATAATGCAAGAGTGATTGTTGTTTTATACGCTCCATGCTCACTTACATGATGCTGCTATCCCACAATGCACAGTAAGGATTGAAGGTCCCCTGGAATATACAAAAAAGATATGTTGTTAGACAACCCATTGATCATAACCACCACCACCACCACCACCATCATCATCATCATCATCATCATCATCATCATCATCATCATCATCATCATCATCATCATCATCGTCATCATCATCATCATCATCATCATCATCATCATCATCGCAATTATTATCATTAAGACCAGAATTATAATCTTTGCTTACCACTTACATTATGTTGTAAGTAAGCCTTTATAAATAGCATGCAAACTGTAATACAAAAAAGGTATGACTTATAGTAGCAGTTCTGTTCATATTCTGTTTGTGTTTCCTTATACCTATATTACTGTAATACCACACACATGCAGAGAGAGGGAGAGGGAGAGAGTGGGTGAGAGGGAGAGAAAGAGAGAGAGAGAGAGAGAGAGAGAGAGAGAGAGAGAGAGAGAGAGAGAGGGAGAGGGAGAGGGAGAGAGAGAGAGTGAGAGGGAGAGAGATAAGCCCATGCACTCTAACACAAAATGTGCATCACAACAGACATACTGTGCACAAGTTAAAGAGAGCCCTGGTCATAAATTGGCTGTCCTTCTAATTATCCGCCGATATTGCGATGTTGTTCCCCCCGACATAGGGTGCCTGCATTTTAATTATCAAGCTAATTAACTGCCATTGTGTTGTTGACAAATGCAAGACTATCTCTCACTTGAGTCCTTTGTCAAACCTTCACCCAGTAGTAAAAAGGCACTTGGACAGGATAACCTGAAGACCTAAGATGGCATCTCTCTGATTGTCTGTCGGTGGTGGAAAGCGCTTACATTTGCCAGGTGCGCAAGCTCGATTTCCAAGTGTGTGCTTGTCACTCTGGGCTCCGGTCTTACTGTCACCGCGATTATCTTGGAGTTCACGACCGTGTGGTTCCTGCGTCACAGAGAGAGAGATGGGGAAAAAATAGGATGAAAATAGGGCAAGATAATCGAAGATGCCTAACCCTACCAGCTCCGAAATGACATGCATCTATAAAAAAGAAGTCACTGTAGGTGACTAAATAGCAGTTAGTTATGTCTAGTCAACTCGGTGCTATTTCTATTGAGTCTTGAGAATTTATTTTTGGACTATTTATTGTAAAAACATTGATTTCATTTGACACCCACAGACCAGAGGGCTATTGAACTAGCCTAAGGACAAGCCTAAGGGAATTAATTACAACAAAGGCTAATACTAATGCTATAAAAACTTAAAACAAGAGAAAACTTCAAATCAACCAAAACCGAAATGTGCTACTTTCTTTTGTTTTAATATTTCAATTTTTTATATTTGCTTCAGGGGCTTTTAATAAATACTGCACAACATAAAAAGAGTACTTCATTGTCAACTTACTTAATAAATAAGGGTTTCCTCTGAAGACCAAACAACCAAATGAACTAGAAGGGTAATTTGTGAAGGCTCACATATGCAATTTAATTGTGTCCAATACAGTTAGGGATGTCAAGGAGAAAAGGGGTCAGCAGCTATGGTTTGAGGTTGTCCCGTAAATTGCTGTTTAGGTCTCCTACATAGGAAATGTTTTTTTTCCTGGATTTCATCCATTTAATTATTTCCTTTCACATCTGCTGCCTATTAGCATAGCTATAACCTTTTATTGTTTGTTGCCGTACAAGCACTTTAATGCCTACAGATATCCTCCACTAATATCTGGTTGATAGGAGTTTGAAAACTCTTTCTTGGACCACTTAAATTTGTAGTAGCTTCAATATTGATCGTCCGCTTTGATTCTTCTTCACTTCACTTCTAATTTACTTTAGACAAAATCATTGGTTAAAAAAAAGTGCAGTGCTGACATCTGGTCATTTTCCTAACTGCATGCTATAAACTCTCTGCCACAGTCCATCCAAGGGTATTACATTTCTAGAAGGCAATAGACACATGGCAAAATGTAAAATAGGGAAGAACGTACTTTGGTGAAGGCAGCATGAGTCCAAGAGTCTTGTAAAGGACTGTTCCTAAAATATAGACTGGAGATCCATCCATGTCTCCTAGGAACACAAACAAATTGCATTTGTCATTAGCATTTGTCTCTGTGATTCCTAAACAATCTGTCTTAATATTACAATAGATGTGGTTGTTGTCCTGCAGTAAATATATTTTGAGTGATTTTAGAACAGTGGCTACAGCATTTAATTAATTGTCACATAATTGATGCTCATTACAGTGCTTTAATGGATTCATGTGCAATATCACAAAGTTGTAATTACACTTTATGTTAGTTGATTAAGTGTGAAAGAAAATATTTAATTGAGGACCACACAACACAGACTAGATTTTCCACTCATAACTAAGTTATGAGTTTGAGTTTGATATGAGTTATGAGTCAAGGTTTTCTGAAACATCCATGGAAAATGGTTTCCCTGCAATTTGATTTTTTCCACAGCTCTTGCAGAAGTGCTGAGCTCTCCTTTAAAACATGTTTCTCTTGATGTGTAAAATAATGTGTAGGATTCAGTCCCATGCAAATCAATGCCTCATTCTGTTATCTTAATTAACCAAATTGTCTGGCATTAGAATGGCAGTATCCTCTGGTACAGGGTGGTTTTTAAAAAGAACCCAAGAAGTGCTGAGTCAATGGAAAAACACAATGATTGAAGAGGCATAATTAAGCTAAAACTGGGGTCCTATACATTCAGACTTTTTGACCTTGTTCTGTAGCAATCTGGGTCGGTAAAAAGGACTTCATTCACTGTCGCCTATGTATCTCAATGTTCTCAAAAGTGACTTTATAGAACTTGCAAGACAACAGTATTTTAGTAATTATAATATATAAAATGGCCGTACATTTTTCCCTTCCTGCATACACTAACAACAGTGTGTCTTATATTACATCCAATTGGTCAACACTGATAGATTTCTACAGCTCTGCGATGCTTCGCTCAGAAGGATGTGTCGGAGCACGCCTTCGAATTATCTGGTGGTGAGCAATATCGAGACACATTACCTGCTGACGGCGAAACAAAGAGGCCCTTTGGGATCACCACTTTATCTTCAGAGTTCCTGGCCCAGTCAACCATGCCTTTACGACCCTTCATGGGGAAGTTGATGTCGGTCATCACCGATACCGCAGGAAGTCTCTGGATGCTGGCAACTGCATACATAAAAAGAGGGAGAAATTAGCCACTTTGTGAAGTGAATCAGCCACCTTTTTTTTATTGCCTCTTGCTTTCAGCAGTGTTCATCGCTCGATGGTACAAAATATGCATTATTATGTGTCTCATATTATGTGTATGCTTTCGAATGAACAACAATTTGTTGTCTCGAGTCTTGCCAAATCCAACCACAACGCCTGTCTGACAGGTGTGTGCACCTAAGCCTTCTATGAGCTGGTGGGCAGCCCTGTGACATCCCTAATCACCGTTCCCCCCTCGCTGCCTTGCTGTGTTATGTTGCCATAAAGACACAATTCATACGGCAATGACATGGAAAATTCTGGGATCAATTGAAAGCGAGCACTCGGCAATACAAAGGGGGGGTGGCTTTTGGGTGGAAGGGATAAAGCTTTACGGTAATGTTCTCTAAAAGGTCTCGCATCAAATCCGCATCAGGTGGTTCTGCAGCGAGGGGGAGCAGGATGCTAATCCTACCCTTGATGTGAAAGCAGTGTTGGTCCTCATGCGCTTCCATTAATACAATTTGAAACCTGGCAAGACACCCCGTGTAAGACTGGTAACAATGGACAAGGAAAGTGGGTCTGCGTGTGTGTGTGTACGTGTCTGTGTATCTGTGTGTGCGCGTCCGTGTGCACATTTGTGTGTGTGTGTGTGTGTGTGCGTGCATGTGTCTGTGTATCTGTATACGCTGTCTATGCGCATGTGTGTGTGTGTGCGTGAGCGTGCATATACGTGTGTGTGTGTATGTGTGTTTGTTTTGAATGATCCGACAGCAGGCATGAAATCCCAAAGCAACATGAATCTCGCCAGTTGCAGAGACAGTAGGTGGCAGACCAGATGTTGGGAAACAGGGGTCTGGGGGGGGGGGGGGGGGGGGGAGAGAGAGGCTGGTGACGGAAAGGGTATTAGTTTCATGGCACTGTGTGAAACTCAATCTTTCAGGATGCATGTTAAATCTGCAGGTAAATAGGGATTTGCGTTTCACAGAGTGTAAGTGTGTGTCAAACGCACACATTAAATTATAATACAGGTGCTAATGCTCCCGAAAAAGCTTTAAAATTCAGCGCTCTTAACTTGAACTATTTTTACCATGGAATATGATGGTATACTACTATTTAGTATTTAGCCATTTAGCAGTGGCTTTTATCCAAAGCAACTTACAGTGTTTTTTAGACTGCGGACATTAGGGGTTTGAAAGGAACCCTTTCGGCTTGGAGTCAGACACCCTGACCATTAAACTATCCTCTATGCCCTCTATGTAGGATAAAACAGAGTATAAAACAGTATCAGTAGGCGTGGTCGAGATAGCCCCCCCCCCTTTGATATCTTGACATCACGACTACCCCAATGACAAAAAAAGCATCGCACTACATTCACTTCTCCAACACATTACAAGCCTCCCGCTCTGTCCACCAAGTGTTGGCAGCACGTAATGAGAAGGCCAAAGTTGCTGAAGCGGACGGCTTTTTCAATCAAGGTTATTTGACTAAAATGTAGGAGGACAGGAGACGATGCTTTGGTGACAGCCGGTATTTATGTGTGCCGGTGTCAAGGGGTAGCCATAAATTTGTGACAAAATGATGCTGCAATATCTTACTCAGCCAGATGCCTTCCACTTGGCTTTGACCAGAGTATTCACACTACTCTCCATTCCTCTAATCAAAGTGGAAACACTGGCCACTGTATTCTCCACTGGAATTTCCCCTCCTCGTCCAACACTTTTACTAATTTAATAGACTTGCATTTATAATACTATAAAATAGAAAAAAGTTAAGGTTAAGGACCATGTGCTTTTAACATAATAACTAAATATTATGATTTAGTTCCTTGAGATTTTATGGATGTTGTTTTGTGGTCTCTTTGCGACTTCCTTCTGAGGCGTAAATCTTTGTTATTGCGGACCGTTCTCATGAAACTAGTGAAAGGGATGAAGCTTTTCTCCCGCTCGACACTATCATCTGTTTAAAACACATCGCAGAGCCATCCCCATTGCGCTCAGCAGAATCCATCTCTACATCACATTTTGTTTCTAAAACATCTGTGTTCGTTGACAGTGAAGCAGATTTGTGTATACATTTGTATATTTGTATTGTTTGCCACTCCCCAGAAGGTACTGGGTCCTCAAAATGTAAACATGAAGAAAACGAATCGGCTCATTTTATTTGTTTTATTTTGTTTGGTAAGTAGACTAGTCTACGAGGCTACATAGCCTAAAAGTAGGGAAAGTCATCAAAACTATTTTTATTGTTTGCCACTCCCTAGAGGGTACTGGGTAGGAGTTTGCTTGCTTTCTTCATCAAGTCTTAAAGGACAATTCCGGCGCAAAATGAGACCATATGATCATAACACATGTCCACCGAGTTGGACCGTTCTCTGGGATCAGTTTTCATTCTAGTCGAATGGAACCAAAGTTCTCGAAAACCGCTAATTAGCTTATAACGCTAGCTGTGGGGGCAGATATTCATGTACAATAAATCGCAATTCTATACCACTAACAAGGCTCAAAATCGCACCACACTTCCACGGTAGCATAATGAGGGTCCCTACATGTAAAATGAAGCATTGAGAACTTTGTAAGTGTACAGACAGTTTATTAAAAAGAAAGTTTAGAAAGCCAGTGCCTTCACGAAAACAAGCGGGCGCCATTTTTGGAAAACAGTCGCGACCAGTCGAGCGACGAACACAGCCGGGAAAAGCACAAACACGAACCATTTTCTTCTCTTCTCTATGCAGGCGCACTGTTCGCACTTCGCACACCTTCTACTAGATTGCACACCTTCTGATTCATTGACATCTCATGTGAACGCCTCTTCCGGCTCATTACGTTGCACGGCGTTCGTCGCTCGACTGGTCGTGACTGTTTTCCAAAGATGGCGCCCGCTTGTTTTCGTGAAGGCACTGGCTTTCTAAACTTTCTTTTTAATAAACTGTCTGTACACTTACAAAGTTCTCAATGCTTCATTTTACATGTAGGGACCCTCATTATGCTACCGTGGAAGTGTGGTGCGATTTTGAGCCTTGTTAGTGGTATAGAATTGCGATTTATTGTACATGAATATCTGCCCCCACAGCTAGCGTTATAAGCTAATTAGCGGTTTTCGAGAACTTTGGTTCCATTCGACTAGAATGAAAACTGATCCCAGAGAACGGTCCAACTCGGTGGACATGAGTTGTGATCATATGGTCTCATTTTGCGCCGGAATTGTCCTTTAAATCTTTCGAGGCAAGTCCAGGTCAAGTCTCACTCATAGTAAAAGTGGACACGGATAAATAAAAGTGGACACAAATACATTTGCAATAAGCGATGCAGATTTTCAAATAATGGCTGATTAATTAGATGATTAGAGATTAGAGATTGTTTGTTTAATTTGTTGAGTAAAAATTGTTACCTTGTTATTAAATATAATTTAGGGAGATAATTGACAAAGAGTGCAATTAGGGATGCAAATGGCCTCAATATACCAGAAAACAAGAAGCAAACCTACCTAGCCTACACGGTCTTACAGTTACACACACAATATACAGACAAAAAAGGCATATTGCTGTTTTATCGAAAAATGCATTCAAAAATAGTATGTTTTGCTTCATTTTAAAACATGATTCTAGTTCTTGTTTGTGTCGCGCTACAAATATAACGCAAACTGCTCCGTGTGCTTTGGGCTTCACATGAATATGTATTTCAGAATGAGTCAAAGTGGCAGCCAGTCTGGGGGGTCCTCAAAATGTAAACATGAAGAAAACGAGTTGGCTCATTTTATTTTTTTATTTGGTTTGATAAGTAGACTAGTCTACATGGCTACATAGCCTAAAAGTAGGGAAAGTCATCAAAACTATTTTTATTGTTTGCCACTCCCTATATCAGCTGGAGCCAGATACTTATTGCTTGATGGCAGATTAATCCTTGCAGGCTGTTATAATGTATACAAAAACATATTTATCATGTTTAGTATCATATTTTCATTATTTAGTCACCACTAGGCTACTTTAGCTTGGCCCATCAAGTCATTATCCCTGTTGTCCACGCCCGGTTAGGCAGCGCCGGCAGAACAGCACAAAGCAGGGATATATTTAAAAGTTGCATTGTTTTTTTGGAATAACAATGCAACAAACTAACAATGCATACAATGCTAATTTATTACAGCCCTTAAAATCTGACAGAATTTTTGCTTCTAAGTCTCCAGAGAGACTCGAGTCTCAAAGCAGTCAAGTCTCACAGCAGGCGAGTCCAAGTCATGTCGCAAGTCCCGACTTAAGTCTGACTCGAGTCCGAGCCTCAAGTCTTCAGCTCTGGTCATTAACTAGGTAATTAAAAGTTTGCCAAATGTCGATATAGTGAGACTGCACTTCATACATTAGATATTTTGTTTACACAAAAATGAAACAAGTGTTGGCCATCTTATAGCTGGGACTGCAGGATGGAGGTGGTGCTCCTCTGGGGACATTACCTAATGTTACCGCGGCATGTGTTCTTATTCTCTTGCATGAATAAATATAGTCTGCGGCTGTTTTATTACGGCAAGGCACCATTTGTGGATGAGTAAGAAATGTAACGCCACTGAGACCGCAGCTCAACCACGGGGGCCACCGAATGAAAACTAAAAGGACCCCTGAGAACATTAGAAAGAAGAAATATGTTGGCAAAAACCTATACACAGACACATTTCAGAAGACGAACAGCCATAATCGAGGCCCCGGACAGCGGTCAGACTCTATGTTGGCAGGATCGTTTTGTGTGCAGAGTATAAAGTTAACCGACGCTCATGAATTCCAATTAAAAAGCCAATTTTCTCCTTTGATTGATCATCTTTCAACTGACAAACAATATTTCTAATGGCACCATTTTGCTGAACGTGCTTTCAGATATATATTGCCAATCAAGACTTGGCCCGGGTCGATGGAACATTTTAAAAACTGCACAAACATGTATTATTGCATTCATATCACAATTATTCAACCTTAAAATTGGACATTACATCAAGAGTTGGAAATCAACCATGATATACTTGGTTTGTCCTGATGGCCGGCAAATATTACCATATACAGCAGTACAAGTAGGCCTATTAATATGATGTATAACCCTGAGCCAACCAATTACATTGTCCTGCATTCCACTCCTTTTCCTGTTTTTTGTTCATTTGCTTTTCCTTCGCAGATGGGTATTCAAATGTGACGTTGGGTTGTTTAACATCTACTAGCGTACTCTTGATACTTGAGTACATTTAACGCTTAGGGTTTTATACCATTACTTGACTATAATGTTTAATGGAGGACACATTTAAAGTTAACTGAGCCCAGTTTTTCCTGGGGTATTTATACTTTCGCATATGCTTGTATATGCTTATGGAGGTTGTTCCACAAAAACGGGGAATTTGTTTTTCCTACATCGGTTGGGTCAATTCTCCTTCGTAGCTTATTATGCTACACACACCTCACACACACACACACAGACTCACACACACACACACATACACACACGCACTTGATATTGGATTGGATGTAGGCTGCTTTGCTAGGATTAACACATTAAGAGCACAAGCTTCGTTTTAATTGCCGTTATTGATCTACAGCCCTTCCCCTCCTCCCTTATACTGCAGCGTTTACCCTAATTCACCCATGTCAGGGTAACAGAGGCGGTGGGAGGGGGGCGGCCCAGTGTGCTGAGATGACGTGTCTGTGTGAGTGAGGGAGACAAAGATGACATGCAGCCATGGCCCGGGGGCTGAGCCATAGGAGGGAGAAGTAGCAGTAGAAGTAGAGTTTCTTACCCAAGTTCCCAGTCATCAAATAGGCGTTGTGGAAATCCTTCATTCCTAATCCGACGATGTGGATGAATTCCTCTATGACCTGCATTAGCTCCACTGCACCCGGATAAATCTGGAGACAAGACAGGGAGTCCGGAGGAAGATTGAGTTATTTTGCCATCTCTGCGATGATTGCACAAATGCAGCACTAGCTCCTCGAAGAATGAAAACCTCCAGTGAGTGTGCACACATCATGAAATCTAATATCTGACAGGAAACAAATCGGCCCCGCAGTTATAGGGCAACACCTTCGAGTGATTTGCACGCACAAAACCGTCGATGAGCAATCAACACGACATTTGACGGTACCCACGGTTAGGTCTTGACCGGTGAGTCAACACACTGTCGGTATGGCCGCTAGCGCCCTATTCTCCTATCCTCATGAATGCCACCGGTGCTGTCGCACACCGGTCCACAGATGTGAGTATTCCTGTTCTGCGCGGGGGGCAGCAGCACTCAGCACCATGGAGAGCGCTTTGTCTCGGGCCAAGCGGCTCTCGCCTCCGAGTCAATATGCCAAAGGCACTTTAATCTGATAATTGACCTTCAAGAGATTGGACCGCTATCCTGGCGTTGTGTCTTTGGGCGATGGGTCAGATCTAATCACTGGGCTCTGGGGGTGGGGGGGGCCCAGTTGTGTCCTTTTAACTCGGACACGCCACACTGAGTCGGCTGCGGCTGCCCTCTCTAGAGCCAGAGGATCAGTGGTTTTTTGTCGGACGCCGACACAAAAGGCGACCAGAGGTCCACATGTGCTCCGTGGAGATGAATTGCGTTCTCTAAAGCACGGGCGTGGTCGCGAGACCTTGACAGAGGAAAAGATAGGACTCGTCGCGAGACTGTCGACAACCGACACATTGCCAGCTGGCTGGTCCGCACAGCAGTTATATTGTATAACCTAAATGTTGTTGGTTCTTTAAAATCAACGTAGGATAGAGAATAGACCAGAAGGGAATTTCATATTTCTGTTAAAAAACTGGTATGCTGTCTTTCCCTAGTTCTTATTTATATATATGTTGACCAGGCGAGCCTGTTGCTGCAGCACGTTGCTACGGCAACGAGGCTTCAGAAAAAATGCCAATTATAAACGCCTGGTGCTCACCAGCAGCGTGCAAGCCATCAGTGACACTTAACGCTTGCGGCAACGATAAATTACCCTTACTGAGTGGTCAAATTGGGCCAATTCACACCTTATTGTTATTTCACTATCACACATAACCAATAGCAGGTCGACTTTTTTTTTTTTTCTCTGAGCGACACCTTTGTGTGTGTGTGTGTGTTTGCGCATGCCTGCACATGAGACGGGCCTAAGCGGATCAGCAGGGCTGAAGTTAAGAGCCTCTGACACAGCAGAGAGAGAGAGCCGTAGTAGGGGAGGGGAGGGTGGCTGGTGGGGAGGATGGAGGGTGAGAGACAGAGAAAGAGAGGGAGAGAGAGAGATAGAGGAGAGAGAAGCGAGGGAGAAGAGAGAGAGAAGAGAACGAGAAGAGAGGGAGAGAGAGAGAGAGAGCGAGAGAGAGAGGGAAAAGCACATCAGTTCATCTCTTCCGGCGTGTCTGACGCACACAGCACAGTCACGCTGGCTCACTCTGCTGGTATCCATGGCAACCCGGGGATGTGCAGGCAGGC
>JAOPHQ010005976.1:247500-407500 GCA_030340625.1 Merluccius polli
GAGACAGAGAGAGATATTGCAAAATCCACCCATAGTATCATCATTATTCATTGAGTATCTGTAAAAGAAATGACATATGGCTGTGTGTGGAATCTAATTTACTTCGTCTTGCCTTTCAATAAAATGCCTTGTGACCCCTGAGACACAACGCCATCTACAATTTCTTCCTTCTTTCGCCTCTCCCGGGGAAGCAGTTAGCAATTATGTTGAGGACATGAGAAAATCTGCTCATTTGTCATGAAATGCTAAATGGATATAATTTTCTGACACGTTTTCGAGCACCGGGGACGATATAAGAGCCTGTTGGCATTTAGCCGATTGTTTTGCATTAAAGAATATATATATATATATATATATATATATATATATATATATATAAATAAGAATTGTGTCTTTTTTAATGAATAAGAAATCTTGGCTTTGTGTGTAATTATTGTTCACATTCATTTGCAAATAATGAAATGCAATTATGCTCAGGTCAGGACCAAGGGGGTGGCTTTTACTGCACTTTTAACAATTAGATATTAGAAAATATATTTAAAAAACAGATGCTAGCCCTAAGCAAAGTAGTAAATCAAATGCCCTTGCCAGAAAAAAAATGTTATGACACCCTTGTAAGCATGAAACATAGAGCGACCTCCAATTAGCCCTCATCCACACATACAGGGCATTCCTATGTCCTACAGCTCACCTCTGTCAGTGGCGGTTCCACTTGGACAAAGAAAATATAGAAATGAATGAAAAATGATGTGACCACTTGGTTAAAAACTGTTTGGAGGACATTTGAACAAACTCCTGTGGATGGTCCATTTTTTTATATTTCAAATTAAAAACTCTCCCTCTTTATTGGAGGAAGTAACTTTAGTTTAGCTATTTTCCTATAAATTAGCTAATTTATAGGAAAATAAATTTGAACAAAAAATAAAAAATAAAACAAAATGCCACACTTGATATTGACAACTGAATGATATAATAATATTATAAAAATAACACTATACAAACGATGATAAAATCCTGATGATCTTGAGAATATCATATTGAGGAAGCTAATTTCCCTGCTATTTGCTAATTCTGTGGCTGGTCCATTGACCAATCACTAGCAGAGGACATACAGTCACTACAAGTGAACAAACACCATGCATGCCTTATGCCTGTGATAAGAAACACAATTTGGTATATTTCTACTCAAATGAAAAGTCTTGCACTGCATATCAATAGGAGAAAATCATTTTTTTGTAAGCGAGCAGGAAGTCTGGGAAGACTCGTGACCAGCTCATTTTGTGTTTCCCATCCTCCGTGAAATGACTGCGTGCCTTCGCTCTACGCTGAACACCATCAACATCCTTTTATGTGTGAATGGTGAAATCCAGCCACTGAACGGTGGTGACTGATCTCCCCCATTCACACATCAAACAATATCACCGCTTGTAAAAAAAATAAATGTTCAGCAATAATGCGATCCGAGTGGATTGGTCGAATGGCGTGTTTGTTTTCCCTCCAATTCCACCCTATCCGCTTTAAACACAGACTGTATTACTCTGCTCTTGGGTGGTGATGCTCCTGGAATACAGAGACCCTAATGCAACATCCCACATCTATTAGTGTGTATTAGGATATCACGCTATAGCCGGGGCACTGCGTCATATTAAACATTTCAAAAGGCTGCAGGGTGCTGCTAAGCTGACATCTTAGTATGTAATACATCCATGGTGCTAACAGTCAGTTTGGACAGCTCACTGTGAATTATATGGTTGACATTGGAATTATATGATTAGTGTGAATTTAACTGGGGTTTTACAAATCAATTTCATAGTGCACAGGCTTTAACTTTACGTTTCCCTACAAAGCTAGCTCAAGGTGAATGGCACGTCGGGATAATGAGTATAAAAGAGTGAATCCTCAACGTGTGAGGTCATCGTGCCGCAGCACTGGCAGAATAATGGCCTACTAACACCCTTTCTACCTCTTTGGGGGGATTTGTAATTTCCCGCCCAGACATCAAAAGTGACCGACGCTTAGAAGTGTGTGCAAAAGGCTCAGGATTATTTTGTGATGTTATTTTTTGTTGTTGTTGTTGTTGTAGTAGTTATTATATTTGTTATATATATTTTTACCTGTGCAATCAGGATTATAGCACTCCCTGCTTTCTGCCCAGTGACCTCGACACTCGGATCCCCCGTGGGCGGCGGCGGAGCACTGCCTGGTCCTCTGCTGAGTGCCATTGGCACAGGTCACCGAGCAATCGCTCCAAGTGCTCCACTCCTGCCACTGTCCGTCCACTGAGGCGCCCACCCAGAACCAGGCAAGGCATTGTCCCAAGCGGAGAGAGGAGGAGGAGGAGGAGGAGGAGGAGGAAGGGGGGGGAAAGAGGACAGGCAGACATGGGAAGGAGATATTCAAAGTACTGCTCTCTGATGCGCTGTGAACTGCATCTTGTGAACTGTGGCTGTATTCGCCATTTTGGTGGGCGCTTTTATCCAAAGTGTCTCACAAATACCGTGAGTGCATACATTTTTTAGCATGGGCGGTCCCGGTGGGAATCGGACCCCTAACCTTGGCAACTTTAATGCCGTGCTCTGCCAGTTGAGCTAGCCAGGACCACAAATAGGAAAATAAATAGCGTGGTGGCTTTTTTGTATATATTTTTTTATAATGGATACAATACATATCAATGGATGCAGGGAGGTTCACACGTGTATTTGAAGAAGTGCTTTTCCACCGAGGATGTGTAGTTAAGATTATGTTGGTTGGAAGTCTTCTTCCGTGGTTTTTATGCCCAAAAACAAGACATAATGAGCTTTGAAGAAAATGCATTTCTATGTATATTTTAAGATTTCAATAGAAGCGAAATTAATAGGAAAAAAAGTTAGATAAGTGTTAATTGTATTAAATAAACAGGAACTGCTAAATCACATGCATTCAAGTCTCTGTGCTACCACAATTAAAGCTTAGAGTTGCAAAAATAATCACTACAAATCTGTTCATCGCTCGCAAGGAATTGAGAGCATGTATTTTAGAAGTCAAAATGACTGCATTGAATCTCTCTCGGGTTTCATAAACCCAGTGTATTATATTTGGAGGGCGCCATACTGTGCTTCCTATATAACACAAGACCTCCATTCAAAAATGTCTTCCACTCTTTCAAAATCTTCTGAATAGATCCAACGATGAAAGAAAATAAGCTGCTCCCAAACTAGGAACTTTTTAGAAGTGTTTTCCATGGGATTATTCTAATATGTTAATATTCCCCACATACATTTCACTCTCCCTACTTCTCTATTTCCTTCCTCCATTTTCCAGCTTCAACATCAACATCTTATTCTGAAGGAGTTTGGGAACGGGCGGCCATGTTGGGTTTACCTGGGCACAGAGCGATGTTACAGAGCTTGCTCTGAGTCTCGGGTCCGTCACACGCTCGTCCTCCGTGTAACGGAGGAGCGCACATCCTAGTTCGGGTGCGGTGGCCTCGACCGCACGTGAACGAACACAAGCTCCAGGGCGACCATTCCTCCCACACACCGTGTACTGCGAAACAACAGGACAGGAGTCAGGGGCCTCGTGTGTCTAAACTTACTGCCAAGCTCATCCGCTATACAGGGGGCCACACTTATTATAGGGGGCCACTATTGAGGAGAAAAAAAACAAGCATGAGAGGAAATGGGTCATGTGGTTTGAGCAACGACACTCTGAATGTTGGCGTGAGATGCTTCGAATACCTCAGAGCAATGGCAGCGTTGAAGTATAAATATATCTACCTACAACGTTGGTAGGTACTATACTTACCGGGTTGGAAGGCAAGTATAACACAGTGCATGACAAGTTACCCGAGACAAAGACTTTTGAATTATTAATGCTCAGTACTCCATGTGACAGTGAGCTAAGTTTGCCAAAGGAAAACAAAAGATGTATTTGGCCTACAGGATATTGTTATAAATATTTATTACTTGAGTTGGCCTTCAAGTCAAAGTTGCTCTTGAAAGCCAACGGTGATGATCATGAATGTGTGGCAACTAGATTTTAGTCTCAGCGATATGTTTCTTGCGGGCAATTGTTTCTTCTTTTGTTTTTGTTTTACTAGGCTTTCGGATAATGAAACAAAATTAAATGTTTACTCAATCCAAAAATGCCACTTGTATCGTACCATTTACTGAGGCCGATTTTCTCAGTGGGTTGGTTACTTAGTATGACCTTTAAAAGAAAATGCACACATAAATGCTTAGCAATTGACCCTTATTGCTGTCAACAAAAATAAAGAAAGTTTAAAGTTGAAACGTTTATGAAAGATTACTGTTAGATGACTGCTACAAATATGAATTATAAAAAATACACATCATAAATCAAATCTTTGGATTGGATAAATGTAGTAATGCCATCCCCTGCCTATTAAAACCAGTGGTGGTCTGTGTCATTCGGAAATGAAGGAAAACGGAATAAAAGCCCTTGACAAAGAAAATCCATTTATCATTAATATCCTTCTTTAAAAAAAACAACAGCAACGATCTCTTTTATAATTAACATTCTTGTAGTTTAGCAGTATACTTATACTATTAATGCTCAGCGGACATGGCTAAAATAATGCCAATATTAGGTAAAAACCTAAACATTGTCCATCTGCAAACAATGCTCTAAAAATCATCGTAGAATTAAAAAGAAATTATTAAAATAACAACATTGTAAAAACGATTTAAAGAGGCATTTACTCCCTCCTAATCCGAATGATACATCCACACTTCAAACTGCAGCACATTGTGATCTGTTTAGGTCTTCCACAATTAAGTCTTATTCACACTAGCTTATTGATGATGTTCATTTATTAATTTGACCAGGTTCCTGTGGGAATATTAACAACCAACTGCAATTGCTTCACCAGCTGGTGCCGATCCAAGTGTGATTTGTTTACCTCGGTTGGCAACAATAAAAGGGAGGCGACGAGGGGTGTGATGGCTGTTTGGTAGTCATAGGAAAGTTAGTATTTTCCTTTTTAAGTCATTGCACTCCCTAAATAGATTTAAATTGATAGATAGCTATATATATATATATATATATATATATATATATATATATATATATATATATATATATATAACAAGAAGAACAAGAATATTCAGCTATTGTGAGTTGATACCATATTTTTCCTGATAAGTATTTTGACATACTAATCACAATATTTGGTTTGTGAGAGTTCAGGGAACGTCAGAAAAAGCACAGTTTAGCTTGCAATGCAGTGATACACACCTGAAACCCATTTAAGCGAATCGCAAGCTATTTCACATGGTATAATTTTGGTTTTACATGAATAAATGTGACTTAAATGTCTCTGGCAACATGTGTGCAGACCTGAAGACATATTAACAGCAACAACAACCAACAATAATTAACTCGACTAGCACAGTACCTTTAGGCTATCAATTAAAAATAACAAACCCGTATGTGAATGAATAAATATCTGAAATACGGCAGCACACGTGTTTGTCTGCTGGATGATGGGGAACATTTTTTTGAAAGATTCAACTTGCTCCCTGAGCAACATAATATTGGCACTGAGAGCAAATCATTTTTAGGAAAGTGTTCTTTAAAATTACCTATTCGGTTTCCTGCTAATACTGTCCAAGCGTGGTAAAATGCTGACCCCTTTTGAAAACTGCCAACTCCCCACTTGCTTCTTGCCATTTCGATATGAAGTACGTCTAAAATGTCAGTGCCTCCCGCAAGATTTTTGACCAGCTGTAAGGGGGTGAGGTTAATATTTTCCCAATGTGATGCAATCACAGAAGCACTCTCTTTAATGGCAAAGGGGGGCTTTACATACGTCAGGAAGGACGCCTACTCCACCACAAGCTTCAGTCTGACTGCAGGTACAACCAAGGTACAGCCAATTTCTCAAAGTAAACATGTGATTAAGATTAATGTCTGCTTCTGTCCTGTAATCCCCTGGTTGACAACAGGGAAAAACAGAACCCGTGTTTACTACCGGTAACCACCGGTTGTACGAGCTAGTGGCGGTGTGTTGTTGGGGCGTCCGGCTAGCCAAGTGTGCCTGGGTGGGCGATGGACGTGACGCACACAGAACATGCCTGTACACATTGAGTGAGACATGTCACGGAGCGTGCCTCGCAGCATGAGTCACGTGACCCGCGCGTTGCCGCACGGCTGACCTACGATGGCGTTGTATGCGCCGTGACACATCGTTGTCGGTTGCCAGTCGATGCACAACTTCCATGCAAAAAGCAAAACAAAAAAACACCAATCCATTGTGATGAGGGCAATGAAAATGACGTCAACGTTTGAAATTAAATGGAAAACCAAACAAAGGCACGTGTTTACGAAAAAAAAGTGCATTTCAAACAAGAAACAACAACTAGAAGGAAGAGGAATCAGATTAATGATCGAATAATAAATAATAATACCAATTAAACATCCATCAAATCCATGTTAAGTGAAGTTACATTTCCCCTCACCCAATAAAGCATCAAGGTGGTGAATGACATTCATATTCATATTCATACAATCTGCGGGCTAACACTACCTGGGCAGGGGGCAGTGTTATTGCAAACCCTCGACTCCCTTAAAGGGCCGGTGCAGTGCGTCCCGTACGGTGTCACACACGTTCTTGTTCGCACCTGCGACCCCTGACCGCAAGATACAGAGCATGAGCTCCACTGGGACCACTCCTCTGCACCTGATTCACCTGTGTGGGAGAAGGGTGACACTAGTTAAATGCAGCAGAACGGTCCTTGTACACAGCCCTGGGGCGAGGGCAGGGCAGGACAGGTCAAGGGGGGGGGGGGGGGGGGGGGGGAGGCCAATGCAAGGCAACAATTTGGAGGGGGAACAAAGTTAAGTAAAGTTAAGTAAAGGTTGGGGAAAAAACATCAAGAGAAGTTAGAGGAGGGGGAGGGGGGCTCGAATCTCAAAACTATGGGACACTGTTTTTCTCTTATGTGATATTTTATTAATAGGACATAAGCAGTTTGAGTTTAATTAAATCACATGCATAATAGTGTCCTTAGATAGCAATCAATGAGAGTGCACTAATTTCTATGAGCTAATAATTATCTTAATTGCAAGGGAAGCAATAGTGGCCCGGGTACATTTCAAAGTAACAAAGCATTTTTTTTTTAGGAATTTGAGTGCATGTATACAAAGATCACATACAAGGCATTAGTATTTTATCTTAAAAATGAAAAACATTCGACATTGCAGCTGTAACTCATTCATTATACATTAGTTATCATACAATTCTAAAAAAAAAAGTATGCATGCATTTAACTTAAAACACAACTAGAAACAACCAAATGAACAATCGAAAATAAATAATACTTTATAGGAATATGGTCACCATGCAAGAAAAAAACAACTCACTGAAAAAATGAATGAAAAAAAAAACAAAATAAAATGGAGGTTGAATGGGTGTTAGTTGTGAATGTCTGAGGTATGAAGTTCCTTGCTATGCACAAGTCTCGTTTCTTTGGCAACAGCAGGAAACTACTCCAGTTTCGGTTATGATATTTTGAAAAAAAAATCAAATTAAAAAGTTTCATTTAATTGCCAAAAAAGTTTGTAAATTTGAATCAGCAGATCACATCTGTTTTCAATTAACATATAACTGAATTAGTTTAAATTTTTTTAAGGTTAGTTTCATGTATTTTTTTTTATATAGCTGGAGGCATTTTACCTACAGCCAAAAAAAACCCTAAACTAACCAAATGTAACATTTCTTCTATTATCTGTATAATATAACGTGCGCTTATAATTGCAGTATAATGGTGCACAAAACAAATGTTTTGTTTCGTTATTCTACAATTACTATGTGTGTGCATGTGTGTTTGATTAAAAAATACACAAATCATGTTGGGCCTTGTAAAATATGGGCGTGAAAGCCAAATAAAGAGCCACAAATTGCTGATTAAAAATATATGTTGGGGTGAGGCATTAGTGGGAAAGCTATCAGCCATGGTGGCCTAAGTCAAGAAACAATACATTTGGTCACTAGAAAGTGGACAATTGGTTTTAAAAAGAAGGGCAAAAATGTCCATCCATTACAATAGAAACAATAAAAACCTCATGTAATTTATTTGAGAGCATTTATGCAAGAAAGAAGTTCTCAAGGAATTGGTTTTGGTCAATTTCAGCTCTGAATACATTTATGTCTTCAATCGTTTTGTGTTTATTTTTGCTTCAAAACAACCTTTGAGCATGTACTTTCAAGGTTGTATGCTACAGATCCAAATAGGGATCCTAACTCCTATACTTTTAAAGTGACAGTTAAGAGTTGCTCCACGTTTACCCTTACTTTCCACTGACTTCAGTTGTTGATTGATGAACGCGCGATGACACCTAAGTCTACCTTCACAGGGTATGAATTGCGGTATTGCGGTCGTGTGTTGATCCTGCCATCTCTATCAACTATTCACCAAACCATTCAGCTTCAAGAGCACTTACACACAATGCACTGTGTATCTAAATCATGCATAATACCATAGAGGTGTTTAAAATTTCAACACATTATGTCATATTTTCTCTACGAACAAATGCAATGCTATATTTTGGGATGTATGTTACATTGCTGCAACACACCTGCAGTGTATCAGTGACTAGTTGTATTGTGCTGATTAGTTGTATTGTGGCTAGCAACAATTACAATTATACTGCCACAGATCAAGTATCACGCTGCTGCCTGCAAGAGCTATGATAAGCAGAAAACACAATTGAAGCAACAACTTCAGTTGCTTTTAGTTTTGGCATAACAGTATTTTGAACACATTTGGAGCTGATATAACTGGAATATATTTCTATGGGATATTAGGGCCGCATACCCAGTGAAGGCGTAATTATCAATCAACAAATGAGCAGGTGGACAATAAGGATAGATATAGACACACACATATCTTAACCAGTACTTTAAAGTCTCAATATTGTTTAATCAAAAAACACTGAAAGGTGGATCAATCAGTTTAATGAGGCAGTACGGGGAGAGTATATTACACACTGAGGATGAGAAAACAGAAAAAGCCCAGCGATGAGACTCGGAACAAGGGAGGAACGTATACCTAGAGCTCATGTGGATGGAGAGATGCTGGTTAATGGTTAGTCTAAGAAAAATGGTGGGTGGGTGGGTGGGGGGGTGGAAGGATTGATTCAACCAAATGACAGGGATGTGGATGAAACACATGAGGAAAAGAAAAGGGGGGAAAAAAGAAGCCACTATGTATAACCCAGCCCACCCTTAAGAGTTTGAATCTGGCTAGAATCAAGTAAAACTAACTTAAGCCTTGCATCCACTGTCAATTATCTCTGTGTGTAATGATGTGTTATTGATATGGTCAATAGACTTCAGTGGAATCAATATTGTTGTGTTTGTCTGTCCATCAACTTAGTTTAGCTTAGTGTTTTATTTTGGGCTGAAGGGGTTGAAACTGAATGACATTATTATGCCATTCGCTGAATGACTCACTACATACCCAGCCTAAGTTTTACCTTCTATTTAATTCATGATCCTTGAATATATATGAGCTATCCACTTCAGCCAACTGACTGTGTAACAATAAAACAAACAACCAAAGTATGCTTATGCATTCAGAGTAAATATTCAAAGAGGAAACGGGATACATCTATCTTGCTAGTTTATACGTAGCGACGGTAGGAGAGGAGTAGGAACAAATAATAATAATGCAAAACAGTGTCACTTAAAAAAAGGTTGCAAGTACGAGAGAGAGAGAGAGAGAGAGAGAGAGAGCATGCATGTGACTCAAAATGAAATTAAGTTGTTTAGGCAACAAAATAAATAAAGTAAAGAAACAGAACTATTATATTACCAGTTTGTGCCATAAATTTAGCAGACTCAGCTTGCTCCTGCAGGGCCTTTGTGTCATGAACTGATCTCGGCCGCTGACTTTTTACAGTATGCTCTCCCATCATTCCATACTCTAGGGACAGAATAGAGGTTCAAATGAAAGCTATGCTTAAACATGATCTTTCTGAGCACAAAAATGTATATATATATGGATATATATATTTATATATTGCATTCTGTTTGTCGTAAAACGTGTGTAAAAGCAACTGTAATGCATGTCTAGAAACAAAGACCACACAGGTGTACGTTGTTTGTCACTTTTTTCCTTCTTCTTACTTTAAGGCAGAGAACAATGCAACGGCTTTATAAGGGTGAGTTGGAAGTATTAATTAAGCTTGATTTGAAAAGCACAGCGTAGACACAGCAAACATGCAAATAAACTCAACAATTAATAAACTAAAACCTCATTGGGCCACCCCCCCACCCACCCATCCCTCTCCCACCCTCCCGCCCACCCACCCAGAAAAAAGAAAACAAGGAAACAAAAAGTGAAAGTAAAAAATGTGTAAGCCGTCGGAAAGCCACAGAGGAGGGGGGGGGGGAGGGGGGAGGTTCATGGACATAACATGCTATTGATCCACAGTTCCTAGTTCATAATTCATAGTGATCGATGTTCGGGGTTTTCTTCTTTCGGTGACCTGGTTCACCACAAAGGGGAACCTTTAGTGAAATTAGACAGTGAGACAAATGTATTCTGAGCTGTTTTTTTTGTATTTGATTTATTGCCCTCTTTGATGCCCAATGAATTTACAACGTAAAATCTGGATATATTGTGATTCTGAAATTTTTCTGACACCGTATTGTGGAAATCCAGCCGTGAACTGTAAGTCTGACACTTTGTGTTACACTCGGTAAAGCACAATGTATTTTTGGATTGACCTAAATACATAATGCTAAATGTGTGCAGATAGTTTTAGTAACAAGGTATACGGTACATAGTACTGGGGTTTTTGTGATACACAAGTGGTTGCATATATATATAATTTGCAGATGGACATACATAGGTGACGCACAAATAACAAGACACACACATCGCTTTTGTTAGATTGATTCACAACACAATGTATGATCCATCAGCTTCAATTGTTACAAAATTAGGATGCTTGATGTGGCTTGTGGTCCCTGCTTAGCTTAGATATGAATTATCGTTGGCCTTGAGTCTGCAGCGTGAGGTTTAGCTTTGAGGTATTCGATATCCAGCATTGTTTAACTGTAGCATCAATTGTTTGGTGCATTTGATTAACATTCTTGTTTTTGTACGGGTGCGGTGCGTTTGAAATTGTGAAAGTCATACCAACAAGCAAAAAAAACAACCAGATATTGACTTTTGACATTTAAGAAACTTTCTGAAAGATAAATACATGGCAAATCAATTATTTGTTTCGGTTAGAAATAAGCTGTTGGTTGGCCCAGGTGAAGCAGCCAACAATTAGAGCTTTGCTTTATTTTTTTCGAATGCATTTTGGGTGTTTTCATCAACATAATTTCACAGAGAAAACAAGCCTTCGTTTTTGCAACCATAGTGCGAAAGGTCATTTTTCCCTGCATCACTTGATCACATCCACATCTGTTTTGGTCAAATTAGGCAGAGAGTGCAGCACTTTGTTGTACCTCCTGCTGGAAAGAAAACAAACCAAAAGAATGTGCACAGGTACACTGTGTGGCGGCAGTGGGACTAGAGCAGCAGGGAGGTAGAGCTAATGTTCAGCCAGCCCAGCCCCTGTAGATAGTTTAACATGCACTCTCTGCTGCATCGGTGTGTGTGTGTGTGTGTGTGTGTGTGTGTGTGTGTGTGTGTGTGCTTCATGCCCTGCCGTGCTGTTTATTTTATCTTGAACCAATTCCCAAAGTGATTATTCTGTATAGTTGACACAATAAAAACAGATGAGGTATCTGTGTGTGTGTGTGTGTATGTTGCGTGCGCCGTGCGTGCATGCATGTGCTTGTATGTGTGTGTGTGTGTGTGTGTGTGTGTGTGAAGCAGAAAGATCTTAAGGACCGTTCTGCATGAGATATGAATTCAGGAAGCACAGTAACCATTACCAGGGGGCAGTAGCTGGTAGTAGACAGCCAAATAGCCTTGTTGGTTAATTGGGGATTTAAAAAATGTAATACGTGACCACTGCACAAGAGGATGCGAGTTCAAGCCCCATGACGCTGTGGCCTAAAAGTCAAACTAGGGGCAAAGTCATTCTATAACAAGCAATGTTCAGCTGTGCGCTCACAATCAAGGTTGGCTATTCTTTGTGTTTGTACTTGCACTTGAACAAAACAAATCTTTCCCTGGGTTTACCATTGCTTTTGCTCAGTCGTAATCATTTTTCAAGTAGAAGCTAGTATACACTAAATAAACTCAAACTAAATAGAGGGAGTACAATTGAACACTGTGTGAACTCTGCTTGTACTCGAGTACACAGTGTCTCTCAAGCAGTTCTAACCATCATCAAAGTGGAAATAAACAGAAGATACACAGTGAAGGGAAAAGATTATCTGTCTTTGTGGATGTGTCAAGCTGAACAGTATTTCATGACAAATGGTCAAATTGAATGTAAAGCCTGAGCGAGAACAAACGTCAGACCTATTGATGCAAGTGTATCTGTAAGGTTGTTTCCGCATCCCATTTGCTGTTTTATCACCCTGCATTTTCCCCTGTCAAAGAGGCAATACGGCCTACTAATCTTTGGGTGAAAAAGTCTGAAATTAAATAAGATAAAATCTCATTAAAATAATGTAAGCGCAGCAAACTGTATTTGCAAGACCAAAATACTTCCAAATAGTGCTATTTATTGCTGATTATCGATCTCACAATTTCTGTAGTTTCAAGTAAAACTAGTAGTTATAAATATGTGGGGACACAAACTATGCACAAAAAAAATCCATTTCATCTTTTAATATTCACACAATGTTGTAAGTGACCTTAACAAACTGTTATCTATAAATCCACCCAGCCATGACAGGACAAAAAAAAAGGCAAATATTTTCACACGACAAATCATTCACCTTTAAATTTCCTTTCATTTGTTACAGTGGTCAATTCATCACTTACATGTCCCCACATCTGAGAGCAGCTCAAGGGTAACTCGGATGACATGCATCAGCTGCAAAGCATGAATTATAGGCTAAAGGTTGTACAATCGCAAATTCCACAGTTGTTACCCCCCTGTCCATTAAAATGCTCTCATAGATATGGAGTTAAATTAATTGGGCTGACTGGGGGGTACATTTGCAATAATCATTTTCATGCTGCTGATAAACTAGGCAATAATGTCTGAGGTGAGTCGCTTGTTCTAGCAAGCATGTCTGAATCAAATGGATCACACTATCAGCTGAACTGGAAGAGAGCATGTATTTCAGACCTTTTACCTTTTTTTCACGTACCTTACATTTGCCTTGTGTCTCATTGTAAAATGTCTTTGAGCACCTTGAAAAGCGCTATATAAATGAAATGTATTATTTAGGATTGACATGTGGCCTTGTTGTACTGTATACGGTATACGGCCAGCATGTATTGGAAGGACTATTGATAGATTAACATTTCCAGTATATTTTTGATGTTGTACAGTAGTGCTACAAGGTACAATGCCATGAAACGTCAATGAATGTATTGATGTGGTTGGAGACAATTTGATGGTTGTTGGACTCGACTTGAGGCTGCATCCAAACACTGTTAACTTAACCAATGTATTTGTACGCTTAAAGTAAAGTAAGAATGAATGAAAAGAATGAGAAAAATATGGTTTTCTCTATTAGACATGTCTTCGTCGTGTCTTTTTGATATTCTTTCAACCACGTCGACAGTCCACAAAATAGCCTTGACACAGTATGTGATGCTTCTTATTTCCCTATGGTGTCATTGACTTAATGTTGCATAAAATGACCATATGGCCAAAAAGACCCATCTGCAAATATTGCTACCAAGTTTCTTGGTTGACAAAGCCTGAGTCCATCTATTGTCCTCCTTCATTTCATTTAATTGAACAGCGTTTGACAGCATTTGACAGCGGCTTGTTAGTGAGATGGCAGGCATTTTTGTGAAACATACTGAAACATAATGTCTCAAAGCCCCATTGTTTGTAGAAGGAGTGTGAGACATTAAAGAGGATAAAACTGGAATCAACATTGAATTAGCTTTTACAAAATGGAGAGCTAGCCCCAGGGGACCACAGGCAACACATTACTGGAGTGGATTTTACATTCCTGGATTGGGTGGAAAAACATTCACTTTCTTATTAAGTGTGGTTCACTTTTGTAAATGCTATTTGAAATGGCCTTACCGAGCTCAACTCAATTCACCACAACATAAAAGAGTACTGAAAATTCAGTTTCCATTCTAAATGACTTACCATATTAAAGAAAATGTTACACGCTTGAGTTATGTTTCAGATGCTACTACGTACAAATACATTCATGAATAAGGTGGTTAGTGAACATTGACAGTACACTATCTTATGACTAAGGATGTCGTGTAAAGATGGACATGGCCATCACAGACACATACGTCTTTGTTCAAGGGAGTGATATGAATTGCTGTAGACAAGCAGAAAAACTGTTGCTTTTGGCGACCGGCCTCAACAACTGCCAATGCCTTGGGTCTGTGCCGCTTATCCTATTGAGCTTTAAGCACTCCTTGAGCAGACCGTGGAAGAGCACCTTGAAAGACATTCAATTCCCAGGGTTCATCTCCAGCATGTGGACAAGTTCAACTCTGTGTCATTTCGTGGAAAGGCACGTAAAATCCAGGAGCACAGTCAATGAGCGATATGTCTAATCTTGCATGAAATGAGCCCTATATGAGTGTATTGCATCGGGGGTCCTCCATGCGTTGGCCCACTCCTCCTCCATGCACACGCGTGCCTGACCGGCTGCCTGTCACCAATGTAGCCCCTAATGAGAGCCACTTCATTAGCACCACTGCACTCTGACGAGTCCAAGTGTCCCCCCCAAAAAGAATAAAGAGCTGAACTGAGCACCATGCCAGGACACAGTAGAGGGATACCTCTTAACTGTTTCCTTTTCAAATTCAATGTTTGCTGGGTCGTCCTGTGAAGTCATATACCTGACTGAATATAGCATAAAAAAATATTTATTTCGTATCTGCTGTCTGGAAATATACTTATGGACTTTTGTTTAATGCACATCCTTTTGGTAATACATATGTAATTATGACATACTAATACTATTAATATTGAACACCTCTACAAGTAATACTATTAAGACTACTATGACTTCCACTACCACTACTATACTAGGACCACTACCAATAATAATAATAATAATAATAATAATAATAATTATTATTATTATTATTACTGTTATTATTATTATTATTATTATTATTATTATTATTGTTATTATTATTATTATCAATAGGCTATATACGGTTCTAATGCAGATTAACTCTGAATCCCCCAGCACAAAAATGATTATAACATTAGAGGTATCCATGTACAGTTATAATGTGAACCCTTCACTATGAGCGGGACCATACCTAAACTAATTACAAAAAAACTCAATTAGGCTTTCATTATGAAAATGAAGGGGTTGCACGGAATCAGATACAAATTACGAATTGTCCTGTGAGACACACAATTATCCATCATATTCCTCCTGCCATCTGTTTACTTCCTGTTGACTTTCCTAATGACTTAGATTGGAGCCAAATAAAAATTCTGAGCAACTGCCACTGCACCGCATTTCAAAAGTCATGTGAACCGGGCACCCAATGACATAATGAAGAGAGCTGGATAAGCAGTTAAAATGTATCCCCGTCGAATCTTCTCGAAAAGAATATCCTGTCACCGACGACGTCGGAGATAATATATTGTAGATGAGAGAGCGAGAGAGAGAGGGGCATAGACGTTTAAATTGCTATTGGAAATTAAAAGGATAATTTACTATGCTAAATGAGGGAGGCAAAGCTGAGCAGTACCGCGCAGAGCAACCTAGATGGAGCTCTGCTGTTATCAAATCACTTCATCCATGCGCGCTGTTGCCGGGTGCCCAGAGCAGATCATCCTACCTTTTTTTCCATTTTTTTCCCCCCCTTTTTTTTTTTTACATTCATGGGAAATTTACCGCTTGTTTTCATACGACTCAGTCAAACATCCCAAGCACTATCTTTACTTCCTAAATTTGGTCATCATAACTCATTAAACATTATCAACAACGTTCTGTATAAATAAAATGTGTGGGAAAATAAGATACTGCAGTTTACTTGGGTATCTAGGGGATGGGGGGGGCGGGGGGGGGGGTGATGAAGGAATTCATATTTGTGTCCTTTATTCCACGCTTTCAAAACAAACGTAGTCCATGCATGCTAATGTGGCACAGGGTAATATGTCATGCCGTTGCCTCAGCATGGGTGATGCTATCAGGAAATATAGGCGCTGCCGGCGAGCCCGTGCTCGGCTTTAAAGTGAAAGCAATGCTGGGATTAAAGTCACTAAGCAAAATCAACAGCCTTCTAAAACAGAGGCACTGTTCAACCACCCATGAGGACAACTGGGGACCACTGCAGACACACATAAAAGGAGTACTGTGCACCAACAGAAACGGGGACGGAAGCAGAATCACTAATGAAACTGGTTCAGACAGGAGAGGCTGTTTACATGAGGGCTAGCTCTGGCTCAATCGCGGCTGCACTGTATCGAGTTTTATGCGCATTTACTGTGAAATTCAGGACATAGGCACCTCTTGTATTGATTGTATAGTAGCGTTATCTCTTCAACAGAAGAAACTTCAATGGCCAGTATGACAACGCTGATGTACAGCTTAGTAAGATCTGACAACCCCCCCGTCCCATCAAAACAGGAGATGTACAGATTTTGTTCAGAATTTAATGTGAATTTATCCCTTTATAACCTTTACATCGTCCATCACTTTTTGAGAGCATAGCTGTCACATTTATGTAAAAGGATCTTTTTTCATACTATTTGTTGGAATCGTATAGAAAAGACTGGACTTGGCTTCGGCACAGGAAGGCACAACCTTAGAAGATAACCTGGCAATCAGGGACACTGCCAAACGCCAGGCCACCATGCCAAGCACTGCATCTGTCAACTGAGAAATATGACACAATTTTTAGCTCTTTTGCAACGGCAGCCAATTCCCAAAAAGGCCGACCATGTCCTTTTAACAGAATTTTACTTGGCGTAATGCAATGTAACTTTTGATTTAATAGAGTCTAAGACTTGACATTAATAGTTATTCCATCTCACCAGATGAGTGAAATAAAGCAACTAAGAGAAAGGGAAAAAAACTGCCTTGTTGTTGTGCAGGATGGAGGCTGCGGCGCAAACGGGTGCGTTCCACACTGAGATGAAGTCATCCCTCTGAGACGTCCATAATTCATGATGTCATGAAGCTTTCTTTTTCTCCTCCTCCCTAGCACCGACAACGTCTGAGCCTCTTCCCTTTCTTAGCTCGTGGTGGTGGAACCCACTGCTGTCGTGGCCTGCCACCCTGCATCCGTCAGCAGGCCGAGCATTGCGTCATGATATGCGGGGAGTTAGCGATGGGGAAAACGCTCACAACGTTCGCTTGTCGCGGCTCATTGGCGAAGCTCATGTTAAAAACAAACATGCTCCGTGTAATTAGCAGACTGGCGATCCTCTGTGACGTGTGCCGGAGTGCCGTATGATCTGAACCAATGTTTCTCGTTGAATAGAGGCTGATGCAGAGTGCGGTGACTGTAGGACTGTCACTTCGTATTCATTGTTCATAGAAATGGCTGAGAAACTCTGTATTAATTCTCCATAGCAGTGGAAGTTTCTTTCTTCCTCACCTAACTGTATTTCAAACAGAATATAGACAAACTGTAATGGACGTGCAGCGTGAGTATTTTATGCACAAAGAAATTGTCCTAACATCCTACTAGTTATTGGGTTTTTGCAGAGGAGGATTTTAGTGTCCTCGGCACAGCAGTTCACTGCTCTCGGATGCTGAAAAATAATATTTTGTCACCTTGGAGACAAGAGGAAAATGTGATAAATTTGATCAAAATCAAATTTCACTTCTTTTTTCTTTCCTCACTGAGTCACCATGAAGGATGAAAAGAGATCTTAATTCAACACACACACAGAGGACACACAACACCGCCTTTTCTGCAGCCATCGACTGCTGCTCCTCTTATATTAAAAGAAGCAAACTGCAAAGAGACCAGCACCATGGTCCAATGAAGAGACTCGCACCCTCAAACGAAGCTGCAAAAACTATAAATAAATACGCAAATAGCATTCGACTAAACTTGAATTCTATCATCTCAGCTACAAAACCGTATAAATTAGTAATGCCTACTGCTCCAACATCATTAAATTAAACAAAAACAACCCTAAGTTTCTCTTAGACACTGTTAAAAGACAACCGATTAGAAAATAAATTGATGCTTCCCCTACTCTTCATCTTAAACATCCTACAAGAGCACTAGTGATGAGATGTTTGACTCTTTTTACTGACTCAAATTTGTCCGAGTCACTCATTAAAGAGAGTCGTGTTTTTGAGTCACTCAAGTCGCCAAGTCAGTAGAGCAGGCGCACCAGAGACTTAACTTAACCTTAACATCTGGTTTAGCTGTCCGCTAACTTAAATGGGGATATAATAATTGAATCATCATTATTTCGCGAGGGTTGTGATGGTAAAAAAAAAGCGCTTTTTGGACCCCAAAGTTGTAATTACATGGTTTGACCACTGTGTCAAAGCCTTCACAGCCCGGCGCTGTTCCTCAGAGTTAAGTTCTCAGAAGAAGCACTTAACTCAAGTGCAAGTCAGAGCTGCTCAACTCGAGTTGATAGCCGAGTCACCCACCCACTGAACCAGCAAGTTCAACCCACTCCCAGTCCCCACTAATTCACACGATTAGGCCACCGATTTGCTACAGGAAAATTGTCCATATCATTGTGATTAAAGACTGAATGACCAAGATTTCTCAAAGGCAAAACATTTATTTTTAAATCTCTCTCTGGCGGGCGGCGGGCTCCGGTTTGGAGTACTGAGTACTGAGTGAGTGATTCGTGCAACACGAGTGAATTCAGCTCCGGGCTAGGAGAGCGATTGTGTGAGTGATTCATGCGAGTTAGACCTTCAGCTCAGGGCGGGGGGGGGGGCTCCGGGGCTGGGAGAGTACTGAGTTGAAACAAGCGCCAAAGTGGTGGCTTTTCGCACAGTCTTGCCTCGTCTTTACAGTTAGCACTTCACTGACTCGTCCCTCCTACCTACTGGTAGGAGGGACGAGTCAGTGAACGAGTTAGTGGAGACGAGGACATCTCACTCTCAAGTCTTAGTAAAAAGAGCTGTTGGTTTTGAACGATTGACTCATGACTGACCACTAAAGAGCACCACCACACGTTTGCTCTGAAGCAACCTTCCTGCAGTTCAGCACAATCTCCTTGGATGAACTTGCATAACTAACATAGGCATCCAAACCCACTACCTGTATGCTGGATCCTCTCCCTACCAACAAACTCTTCCAGACGGTTGGACCTGCTGTGCTCAACAGCATGAACTTGTCCCTGTCGACTGGAACAGTTCCCTATACTTTTAAGACTGCTGTGATAAAACCTCTACTCAAGAAGCCTGGCCTAGACCCTGAAGTACTCAGCAGCTATCGACCCATCTCTAATCTTCCTTTCCTTTCTAATGTACCGGAAAGGATTGTAGCTAACTAAACCATCAATCACCTGATGACGAAACAACTTATTTAAACCCTTTCGTGTGGGTTTAGGACTTTCTATTCCACTGAAACTGACCACTGACTCTGTGACCAGAGTTGTAAACGATCTTCTCCTTACCATAGACAGCAATGCAAGCCCCCTGCTGGTGTTGCTTGACCTCATTGCCACCTTCGACACAATTGACCACATAGCATTCTTCTTGATCGTCTTGAACACTATGTTGGCACCAAAGGCTCGGCTCTTTTCTGGTTTAGATCTTATCTCACAAATTGAACGCAATTTGTTCTTTGTGAAGATTCAAAATGTAAACGCTGCTACCTAAGCTTTGGTCTTCCCCAAGGGACGGTCCTTGGTCCACTGCTCTTTGCAGTCTACATGCTTCCTCTTGTTATTCGCTATGGAATTAGCTTTCGCTGTTATGCTGATGACACTCAAATCTACATTCCTATTGGATCAAGCAACTCCTCCCAGATCCAGAAGTTTAAATCTTGCCTGACTGACGGAGCTGATAATCATCGGCGCGAAGCAACAAGGAACGGAATTTGAAGACGTCACACTGTGTTTTTGACGGTTCAAGTTCCTTGGTGTCTTGTTTGACCCTATGCTGTCTTTTGATCAACATGTAAAACGTATTACCAGAACTACATTCTTTCATCTTAGAAGAATTGCTAAAATCAAACCAATGTTATCCCCAATGGATGCAGAGACGCTCATCTATGCATTTAAATCGTCTAGACTAGATTATTGTAATGCACTGTTCTCTAGTACACAACTTCACTGAGAAAAGCCTCCAGCTTGTGCAGAACACCACTGGTAGACTCCTAAATACAACCAGAAAATTCGACCATCTTTCTCTCCTCCCTCCACTGGTTTCCAATTAATCCCAGGTCAGATTTTAAAGTGCTACTACTTACCTATAAAATCCTGCATGGATTAGCACCATCCTACCTGAAAGACCTTATTATTCCCTATTGTCCTTCTCAGCCCCTCCGGTCTTCAGGAGCTGGCCTTCTATCGATTCCTAAAGTTAAAAAGAAGGAAGCAAACAGAGCGTCCTCTTCTGTCTCTCACCTGTAATTTAGGGAAGCTGACTCTGCTGAAACATTTAAATCCAAACTTAAAACCTAACTCTTTACTCCCTCATTCGGCTCCTATAGGAGTGTCCCTCATTTCAGCTAAAGCGACCTGTTAGCCAGCACTAGCCTACACCTGCTGCCTAGATTAGTACTAGATTGGAGGTTTCTTACATGTTCCCTGTCCACGCTGTCCCATCTAACCATAATGCTGTCTCTGTCTTAGTGTGTTGCTGTGATCATGACTGGATGCCTGGCCGCCCCACCTGACAGCTACCAGCTTGTTCACCAGCCAGCACCTCATCACCATTGACAATACTATTATATATTATACTTTTTTTACTTAAAAAATGTGTAATACTTGTAATACTACTATGTATGTCAATTATGGCACCCATTGCACACCTAACCATCCCTGGAAGGAGGGGTCCCCCACCTCGCATTCCTCAAGGTTTTCTCTTGTCCTTTGGGGGGGCTAGGGTTGGGGGGTGTCATAAAAATATGGTATGTAAAGCCCTTTGAGACTCTAACTGTGATTAAGGGCTACAGAAATAAAATTGACTTGACTTAACACATCTAATAAGCTCTTACTTTGATATATTTTGTACATTTCATGCTCATAATAATAAGATTCTTTCATTTAAATATTTTTCATTATGGTACAAGCTTTTTTATATATTTAATATATACTTTCTGTTTTATCACCCCGAAAATAAATAAAGTAACAACAAAGAGTAATAAAGAAACAAAGAACAGTCCTTTCAAACATTTCAAATTGCACACTCAAAACCTGCAATTTTAATTAAATGTACTAATTACAATTTAAACTTTCATTCTCAAATGAAAGTGAAACCGCTATATGAAAGGTGTTGCCTGCTTCAATGCATAGACAAATCAAAAGACTGAGATGAGGGTGAATTGGAGAAGACTATCTGAAGATATTAAAAGCAACCGTGATGCTATTTTTGTACCCTGAGAGAAATAGGCTATTACCCCTCTGATTTCATCAGTCACCCAAAGAGCAGCACTTAGAAGCCCTGGGATGAAAAGAACAGATATGAAAAAAGATGTGACTTATAAATAATATATACTGTAAATATAAATAAAACATTGAGACAACATTGTGGGCAGTCTGGCTGCCTTTCGATGCAACTATGCAAAATCAATAATGAATAAAACCATTGTTTTTTATTATTGTTTTTTGTTTTTTTTACAATATCACATATTTGGACTTTTAAGAGTTAATTTGCCTCAAGTCGTTACCCTGCTGTTATATAACGGGCCGCTACTCGTTAACAACACTACACTTGTTCACTAGTTTCTCATGTGGTTCTCTCTATCTAGGCCGACTCCTTGGTTTGGGTCTTGGAGGTAGACTCCCTACTGTGTCTCCAGTAGATGCAGAACGTTTCAACACATATGTTCCCCATTACAATATCTCAAACTTTAACAGGAACTGGCAAAAAAAGGTTGCAAACGGATATCAGTCCAGGATGGGTTGGCATGGTTTTTGCGTGGGAAACATGCGGCCAAGATCAGGTGAAAACGGCAGAACGTTGTCAGCCATCTTCAACCCTGCCAAACTTGGGGGAGAATTGGGCTGAACGCGTTGCACTGTGCGGTCTGGATTAAATCGCAGACCGAGTATGAAATTATGGCTCCTTGTTATACCCAGCTGCCGAAGCAGCCAAGAGTGGTGTGAGTATTGGAAATTAATTGTTTTTTAATGTGTGCGTCGCCACACAGCTATGCACCATTAATGTGTTCAATTAGCCGTTCAACATCTCACGATGGCCAATGCATGGAATTGATTACCACACCACCGGCTTCAGCCTGCAGGTGGCCATGTCCAGAATATTAAGTATTTGGTACAAATTCCTCAAGTGAGCAAGCTTGAGGCTCTCCTTCAACATGGCGGTTTGACTATTGGATGCCCAGAGGACATGATAGGGGCGTGGCATAAACAGACACAGACACACACACAGGCATATATCCACGAACACACACGCGTACACAGACAGACATGCACACACACACACACGCACACACACACACACACACACACTCCCTCTCGCTCATTCATTATTTTAGCCTTTTTTAATCGTATTAATGATTTATTTTATTCCTAAGAAAGGATAAAAAACAAAAAAAACTAAGGAAAATAAATCCAGATGGGAACCACCTTGTTCCACCCTCAGATCCATTTGGGCTATTATGACATTAGAGAGGATCGAAGTGCATTATCCCAGCACACAATGGCCGCTGCGGTCCTTTCAGCCGTGCTGTGGAGTGGACTGGAATGGGGCGCAGGCGAGGAGAAGCTCACTGCAGAGGAACGGGGGGGTGGGGTCTTCAGGCCCCCGATAGCTATGCCTGAATAGCCTGTCTGACCTATTGTCCGTCAGCACACATCATTGTCTGCGTACCTGCGCGATAGACGGCAGTAAAAGCCGCCAGACGTCGTGCGTTCGAGCGCGGGGGGGTCACGTCGGTTCAAAGGAGGAGATGATTTCAGCCACCGTTTCACCGAGAAGATAAGTCAAGGAAAGAAAAACTCAGGACGTGACGGTGTCGACTAATTTGACGCGCCACGCGTATGGCGATGTCATCCGTGGTGGATGAGACTTAAACATCCTCGAAGGACCAGTTTTAAGCACTGCATCAAACCATGGCAGCCACCATCCCACAGCCAGTCTAATAATTTGTGTCATCAACGCTATTGCCTGACTTGCCGTCGACTAACGGCTAGGGGGTCGTTATAGCGCCGAATAATTTCTTTCGGAGAATAAAACAGTTTAGACCGCAAAGGATTATCTGTTGGGAGTGTGAATGACAAAACCATTACCTTCCAGTCCCTGGCATTCACAGAGAAGGGCCTTAATGAGTTTTCCAATGCAAAACAACCTTGCAGAAGCACGCATATATATTTTCCACTCTAATCAGCAAAACGAGTATAGAAAAAAGGAGAAAAAAAGCTTTTCATGTGTTCTCCCTTCCCTAATCTAATTAGACTGTATTATACTACGCACCAGTTCAAGGGCATCAATACAGTCCCTCCCTCACACACACTGCAGTAGTTAAGCAGGACATAAAGAAAGGAGCGCCATTCTAAATGGAGAGAAAGTGATCATTTACAGCCAAATAATCCTGCCTCCCTTGTGAAAGCAAAGAGGAGCATCAGTCAATGTGCATTTGGTCTGGCGTTTGACTCATTCTGCTGAATCGGTTGGTATATGAGTACACACAGACCCGGCCCTATGAGTCAGTACCCATCCCAGGATGTGACCAAATAATTAGCCAGATTATTTTATCTTCATTAATAAACAAATGCAATGTGGATTGGATATCATTCACATAATCAAGTCAGTGTTCAAGTAGTAAGTTGTACGCAATACTAGTGGTGTGTGTGTGTGTGTGTGTGTGTGTGTGTGTGTGTGTGTGTGTGGCCCAGCAGTGTTAGATATCAAGTCATGAAACCTTACATTTAAGAAATTTGTCATGGAGAAAATACAATATTGCTACAGTCCTGTATAGTCTGGAGGTCACAGTGATATAGTTGATAATAACTTAACAGCATAAGGGAAATTGTGCCTAAAATGGGCATAATGAAACACAAATGAAGTGCTGTGTTATTAGAAGACAATGTGAATACAAATTGAACACAACATAACCAATGTTTCTGATACATATTAAGTATCAATGGTTAACAACTGAATACAATGGCAGGTGAGGTAATTTCATGCCCTATCACCAGCAATTAAAATACAGAAGAGGACTGTTGAATAGCACAGCCATCAGCAGTCGTACACACATGACAAAATTTGCTTTATTTTGTTTGCCATGTTTTTTTTGTTACATTCGCAGAAATGAGAGTATTTCCACTGTGATACCGTAGCGATTTTCCTCTGCTGTGACTATTATTCGCTGTGTGGTGAATTCCCCGTGGGGGGGGGGGCACTGCTGACATTCAGCCACTCAGCTGCATACCCTGCTCTGACTCTGCCTTTTGATCGTGTCTCTGTAACATTCAGAAAAAGTTTTGATTGAATATCACAAGGTTCACGGGTAGAAAACACTGCACTAACAATTATTATTGCGTGTGTTCGGTACACACACACACACACACACACACACACACTCAGACACTGTGGGTCCGTTAAGTAGGTCAGCATTGCTCACATTTCATCAAGGTAAACACAGCGAGTTATCAAAGCAGTAATCACAAGGGGGATGTGCACGCAAGGGTATATGGAGGAAGAAGAGCGTAGCGGCTCCGAAACACACACACACACAGTATTCCTTATCAAAGATGTGCTGCGGTTACCATCACTGTTAAAAGAAATAAGACAGAGATAGAGACTGTAATGGAAAGGTACCAAAAAAAAGCAAAAGACAGACTTTCTAAAGCTCTTAGGAACAAAGAGGAAATTACGCGAAGTACAGTCACTAGAATAAATAGATAAATAAACCAAAAACAAATACACTTTTACAAACACTTTTACAATAACATATAGTTAGTTAGTCAGTCTCTCACAGTGGAAAAGTGACATGTGAAATTAACCCTATATAATAATCCTTTCTATATATACAGTGCATCCTCTGAACTCCTAATGGAATGGATAGCTCAAGTTAATCAGAACAGACAGCACTCTCCCTAACCTTATTCAGAAAAAAATGCAAAACACATGTTTTCATTGGCAGTTAAAGGCAATCAGCATTTGCTGCTGCAGCAGACAGAATGCATTCTATTATTATACCCTCAATAATTCATAATACACCAGCCCCTCTTGCAGGCCCCCCCCCCAATTTTCATATGTTGTAGTTGGCATTCAATGGCCCCCTTCAAGATCAACTTCTGATTAGCTTATGGCCCCTACTTCTCTGCAAATCCTTTCTCAACATCCACTCCAGGCTTCCCACTTTCTCCACGCTATTAGGGAAGTGACAGCAGGAACTTCCTGGGGGAGACTCTCACAAAGAGACGAATCAATTGGAGATTTTCTCTCATTATCTGCCCGCTGCTGATGCCAAGCTGTACATTTATTCACGGCTGCCCTCCCTTTCCCCTTCATTTTCTTGCCCCCTTTTATTTTTCCAGTCCGTTGAAAGTTTCGCTTTGCTGTACCAAAGGACAATCTTAAAATCTTCTCACACTCAGATTAGGTGGACCGCAGAATGGTTAAAGCTTTTGTTCGTGTGCAATCTTCCCTGAAGTTTCTCTCGCCAACAGTTTTGAGGCTGACACTAAAGTATCAGAATGAGGTCACTGTTCCTATAAGTGTACTACACATAGGCCTACTAATAGTGTTAACAATAGGATTATAACGTACATTATTATAGTTATAAAAAAAAAAAAACATAAAAGTTATGAAAGACACATATCATAAAGGTAGGGCTGGGTGATATGGCCACAATCTTCGATCCTGATATAGGTAATTTAATATCTCGATAAACATACAGTATATATCACAATATAGCATGTTTTCTGGTTAATTCAATAAATAAATAGCCTATATAAAATAACCACATGGTAAAGCCTATGTTTGTATACTCCTGTGTAAATTAAATACTAGGGATGTCCGATATTGGCTTTTTTACCAATAACCGATAACCGATATTGTTCAACTCTTAATTTCCGATACCGATATCAACCGATACTGATACCGATATATGCGGAAACTTTGAAATAATTCCAAACTTTGAAATAATTCCAAACCACCGACATAACTACAGCTACAACTAGCGTCCCACTACACGGCCGCACATGCCCAGGCTTGTTATTGAGACGGCGCGGCACGTTTGATGATGTCATCAAACCACGTCCTCACTTGAAACATAACAGATGTCTGAAATTATTTCAAACAAAGTGTTTATTTATTTCACACTGTCTTTGTACTAACAGAAAATGGTCGCTTGCATTCGACTCAGGACAATTAGAGCTTTCCAACAAGGTATAACATGCCATAGGCCACTTTAGTCATTTTGAGCTTTTTTTAAAACCGATACCGATATTTTCCAATATTGATTTTTTATGCCAATATCAGCTGATAATATTGGTGGGCCGATAATATCGGACATCCCTATTAAATACTTGACAAATTAAAAGTAGTTTCTCATTTCTTTCATCACTTTACTGAAATGCAGCCTTTAAAACCAGGAAAAGACACCACTTATGCCATATCACAATATTACGATATCCAAAATCTAGAAGGATAACGAGTCTCATGTCAGGATATCGATATATTGCCCAGCCCTACATGAAGGCTATGAGGCACACTACTATGCTCAGAAAGACCAAGAGAAATTTACCTAGCCCCAGCTGACTTCATAAACTACATCTACGATATGTGTGGCCTATTTGTTGTTACAAATGGGCGTAGCTAGTTCTGGTGGGACACGAGTCATGCGCTGCCTATCGCGGTCCAATCAAACACACGTACACTGATAGGCGGTCGATTTAAGCCCATCTCACACACTCTCTGTGAAGGTATAAGTGCTGAGCTGGATTCCACCCACCACCCTCCCCAGCCTCCACCTGCTTTGGTTCTGCTCTGTATTGTATTTAACCTACACCATGAGATATCTGATGTACCCCATGGGGGGGATTGTATAGTGATCCTTGTTGTCAAATTTTGTTATGCTGTATCTCTGTATGTCATTGTGGCAGTGGACTCTACCACACGCCACATCAGTGTCTTTTGCTGGGGCCCTCCTACACAGGACACAGGTTTAGGTTGTGTTTGAAGAACGCGTTTATTGGAGATGGCAAGATGGTATCGCCGAGTAGATGTAACATGCTGCCATGACAGTGTCTCTCTCCTGAGTGTGTGTGGTGATAGCTGGTTTATCCTGGGTGCCATGATTGCTCTGCACCACAGGTGTGCAGCCCCACCCAGCCCAGAGTCTAACCAGTGTGACTCAGGCCAGGTGAGGCTGTAGACCAGCTATCAACCACACACACTTCACAAGCATGTTTTAAATCCTACAGCAGGGACCACCCTAAAAGGGTGGATCCGTACCGTCAAACTAAAGTGTATTACCTTTTCATACAATAAATGGTTATATCTATGACATTAGTGATTTCTGACAGAAATGTGTATTGGGCATTAACAGTCCCATTTGTTTTTAAATTTAGATTTTAGCTTTCCTAATTACAAGTCAATGATTAAAAAAAGACATGAATTTATTTTCCAGTGTTACCACAGAGGGTGGCCCATGATGATTAGTACTGCTGCCTCACGGCAGCACGACCCAGGGTTCAAACCAAGGACATTTTTTATCCGGCTTTCCCGTGTTCCCGATTCCCAACTAACCTCCAAGTAAGAGGGATTTATGTGGGAACCGCTTAAAAAACACAGCGCACCCGATGCTGAGGAAGCCATCGCTGGGTAAACACATGTTAAAAATATAACTCTGTAAACGGTCTTTAAAAAGTTTCACAGTCGGGATGACGGCAACGGTTCAACTGGTTTATTTTGCATGTGTGGGGTTTATTTGCATAATATAAAGCTTGATTGAATTAAAGTCTCTCCAATATGTGGTTCCCAAAATAACTAACCCTCATATCACTTCACTAAGGAGCATTCATAATTTAATACAAAAGTACAACAAATAAACATCGACATGCAGAGATTCGCTGTTGCCTGGCAACCAAGTTAATCAGTCTGTGTACCTTTCTTGATGTTTTAAAAGCGACAGGTAAGGTGTGTTTCTCATTTTGACAACTCAAAGAGTGAAATGCTCTCGTCTTTAACCCCTAGGGATAGAAACAGAAACACTTTATTCATAGCAGAAGGGGAACTTCAAGTGTTGCAAATTCAGGTGTTGAACTTCACTTAAATGAATAGTAAAGTGACGATCAAAAGAGGATCACATCAGAAATGTCAAATAAGAAATGTCAAATAAGAAATGTAAAATGCAATATCTGTAATATACACCTATGAACAAAATCAATCTAGGAGAAAAAATGATAAAATATGTATTGACCTATTTGATACTATTGCTCACTATTCTTTTAAAGCAATTCAATGCAAATGTGGTCCATGAAGGTCGTAGAAACACAAGCTGTGTGTGTTGAGCAGCGAGCAGCTGGCCAGTTGCGATTGGTTGGGGTTATACCAGTGGTTCCCAACCTTGGGGTCGGGACCCCGCTTGGGTTCCCCTGATATGCATATGGGGTCACAGGAGATTGCTGGCATAAGCTATATTTATTTCATGATCCATTTTAGCAAACCAAATTTTATTAAAGAGGTCTCATAGACCTCCTGTTTATACGAACTGACTGCCTAATGATTTATAGCCACAAGCAAACTACTGCTAATCACTTAGTGTGTAGTAGAGCGATGCGATAACGTTTCATTGATATTACCGGCAGGTGTTGTGTAAAGTTGGGGTTAACAATTTCGGCACTGGAAATGGGGCCACGGGCCAAAAAAGGTTGTGAATCACAGTTATACCTTCTGAAATAAGACGGTTGCATAGGTCTAGTGGTTTTCTGGTCTTCTGGATTCAAACCCCAATATCAGTAGTCTACTCGTATGTATCCCTGCGCCAGATGCCCCTAACCCCCTAACGCCTTCTACTTAATGAAATGTATCTAAAACAATTAACTGTTTGTTGCTTTGGATAAAAGCATCTGCTAAATGGCCAAATTTTAAATAGTATTAATGCACAGTTTTAATAAAAACGGACAGGACTATAACTGGTGGGAGGGATTCATATGATTGTGGAGACTTCCCCTCCCTTTAAACAGTGCAGCCAAAATATATTTAAGAAGTATTATTTTGTAGATATATTCTATATATTAATGAAAACCAAAGACAAATGCATTGGACTCCCTGCTGCAATGGCGTGAATCCACAGTGATACTGGCATATATACTGGCGCACTAGCAACATATACACCATACGCACACTGACACTGTCGACTGTGCCAGCCCTCCATCCACCAGCGCGCTATGAGTAAAAAACTCTGCAGTACACGCAGCTGTCTCGTTACGGCCATAAAAGAAAAGAGTGGGCAGGGGAAGTAAATGTCCGGAAAGCATCTGCCCATACCCAGCCATGCACACTCACAACAAATATTCAATCCGTGTGCATGTGTGTGTGCGTGCGTGTGCGTGCGTGTGTACGCGTATGGGCGTGTGTGTGTGTGTGTGTGTGCCCGTGTGTCAAGTCCATTCCAGCTCAGCAGCAGTGGGGATGCACATAACAGTACCACCCACCTTTTATGGAGCCTGACAGCCCCTCTGCATGACAGATAACCGAGACACAAAATGCATCTGAATAATGCAGGCAGTCACATCCTCCCGCAATGCTCAGGCACACACTGGGTGTGTGTGTGTGTGTGTGTGCATGACGGTGTGTGTGTATGTATGTGCGTGCACAAATTTGTGCATGAGTGTGTGTGTGTGTGTGTGTGTGTATACATTACTGCATGATGGTGTGTATGTATGTGCGCACATTTGTGCATGAGTGTGTCTGTGTGTGTGTGTGCGTGTGCATCTAGATACGCCAGTGCTCGGACACCTGCATGGTTGGTCACCAACAACCTACTGAATTGTATGCTTTCACTCGTACCGCCCGTGAAGACATCTACGATGCGTAGGCACCACAGAGCTCCTATACTTAACAAGGACAGAAAACACAGAGGCCATCGCGAGGGTACCGGCCCCTCTGCAGTGTCCTCCTCTCCCCAGCTCCCCATCACCTATTTCTGCTTATTATTACCAAATGTTGTGTTGTTGTGAGCACTGTGGCCCTTAACCCACCTTCTGGACAGAGCACCTGCCAGATGTATGCTCCTTCCACGAGCCAGATACACCTTGTATCCCAGGATTCAGCACTTTACTGTGAGGGTTCTGTGTTTTGTGTGTCTTTGCCCTGCCTGTCTTTTCCCTGGCTCCTGGTTCTTCCCTTCTGCAGGGTGGAGCTGATGAGGCACACCTGCAGCCACTCACTCATCTCAACCTCCATAAAGCCTCTGGTCCTCACCCTACTCCCCTGCCAGATAATTCCGTCTCGTCGGTAGAGCTGACCGTGTTCATTTCAGTGAATCTTTCCTGTCTAGTTCGCCATCTTGTGATTAACTTGTTCTTGTCTTCGTGTGTTTTGTTTAGTTCCCTGTGCTTCGCTGCCTCGTGCCTGAGTTCCTGTTTTCGCCTCGTTCGTGTGTGTTTTTGTTCTGGAGTTTCCTGGCCTGCCTTTGCCGGACACCTTTCGTTATTTTATTAGAGAAACTTTTGTTTGAATAAACATTTTGTGCACCTTTACACCAGTCCGGTCTCTGCTTTGGGGTCCAAATCTCATAGGCCGTAACACTTTACCTTTAGTTTTTTTTTGGTTCAGCAGAGCATATATTTTTCAGCTCACAGGAAGAAAAGAAATACACAAGAACAATAATACATTTTTGCAAGGCGGTGTATTTCCACACGTTTGCACACAACGTGGATCACCTTCGTTGTTCTTCAAACTCTAAAGCGATGAGCTGTCAGATCATTCCCTAACCCTCCCCACGCCATTAATCTAAATTAATGCTCTGACAAATATGTCATAACACCAAGGGTAAAATATGATAAATGCTTGTTCTGGCCCATCAATAACTAAGCACCATTACACAGATAAGCATTAGGGCAAAGAGCAGAAACATGATTTCACATCACACGTGAATATCTCTTAGGCAACAATATGTTGAAGTGTTTTACAATATTACCCTATTAATATAATAATAGCATCTAAATGCCAACATGAGACAATGTTGTGTATGTGTATTCATTCATCTAAGGATAATTCACATTGAAAGTCATGTTTTTAAATTTGAAAGTAATCTTTTACCTTTGTTTTCCCCTTAAACAAGTTAAATTAAATATATGGCAGTAAACTGCCATGTTTTTACAATCTAACAGTGGTTTAGGTACTGACATTTAATATACAAATAAGAATAACATAATAATTAATGTTTTTCCCTGAATTGCTAATCTCAGGTTACAGTTTTTCATAAATATCAAATAGATACAAACAAATGGAAGCTACCGGGGACATTTTGCATGTTTTTCTTCATTGTGTTGTCATAAATAGCTGTAGCATTAGCTGTCTCTGCACGTAGCAACGGATACACATCGTGACTTTTCATAAAATAATAACTGTTACTCACTGACAGTGGTGTTGTACTGGCATACTGCTGACACGAGATCCCAGGCAGTAAACAAACAAACACACAGAGACAAACAAATTGGGCAGCCACATTTTGTCCTGCATGTTAAATTCTTCAAATGTATAAAATGATCTCCGGAGATCAGAGTGGTTGGGATTCGGGGTTTCAATGAACTTATGCAGTCACCATAGCCGCTTAGCCACTGCAAAATGCAGCCTGTGACTATTTGAAGGACACATAACATTAAAAGTTACAATTTCCATGTGCATATAATGGTCCAATTGTTTTTCTATGGATGTAAAAACCGCCCTGTGTGTGTGTGTGTGTGTGTGTGTGTGTGTGTGTGTGTGTGTGTGTGTGTGTGTGTGTGTGTGTGTGCGTGTATGCATGTGTATGCGTGTGTGTGTGTGTGTGTGTGTGAATGAGTTGGCTAACCAAGCAATGAGGGAATGCTGTTTCCAGTAAGGTTATGTAGGTAAGGAAAGAACAGTTAAAATATGAATATACAATTTTTTATGTGCAAAATCATTTTATTTGAACCATTAGGGCTGGGCGATATGGCAAAATCTTCTATCCCGATATAGGTCATTTAATGTCTCTATAATTATACTGTATATATCACAGTATAGCATATTGTCTGGTAATTTAATAAATACATAGTATATAAAATAACCACATGGTTTTGTATAAGCCTTACTGTGTGAATTAAATTCGTATTTTCCTTTTTTTTTCTTTACAAACCAGGAAAAGACAATACTTATGCCATCTCACAATATTATGATATCCAAAAGACCATCTAGTCTCATATCACACTATCAATATAACATCAATATATTGATATATTGCCGTGCCCTATGAACCATATACTCCCAGTCAATACAATAGAATCGAATAGAAAATACTTTGTGGTCTACTTTTTCCATGCAAAAGGTAGAAATTCATCTTCGCTTGCATTGTCTGCTACCCATAAACAGGCACATTGAAAGCACAACACATCCCATCCAGACAGGACACATTGACTTAAAAACACAACAGAAGCTACATGACATTCTGCAGTAATACCGACACACTCTTCATGGCTGTGGGTATTATACATCCATACATACCTGCACTACGCAGTGGAAAAAAAACCCCATCTGATAAATCATTCACTGTAGGCACACGCCACAAACCCCCTTAAACACTCCTCACGGCCCACACTATGTCTCTTTTCATTAGCCGTGCGTCTTCAAAAAGGGGCTTTAATGACATCAGGCGGTGTGCGGCCCCCGCAGGTTCCCTCAGCGCCCCCCCCCCTGCCCCCCCCCCAGGGCTAGCTGCCTCCAACTGGACCAGGAGGTGTATCTCCAGTCACCAGGCCTCCCCCAGTAATGAGGTCGAGGTTGGGGGAGAGAGAGAGAGAGAGAGAGAGAGAGAGAGAGAAAGAGAGTGAGCTCCTGGCCTGCTGGGAGCCACAAACCACTGGTGACTCAGATGGCAGCATAATGGGCAACAGCCAAGACAAGAGAAGAGAGACGGGCCGCAGTCGGACGGATGTCACAAGCGCTTGAGGCCAGGCCAATAATAGGACATGTTTATGAAAATATCAAAATAAAACATGCCATCAGGGAGCCCCGCTCGCTCCGCGGGGCGAGAGCACATGTCGGGTGTTGAGCGAACTGACTGATTTTCTATCAGCACACACAACCTCTTTTTTCTCTCTTTCTTTCTTTCTTTTTTCTTTCTTTCCTTCTTTCTTTCCTTCTTTCTTTCTTCCTTTTTCAACTCTTTGTTGGTCATTTTACACACTCGCTCCTTCTCCGTTTTATGTCACTTGTATAACACTTAACCGACAAAGGATGGCATGAAAATAACCCTAATAAAAAAAGTTATTGCCTCCCTCATAACCCACATTGAGGATCTCCTCGAGCAGGTAATGGATGCTTCATATATAATCATATTACTGGCTGGAATAAAATTGTTCCTCCAGATTTATGCTGAGAGGCCAGGATTTGACTATATATAAGGTCAGTGTTTAGCTCACCAACAAATGCCCACATTACAATGGGTGCCAAAGTTGGAGATGACAATAGCAATAAGACCAAGGAATGAAGTACGGAAAATAGATTACAGTGTGTTGGCACAGGAATGACCAGTATGCATACTTACACACACACACATATATATATATATATATATATATATATATATATATATATATATATATATATATATATATATATATACAGTATATATATATACAGTACATCGGAATGTGTAAAGGTCAGTTAATCAATGCTGGGATAGAGACAAAATGTGAAGTCTATTGTTCTTTAATGAGGATAAGGAGGGAAATTAAGATTACACCTGACACAAAGAATCAACCCTCATTAACTATACTCTTCAGAAAATCAATTTCCTACTGCAAGCATTAACAAAGCTGAATCGAGAACACAATGTTGTGACTATGCTCATGATTATGGTGATTATTAAATTTAGTAAAAGTAGAAGTACTTGTAGTGATAGCAGAAGAAATATTATTTTAAGTAGGAGCTGATAAACCAGCATCTCTGTTGGTCATTGGAAATATATGGCTTCAATAGTACTCAAATAATTGTTGTGTGTGTACAAACTTCAGCTGTAACACGATTAGGCAGAGTGAATTGGGGAACATACATATATGCATAAAAATGCAGGGATGAATATTCATGAGCCTACATTTGCATAGTGGTTGAAATGGCTGATGCAATGGTGTTCTTCAATGGCCCAGTCTTGTGGGCAAATGATATACCAAATATACATATTGCCTCACACACACAATTTAACTCTCGAAAAGCAGTTCAAATTGAGGTCATTTTGGTGCATATTTACAATGTTTATAAATCATTTACCAAAATTGCCCAGTGTGATTCAATGGACTGACTAGAGAGATTGCTATGCATGTGTGCTAAAACATTTGCGAGGCAATAAACGCGCTATATTGTACGTATAAATTAGTGACGGTATGTGAAGTGTGGTTTCGGTGGAGCCATGTTGCGCAGTGTGCATTTTCACAGTGGGGATGAGTGCATGTTGGATTGTACAGTATATGTGAACAGCAATCTACATTATTGTAAGACCATAGGCATATTAGAAAGATCTCGGGTGGTAAGGCTGCGTTACGGCATGCAATAGCAGTCAGCTGTCATCCACAATTATGTCGTTCCTTCAAATCAAAAATATCAAAAATGTGTAGCCTAACTAATGATTGGTGAGGTGTTCGACTCACACAATGATTAATACCAGTGTGAAAAAACGTGAAAAAAAATCTTCATCAAAATTCTCACATTGACAAAGCCGATTCCAAGAGGGAACTAGCACATCAACAGAGGAGGTGGCAGATTTCTACGTGTTTGCTTTTCAAAGACAGCGCGGACATTATCTAATGGATGTCTTTTTTTTCTCATCGGCTCCTACAACTTGAATAATTAACCAGGGAATCTGCATGCTCCGTTTTTTGCTAAAGACACGAGCTATTGCGACAGGCTTTGCTTGACAGGCTTTGCCCCGGCTCCCAGAACGTGAGGGGCCTCCTAAACAAAGCCCCCATCCCTTTGCTTGTGTGCATTAAAAGCGGGCAGGCGGAGGGGGGGGGGGGGGGGGGGGGGGGGGAGGGGGGGAGAGAGGAGAGGGATGGGTGACTGGAAACCCAGAAGCTGAGTTCGCTGAAGTGTTGCTATGCCATGCTGAAAGGGCGAGTCGGGCAGAAATCATATTGCTCGCTCTAGATTCATCATGTCTGGCGTTGGGTGTGATGGCTCCACTCCATCTGGGAACCACTCCGGACCCCCCAAGTAATGCACCTGGCGCTCGCTCACAATGGACACACTTTCGACTCACCCTGGAAGATTGCATTTGTATGTGCACCCCCAAAACTGTTAATGTCCATAAATGCTGTAAGGCCTGAAAGGAGAAGAAGAAACTGATTTGAGGCATTTGCAGGGTAGGGAATGATAAAGTATGCCACCAAAACATCTGAATATTTCCTCCCCCTTGAGGAGATATAAATTGTGTTCCACATTGTAAATTAGTTTCTGAACAAGTGTGACCTAAGGCCCCCCACCCTCATAAAAAACAATTCTCATTGGTTTGTGGCTCTGTTCATGCCATTTTTAAGAAAAGATGCAGTCGAAATTTGAAAACAACAAAAATTGTGGTTGTGTACAGCAAGGACAAAATGTGCTTCTTTGATTTGTTGGTTAAGGACTGAGGTGTCTTGAGCCAATGGGGTCTTAGTTAAAAGACGATAAGCACCAGGTCTATTTTGGGTCACCCTAAGTCTGAAAACCAATTCATGAACGTCTCATTAACACATTTTAGTGTAATATGCAGTAAATGTATTATTAGCACTGTTTATTAGGCCCTATATGATGATAATGTAATGGGAAGAATGACAAATCGCCCCCTAGCTATACATCATTCAATTTTCTTAAGCCACATCGGTCTATGGGTATTATTATATAATTAATTCATCAGAACACAATAAAGCACTTTTTGACCTAACCTACAAAACGACTTCTGTGCTATTATTTTCTATTATAAAGTTGGGCTTTTATACAATAATGAGATATATTTCTATGTGTTTCGTGTCGTTTGCCTTTACTGGGTTTTATGTCAATACGTAAGCCCCATCTCTGTCACGAAATTCTTTCCTTTTCTCTCCTCTTTCGCCCTACGGTGACGCCTCAGGAAAACAGACACCGATAATCTGTAACTCATTAACCTCTCCTGCCCACACCATTACTGCTGTGTCAGCGACATATGTCACAGCATGTACAGCAAAGGCAGTTTCCAAACAGCGCTTGTGTGTGTAAAGCCATGCAAATGACAAAGAAGACCTAGACACACTGGAGGGTATTGAATATTACGGCAAATGGAGGGTGAAATTCACCTTACGCACCCAATGGGCGAGGCTTTCCGCTGGGATGGAGACGTGGAATAATAGGGTCACGCGGCCGTAGACACTTTGGTACAACTTGCCTGTGATAAGTGCTGACATCAGAGATGAGCAATCTCTGCGTCCGCCCACTCACCCTGACCTCTGGGGTGGGGGGGGTGAGGGGGTGGTGGGGGGGGGCATATTGTAATGCCCCGGTGTGAACTTTGACCTCAGATGTGATGAATGCAGTTTACTGCTTATAGGGTGTCAGCTGAGGTTAGCTCTTGAATGTTCATGATAAAACTGAAAGACAAACTGAAGACATCATAGTAAATGTTAGAGGACATGTACAAGTTATTTCAGTGATGTGGTGTTATCGGCAATTAACATGTCGTTCATTTGATTTTGCCAAACCAAATTACAATACACGTAGGCTACTGTTTATCTTCACGCAGCATGCACATTTATGTTTTGCCAATTCAAATGCATTCATTTTGCCAAATGGCTTCGATTCCTCATTAATCATTTTTCATACAAAACTCTTTTTTCTCCTATAATGTCACCTCGTCATCAATGGGAAAAGCTGCAATTATTGCACTTTGGTAAGTGTTGAGACAATAACTCAACAGCCAAGCTCTGGCCACTGCTGAGCCAATGCTTCGGTGTGAGGATCACACCATTTTTTTTTTTTTACTGCAGGAAGTATGAGCTCCAAAATGGCCCCCGCTGTATACTAGCTTCAGGGGATCTGCATGGGAGAAGCGTATACCCGGTTCCCTATGGAGAGACATATTTATAGGCTCTCACTTGTGGCCACCAGGATAATCAATAGTAACATTAAAATCCAGTTGTAATCCCATTCATTAAAGTAGGTACCATACATTTGGGGTTGGGTACTGAAATTAGATAGAGCTGGCATCAGGTAAAATGTCACTTAAAGTTTAAGTATCAATATCAATAAGCATGGATTTGCACTAATACAAACAGTGGCCCTATGCAGCACCATAGAGCTCATTGATATTTATAGTTCATCTAAGTATAAAGGCAGGACTCTCTGTGTGTCTGCCGTCTGCGTGCCTCCCATCCTGTCGATTATCTTGATGGCGAATCCACTTCGCACTCGGCGGACGTATGGCTCAGGACCCAGGGTAGTGCAGTGTCGAATTTGATGCAATTTAAACTTTGAATAGAAACAAACGCACATCGGCAGTTGAGGTGGGGCTTCCCACACTGTTTTTATGACTGGGTTGCTAACTATCAATGTGATTTAACATGTGTATATTTATCCTCTAACTTCTACAATTTAAAACAAGTGATCAGGATAGTCTCGTGGCTAGGGTGTTTGACTCCCAGATGAAAGTTACTGGGTTTGATTCACAGGGTCCACAGACTAGGTGTAGGCATCCTTGAGCAAGATGCCCTAACCCCCTACCTGTTCCTTAATGACACATATTTAAATTAAAGTTGCTTCGGATAAAAACAATCACCAAATATAAAAGTAAATTAGGTGTGATCTAAAACTTCATCGTCTTGATTTTGCCACGTCATTCTCCTATATAAAGATCAGTGAGTGGGCAGCCACAGAGCAGCACCCAGGGATCGCCAGCTGGTATCCAGCCTGAGAGGAATATTAGCATTGTTGATGTGTTAGTTTCTTGCTGTAGTGTTGTTAGTATTAACGTGTGAATTGGCCTTACTTGCATACATTTCGGTGGTGGAAATCAGATCACCCACAGGCATCCTACGTGAACAGAGGATACTGTCGACATATTCAATGTAAAACTTGACGTAGGTTGCCTTCTTTTTTATAATAACTGTATATTTGTAATGATATATTTTGTATGGGCTATATGTTGTATTTTATTTACTTTTTATTTTACTGTTTTTTATAGAACTGTGCCCTGATTAACTTGCTAATGATCGGCAGCGCATCAAAGAATACCGGCAGCCGCCTAAGTATGAACGCATGTCTGAGTCATCCGCTGCAATCGTTTCCATGGCAACCCAGGCACATAAAGTCTGCATCCCAAATTTGAATTATTTGATTAATTATACTGTAGTATCATCTCAGGAAGGTATACTTCCTGGGCATTTTTGTTAATTACAACCATAGCTGAATGGCCAGTCCAAGGGACTAATTGTAAGTGACAGTAATAAACTAATTTAGGTGATGCTTGCCATATAGCTTTTTTTAAATAAATGCTGCTACAACTTAATTATTATTTTTTTTAATTAAACCTTTATTTAACCAGGTAGGAAACTCATTGAGATGTAAAATCTGTTTTACAAGGGAGACCTGGCCAAGAGGGCCTATGAATGTATAATGGATGGAGGGAAATCTCAGGATAAATGTTCCTCTGTTTTGCTAAGTCATATTAAGTACGCATCACACACACACAGACATCTCTTACACACATTTCTTACACTCACACACACACACACACACACACACACACACGCACACACACACATGCACACACACACACACACACACACACACACACGCACACACATGCACACACGCTGATGGGATTAATGGCTTTAAATATCCACCCAGCTAGACAAATTATCCATTGATGTTTCTATTGGAAACAAAACGATTGCTAAATGGACCAAAGACCAAACAGAACCAGCTAACCGAACCAAAAGATCCACATTTGGTTTGAATAGTTAAAGGTTATAAACAAGGTCATTTTGAATCCCGAATTGAATAATATCCTCACAATGTCCAAGTGTTCTTTTTTATTTTGATTCAGCATGCTTTCATGCGTTTTTCAAAGCAGATATTTCTATGCAATAAATACAAATGGATGTACAAGAGTGTCATGTTGAAGTTGTTGCCATAGCTCATTGCTGTCTGTAGACTAGAGGGAGTGCAGCTTTGAACAAATTAAGCGTGCTAATGATTGCTCAGCTGGGCTTTTGTTGCATTAAACTGTGTTGCATTGAATGTGACCTCCACATTATACTAGTATAAAGTATCAATTTTCACACAAAAATACATTGAAATGCCTTAAAGCTAGTAAAGCTTTTTCAACCATTTTATTGACATTAGGACTGAAATTCTGAAAGGACTGAAAGTCAATTAGGGCTTTTATTTTCAGTAAAGAATCAAGGTATTTGATTAGCATGTATTAACGTTGTAAATTACTTGCCTTGCTTTTCAAATGTATATTGGAAGATAAACAGCTGAATTGCAGTGTTAATGTTAATTACAGTAAGCCCTTCATTGTAATTATTCTACAACATATAACACAACAAACGTCCACCTAAAGAATCTTATGTTATGTATTTTGAAAAAAAATAAAGCTTTTCATCTCACGCTTGTAATGACTCATATGAAAAAAAATCCATATCGCCACATGGGTCTGGAAGAAGCGGTAAATGTCTTGGACAGAAAAAAAATCAAAGGAGCCAAAGAGGCAGCAGTAAAAAAGACCACCCCCCCTCTATACCCACCAACTCATCTGGACCAAATGCCTCCCGAGACCTGGACCCGGGGATGAGAGGAAGAGGAGGAAACAGAGAGGGGTGGTGGTGGAGGAGGATGGATGGTGGGAGTACGGGCTTCAAACAATGATACCCATGCGGCTGACATTGGACTCCTTTGGTCTCCTTCTTAATCCAATCATTAGGTTGATATCACACAGGACTAGACACAGAACGTAATGCTTTTGTCGCGCCCATGGGAATAAGGCAGCAGCTATGCGGTTAGCTTTTTTACTTTTATTCTTTAACCCGTACTTATGCCGTAATTGGATCCTCTTATCTTCTTTTTATTTGGTGAAAGGTCCATTTGATCATCTGAATAAAAATGGTCTACATACCACATGACCGGTGTGGCATAGCGGTACATTGTGTTGTCAGTGAATATCTACATATAAATCACCTTAACGTCATCAGACTCCATTATAATGGAGATGGCACATATACATAAATTAAAGGTTTAACATTAAAATTCCTTGTAAGTTAAACCTGATTTATATATACAGTATATATATATATATATATATATATATATAAATCAGGTTTAACTTTTATATATATATATAAAACATTCAGACCATAGACCAGTTGCTAGGAGACAGATTTATATATATATATATATATATATATATATATATATATATATATATATTATGTATAATATATTTTGTATATATATTTATATATATACAAAATATATTTATATATTGTTGACACAAATAACCAGGGCTCCGAACCGGTTCAAGGAACGAAAACGAAAACCGAAAACGAACGGAATTTTACGAGGAACGGAAACGGAAACGAAAACCAATGGTCTTCAACTGTTCCGGAACAGAAACGTTATTCTGAAATCCCCAAAACCGGTTAATAACGGGTTTTTTTCGTTCTCTATATAGCCTATAAAATTTCACAAAAGCATAGCCTATTTCATGAAAAAAAAATAAAAATCTCCGGTTGCCGCGTTCACTTCGCCACCTGCTAAGCTCAGCTGTCACAAATTCCCACCACCACCCTGGCGAGAGGCGATTTGGAAGCAACAGTTGCACTGAGCTCTATCTTCGAGTTTCTAGCCCACTTATCCAGAAATGATTTTGATACAAAATTATATTTATCATAGAATATAGGCTACAGTCAGCAGCAGTCTGCCTGGTATGTGAGATGGATATCGCGAATATTTTTGGATGATTTTTGCGCATTTAGACTACTGTGTAAATTAAGGGCAAATACCAATAACTAGGTCTATTGTAAGGTATCGACCACAAAAATAGACTAGGCCCAATAACACTGCCGGAACGTTAAGAACAAACGTTATTTTACGTTCCGAACCGGTTCAGGAACGATATGTTGGTGGCGGAACGCAAGAACGAAAACGTTAAATATACCGGTTCCGTTCGGAGCGGAACGATTGAAAAATAATTTTGTTTTCAAGCCCTGCAAATAACCTGTAGAAGTCACATGACTGAGTGTTGTGGCTGGGGGGGCGGAGCTATCAGGGTATCTTGAAGTGGAGGGAAATTCAAGTAGGAAGTAGGAAGTGAGAGGGAGGAGAGGAAGCAGTGTGTTAGGACTGTGTTTGCTAGCATGAGACCTTTAGTTCCTAGTGTTTGTTGTTGAGAGTTTCAGTCTTAATCCCCCAATGTCTGGATTATATCGACCCGCCTCAAACTCACATATAACTAACCTCTGGATTGACAAGGCATCTCGACCCGGTGAGGTCAACCCTTTAGGGTTATTTTTCCTTTTGCTTTGCGGTTTGCTTTTTATTGTGTTATTAACATAGCAACTCAGTCAGCAGAGACTTTGTTTTGGGAATTTTTAGTTATTCAGATTTTCAGTTTAGTTTTTAGCCTTTTGAAGGGATTATATTTTTGCATTTTGATGGGCATTTTTGTTTGGACTAGCACAATGTGAACACCGGCATTGAATGAACTGAAATGAAATGTGCTTTTTTAATTTGGGACTGGTAAATAAAGCCATGTGATTTGCCAGTTTGGCATGTTTCACAAGCATGTATTTCTTTAGAAAGTACCTGATTTCAACACCATATCTATAAACAAATTAAAAAATCCCTCTGGTCTGCTCTACCTCTTTAATTTGGGACTGGTATATAAACCTTTATAATATAATAATATAAAACCATGTGATTTGCCAGTTTGGTGTGTTTTAAGCCAAATCCCTCAATTGCAGTGCTTGCCCTGAATTTGTGGTAGCATAGGTTTTACATTCAAACTGATATAATAGTTTTGAGTATAGCAGTCTATACTCAATGTATAGTGTATTGACCATGTATTAATGTATTGACCTTCTTGCTTTATTGGAGACAATCCTTGGATGCTCCACACTTCAGAGAGCTGGACAGTACATTTATTACGGGATTTATTTGGGTAAAGAGTTGGCCTAATACATATATGGTAGGACTGGGAGAAGAAGTCATATGTATTACTTAGCCTAATGGATAATAACAGATGCTAATGGTGACTATTATGTATTCATATATTTCTTAGATGTCCATCCACATAACTGTGTGTGTGTTGATTATGTCCACAGCTTATGAATCTTTTATAGTCTAGGCTAATAGCTTCACATACACAAATAAGACCAAAGAGTGCATTAAAAATTCAATTTGATTTGAGGTGACTCACAACAAGTGTATTTAATACATGATGAAAAATTTAACGAGACAGTTAAAAAATTTGAATAATGGAAGATGTTAGTTCATGTAAGATTTCAACATGATCTCTATATGCAGTTGTTGTTGCCACCCACTGCTGTTAGACAGGAGCACCGAGGGCTATCTAACCCAGACACAGCTGTTCCTCTCAAACTACCCCGACACTTTTCTTTTGAGTGACGCCAAGTCCAAGTGGGCGTTGTTCTCCCTTTATCGCAAATCAAACCCTAAATGATCAATAACCTATCCCTCCCGACCCCTCCTCTCCCGCCCTAAAATCGTTAATATCTCAGTTAATTTCCTCCTTTACTCGCCAGCACCTCAAATGACGGAAGCAATTTGACGCGTTGTCTTTTGCTTTTAAGGTTATTGAACAGATTAAAAATCGTCATGCAATATACGGTACATCCTCATGTCTGTCCCAAGCTTTCACAGGTATGTATTTTTCACAAGCATGTATTTCTTTTGAAAGTCATGATTTCAAGCAATACCATATCTATAAATAGATTAAATAATTCCTCTGGTCTGTGCTACCTCTTTACAATAGCAATATGGACTGGACTATACAGTATACTTTCAATACCATTATACAGTCTCACTCTAGTCTTATCAAATTACAAGAAAGTGAACTTTGCATTTCATCAGTGGTTGCCATGGTTTCGCCATTTATAATTTAGCAGAATATGTGAGGAAATGTGTAAGAAACTAGACTGGAGGTGGCCTCAAGATGAAGTTGGCAGATTTCCTAGATTTCTCAGACTTCGAGTCATCTAACTTTGGTATTAAATGTTGACTTTGGCATAATTAAATAAGCAAAATGTTAACGACATAACTTTAAATCATGATATTCTTAATTAGACCCTCACACTTTAATGACAGTATGCTATCCTATTCACAATACTCCATTCTATTCTATTTGATATGCTATATGTATACATTTCTACGTATATTTTTTAACACTATCATTGATAATTACATTTTATATTTATATTTAACTTGCCCTGTTTTTTAATGTAACTTCTCTCAGTGGCACACAAGTCATAAAACATCCACTGCCAGGGTTTTGTTGCCTGGTGTTACGAAAGAAGTAGCTTCAGATTAATTGATAATTTGGCAGCAAAGGGTGTTGCAGACTAAGCGTAATTTCTGGATCTCAGCGTAGTGTTATGTAATAGACAGCGAGAATATGATTCTCACCCAAGAAATACACAGCCAATGCAACTGGCGTGTTTGCCGCAGGCCAAGTAGTACCCCATACATCTCAGCATACAACTTGTATTACCGCAATTGCTGCCATTACATTTAATATAGAGTTCAACGTTCCCTTTAATGTGGTTGAAAATGGAGCTGCAAATATAATAATCCATATTAGTGAATTTGCATGCTAAACAAAAGCAATATCGCTTCTAATTTATAGCCTAATAATGGCTGAAAATTGCACATAATTTTCAGGACTGCACAACACTTGCTATGTGTATATTAACACTTTCTTACGTTCGGTTGAGCTAATTGAATGATCCCATTCAACTAAATTGGCTGAACCTCAAGCAGAGTAGTGACCAAAAGGTTGTCAGGTTTGTCATTAACAGAGCTACCAGCTACCTCGGTTTACATTCAGATATGATCTAAGTAGCTACACGTTCAAACATGAATCTGTCTTTTCTTAAAGGTATCAAGTGTGTGTCAAGTACTCAAACGTGATTCAAGTCATTTGCAAGAATGTGTGTGTGTGTGTGTGTGTGTGTGTGTGTGTGTGTGTGACATATATTATCCTATGGTTAGTATAGCTCCTATATAATAATAATAATGAAGAACAAACCATGTGTTATCTAACACTAACTAGTAACCTAGAAAGCTAAAACAGGAAATTGGAAGCGAGGCTGCTCCTTAGTAGCCGTTGTCAAGCTGATATATGGCTTCAATTACAACAATATCTGTAAGGATTGGAAAGTGAAATATGAGCGCACCCATGGAGATACTTGTGGGAACATGGTTGCCCTTTTTATTCCAGGAACAGTTAACATAGTATAGGGCTCGCTCATGTGTAAACGGTCAAATGAATGAGTCCACATCGTCGGCCCTTCCACTTACAGTCAATGGAGCAGAATAATACAGAACATCCTGTTGACATTAAGCATTTCACTGCTCCGGCTGACAAAACAGACCCACTCTTCTGCTACTTGTATGAATGTTTCATGCATTCATTTTCATGAATAGGTAATCTGTTTTAATTATTTGCTATATATACAAAAATAAAAAAATGAGGCAATAGGCATGCCAAAAGGTAGACATATTCTATGTATGATTTCTACCAAACAAAAGAACCAAAAATAGTAAATTTCCTGATTACTATTATCTGGCCAGCAGCAGCACCAAGTAGCTGTATACTCGATACCGTGCGACAAACACCACTTTTGTTGCTTAGGTCCACAGATTCCTTGCAGAAAATAGGGGTTGTTTACTTCCCCTTGACAGATGTTTAAGGGAAATTATGATGGCCATATGAGCTGTGTGTGTGTGTGTGTGTGTGTGTGTGTGTGTGTGTGTGTGTGTGTGTGTGTGTGTGTGAGTGTGAGTGTGTGTGGGGTGGGGGGTGGGTGGTCTGTGGCACAAGGCGACCGCACGGCCTTGTGAGTGGTTTTAATATGCTTTCGGTCATCAACGGGAACCTACTGCACTGAAGGAAAAGCATCTACCTGCCAGTCACTAGACAGCCATTACCGCTAATATGCCGCTGGTCATTCAATGTTGCCGGATGTCGGCAGGGAAGGCAATTCATAGAATTATCTTGACTTTACTTTTTATTTGAATCACTAAATTTCACTAGTGTATTTTCGCTAGTTGTACCTAAAATTACCACTGGTTACCAAGTGGTCTGGGCTTTTTAAAACCACATGAATCTGCCTCCATGAGGTACCTGCCAACAGTGGGGAATAGGTGTGAACAGTTCCAGGAGTCCCCTGGGCAATTAGATTTTGCATCCAATTCCCTCCATAAACATTTATTTTGATTGACAGATTCATTTGCCAGGTTTTTGTGGGTGGATGTTCATGCAAATGTCCCCGTGCCACCGCCAAGGCGGCAGTGGCCATCTTCTGACAGACCAGAACAAAGTGTTGTGAAATGCAGAGACAAGCTTGCGTGTGAGAGTTATGAAGCCTGGCTCACGTATAGCTTTATGTGGGGAAAAAGAAAAATAGGTTAGGTTAGGTTGAACGAAATAAAGCCCTCACCAAAGAAAGTAGAAATCGATCAAAAGTATATCCTGTGTGTGTGTGTGTGTGTGTGTGTGTGTGTGTGTGTGTGTGTGTGTGTGTGTGTGTGAAATGAAACCTCACTTATTAAACCACACACACACACACTGTATCCAATATATGCCTATACAGGTATGGTATAATAAATAAATATCTGGCATACAATCCTACAGCCTCCATCTTGAAGAAAGCTTCATTGGCAAGAGAAGAGACACCACTTCAGTCAAGGCAGTTGTAAGTTGTCACTCTTTGAATAATTAATAATTATCTGTAGTGCAAAAACACATGTTCACCTCTTTCTAGGAGCCTCGCCTGTGATGTGTTTCCACGTGTAACGGTACAACCTCGCTATTATGCAACGGGTACACCTCTACCAAGTCTGCACAACAACACCCCCAGTTCACACACACATGCACAGTACTCTTGGTGGCCTATGTGCAATTAGGTCCACTGTGTTCTCTCTTTGCTCTCCTGAATGAGGTTACGGTGGCGGGGAAAACTCCCCTCTTTGATGACAACAGGAAATGTGAAATGATGGTGGGCATTGAATAATGCATACGCTGGTCATAAAAAAATCTAATTTGTATAATAAGAAGATGAAGCAATCTTTCTCATCTACATAGGCTCATTACTTGCAATGTCCGCATTCATATAGAAACCTTTTTGAAGTCAGGGAAAACAAGAGCATGACAACAGTGGCCCTTCCTTTGATTCTGGAAGGTCCACTTATCTTTAACTCATAAATTGCAAAGTAGAGACTCGGACATGTGATATCAGAGGGAGGCACACAATTACCAATGGAAATTCTTTCTGTTAAGCTTGTGTTAATATTGCAACGGTACACTTGTGTGTAAAGCCTTTGAAAAAAAGGGCAAAATTAGTGTAAACTATGCACACATTTATGCAAAATATAAGCTGAGCTTTTGTGCTTGGAGATGGGAGTGTCAATGTCTTCTTGGGTGGCATTGGTTATCACTACATTAAATATACATTGATCGTGGACATCTGCCTTACAAAGCAAAAGCAACATTTATTATTGGGGATGCACAGTATGGGCTTACTACAGCCAAAGTCCCAGACACAGTCCTATAGAAACAACCTATTTGTATCCATCCTTTCCCCCTACTATACCCTATTGCACCACTATTAGTATTTTCACAATCTCAAAACCATGAAGCACAATGTCTTAATGACTTGTTTGAGTTCAAATATGCAAGTATGGATAACAAACCGTTTATAATACTGATGCATGGTTGCATAAACATGTCATTAAAAGATGGAGGGAATCTCAGTGAAATTGATTCAGAACCGCTTCCTGCTTATTAATACAGCTCATGATGAAACAAATATTTACTGATTTGTTGGTTGCCAATAACGATGCACAACTAGGCCTAAGTTTGGCAAAGGAAAAGAGTACAGAACTTGCCTAATTCCATGGCATTATATACAAATATACCCGGGGAAATAAGCTCATGTATCTCCCAGGGAATTGTTTGACATCTATAGGTCCCTCTTTTGGCTGAAGGAGGAAATCGAGAATAATATTAGACTGTAAGTATGTCAGCAAGTTCGCAACGCATCGACCTCGTGGACTGATGAGGATGGAAGACATAACTGATTGCTTTAATGAATATTAATCGTCTGTTATGAATCATTTTGTTTATCATTATCTTTGTTATTATTATGAATTAGTCTTGACACAACTTTGAAGGAGACACATTAAATATTATATTAAAACATGTATAAGTGCAGTAATAGACCTGCACTTTATGCCAGAAGGTAGTTTTGATGCATTGTTTCAGAGGACGTAAGGCTAAGACCCTTTTGCCTATAGTTCCTCTTAAATGGCAATGCCCTGGCATATGCACATTGTTTTACCCCATTAGAAATGCAACCGAAATGTAATATAGTGGATGAATGCCCAGCCGAAGAGCTGTCTGTGTTTTCTATGGTGGAAGTGGTGGAAGTTAATGGTAATAGTAATGCTGCAACTAATTTTGGGGACACTTTATTTTCTATTATGATGTGCTGCCTGAGACCAGGTGCCTCATACCAAAAACACCAAAACAATAATTATAATGTCTCCAATTCAGTTATCCTTTCCAAATTACACAGTTTACTAATACATGGGTCAGATTTTAATGTGCACACCAAGCACCTGGCTTATTTGTTATCACCTTCATTTCAAATTGCTGTACTCCTCCAAAACAAGCATTATATATACTCTATAATTGAAGTAAAAAAAGGCCTACACTTAAGTTGTGAAAAATTACAATCTCAGATATAACACATATAACTGAAATTGATCAAACAAACGAAAAAAGTCCCAATAGTAAATATTCACCCTTCCTGTCAAGTGTAATTTTACAAGGGAAAGTCCTCTCTGTATGTCTGTTGAACTCGGATGGATTCATAAAACAAACAAGTACTACACACAAACCAAAATGCCACAGCTGATTAAATATTAAACAATAGGCACAAGGGTAAACTATGACTGGAATGTTGTTGTTTTTTTAAATCCATGTGAAATGAAATGAAAAATGTAAAGAATAAAATAAAGAAAAGACACGTGGGAACCAAAAGCCATAACAACACAACATTTGGAGCCGTAATTGAACCATGTGGAAGGAAGCCCTGCCTAGAGTTGGTGTTTCGCTAGCATGTGTGTAGCTAGCACGGCTTTATGGTTTCTAGTGGATCGCCTCCTGATGCTCATTGGGAATCGGACCAGGAATCCAGACGTGGGATGCGAGCCAACCGACCAATCAGGTCACGAGTAGATCGAATTTTCAATGAGCTCAACATGTTTGTACGTTTCATCCGGTATGTTGACGATGAACGTGGATTCAGGCATTTACAATTGATCATGCGTACAAAGCCTTTTAAAATAAATTGCCGTTTGCATTACTAGTAGCACCAGATATGGCTTCAGAAATAGGGCAGTAGATAAATGTTTTGGTTCAAAGGAATTCACTTCTACGGCTGATGATGTGAACGATCTTAACAGCCCTTTGAAACACACTCTCATGGATTTACATCACTGTCGAAAGTTGCTTAGAATGAATCATTGTTTCACGAAATTCATCAGAGGACATCAACTTCAACTCTGCTCTTGACCGATCACAATATATATACAGGACCTATTCTTCCCTTAGAGAAAAGACCCCTTAGAAAAAACTCGGGTGGTATGGTATGTGAAGCGTTATAGTTGATGATGCCTTTGTGATGTACTTCACTGAGATTACCTGCATCACCTGCGATGCAAATAAATCCATTGCTGGATATAAAAATAGATCATATATACTCTATTAATTAAAAACGTTAACAAACACAATTTAAACTTTGGCTTAAACAAAAACAATACACGTAGTTTCCAAAGCCACTATTCGTCAGTGCAGTGATATATGTATATGTGTGTGTGTGTATATATATATATATCTATATATATATCTATATATATATATATATATATATATATATATATATATATATATATATATATATATAGGTATATATATAGATATATAGGTATATATATAGATATATATATATATATATATATATATATATATATATATATATATATATATATATAGATATATAGATATATAGATATATATAGATATATATAGATATAGATAGATAGATAGATAGATAGATAGATAGATAGATAGATAGATAGATAGATAGATAGATAGATAGATCTATCTATATATCTATATCTATATTTAAGCAGTAACAACTTTGACAGCCTTGCCTCTGGAAACCTTGTGAAGCAAGGGGTGGAGGGTGGGGGGGCGTGTACCAGATTAGTATAACAAAAAAGCCCTAATCCACCTCATCCTCGAGATAAAACAAATAGATTCAGTATAGTGTTGAGCCCTGCTTTCTCTTCCCCTGCATTGGAGCTAAAATGGCCTCCAAGTGTACAGAACAATGGGGGTGAGCATAATGCTGTGTGACTACTGAGTGATTTGACTGAGATCCAAAGTGAATAAAAGGCCTTACTATGTGAGCCGGAGAGGCAGAGCTGCTGCAGTGCTAGGGACTTTGGCGAGTGTCGGTGCATTAGGACGCTTCACGCACACACATTTCATTTGCCAATAAAGCCCTGTTGCCATTTCGCACATGGCACACATCCTTTGAGTAAACAAACTATAATGAGAATATTGGTATTCGCTAAAGATTTTTTTTCTTGCGTACATAAAGCTACCTACCTTGCTTTTTTTGCTCCATAAATATTAAAGAATAAAGAGATAGATTTTGTTTAGTGGTAATAAAAGGGGAAAGCAAAACCTCAATCCTGTTTTTTACAAAAGAAGCTGATTTTGCACAAAACTTTGCCAATACATCTATTTAGCATATTTTATATGAAAGTGCAATTTTATGTATTAATGTTGAATTGTATATATGAAGTTATTTTTTATTTATACATAAACCCTTAAATTATGTATGAACGTGAACACTATAGCAGAGATTCACACTGGCGTCTTTCCAATCGCCTTCCAATAAACTTATCGGAAGAGCAGCAAAAGTGGGACAGAGACAAAGCACAGAGAGCCTATTCAACCGCACAATGACGCTCCTTAACGCAGGACTCTCAAGAAACAGAAAGCCAAATTTGCTGCTGCAAAAAAAAAAAAGATGGGGAATGACCTTCTCCTAGAGACTGCTGAACACAGAGAGACACATCACTAGACAATGGCCTGCGATGGTGTCCATTGGCTAGGGCCAGAGTCATTTGTAGTTGTTTGAATGGCACTGTCTCAAATACAAGGGCTTCATGCCTGGGAAAGAAGGGGCCTTTTACACAAGCCTATTTGGTATCATGGCTGCAGTGTGTAATATATATATATATATACCATCTCCTCCACCCCAGCAACCAAGAAGCCCAGAGAGAAGGTGTTTTTATCTTTCTCTCTCTTCTTTTCTTTTTTTGATCAAACCAAGCTCTTCTTGACTGTATTTACCGTTTCATTCCTCATCAAGCACACCCACTCGGTCACCCAGATGCGAGACACGAGACACTGTGCTCTTTTAAAGCTAGTGGTGAATCCCCTGCCTGCACCACCACCACCACCCACCACCATCACCCACCACCCCCCCCCCCCCCCAGCCCCCCTTATCTAGATGAAAACGGATTTATTCTAACAGCCCCATCCACAACACTATAAATAGCAGCTTGGGAGAAAATCTTTCGAGGGGGGGAGAGAGAGACAGAGAGAAAAAAATAGATAAGCTTCTCTCTTAAGCTGTTATTAACATGATGATGGGAAATATCACATGTTTGTTTGGAGGGGCGAAGATTGCCTATGGTATACAACAAGCGCGAGAAAATATGCTTGACCTTACCTTATTTTTCCCTTAGTAACGCATATAGTTGAAAGGAGACGGTGTTGAATGATTATAGGATATTGGGCAAATAATGCATAGGAAGGTTATTTTTTTTTCCATATCAATTATAGTCGTTCCGGTCCCTTGTAAGTCCCTTGAGTCTTTTGCAGACACAATTGAACTAAATAATCATGGCTGAATGTAAGAGTCATGATCTCAGCATTGTGGTTAAATGGAAGTGATGCATCCAACAAGAGCAAGTATAAGGGTTGCATTCATTTGAACTACAAAAGATCAAAGAAAGAACAAATGGTCAGAGGGTGAAATATTACAAACGCACCTCGACGTGTCGTGATGTGTCGTGATGGACGCAGCGCTGAGCTGAACTCCTACACTTTAAGGTTCATCCGTCGTGTATTGATTTCAACGAGGCAAATTCAACCTTACACCTTCCACGGCTCCGAATGTGCTTACAACGACGGTGTGGGTGTATGAAGACTTCATATGCCACTGTCAATATCAGGTTTATTTTGATCAATTATATTTGGTAAAGGTTCTGCAGTGTTGGCATATCCTGCATGTGCTATAGACATCTGTCCAGCATATGCACCAATTAAAAAACAAAATAGCAATAAGTCTGGACTGACGTTAATCGACTGTGACCATTTGTTATTGCAGTATTGAGTGTGCATGTGTGCATATCTGTAACATGAGACCCGGCACTGAACTCTGTAAGCCATTTAACCACCCCTGCATTGGTCTGTAATTACTGATGCGTTGTGTAAAACCACAATGTATTTCTACTTGATTAACGTTGAACTCACTTGTGTGTGTGTAAGCCATTTTGTGGACAGGAACATTACCTATTAGCAGTCTTACTACATTTAATTATTCCAAAATGTAATTTTTTTTAGGATTCACTCATTGGATGTAACAGTGTTGACGTTATTCTTATGCTATTTGAATGAATATATTTAAAATAAGCATCAAATTAGCCTACTGCAGGTTTTTCCTGTGGATGCTTGACATTAAGGTGTACTAGGAAAAAACAGGGGGGGGGGCGGAGGGGGGGGGGGGGGGGGATTTGCAGCCACTGTCCTTGAAGTGAAGTCGTTATGTTTTAATTTCACTGATGGCTCCTAGTGCTTGGGGCACAATGAAAGACCCCCATTCGTTGGTTTGGTTTGTGATGGTGGTGGTGGTGGTGAGTCCTTTCCAATACGTAAACCCACTCCTCTGGTAGCTTTTTTTTTTTTTTTTTTTTTTTTTTTTTGCCGTTTTAATTTCCCCCACTAAAAAAAAACCGACACATTTTCTCATTCGGTACGAGGACTGTGTGTTCTTTGTTTCATGGGCCGGTGCACTGTAAACACGTGGGGCGACGCCGGTGGTCACTGTGATGGATTTGGGCAGAGCTAAATGACAACGTATCAACCACACGTATACCGTCACCTATATGCATAGCGCAGCTCTCCCCACGTGAGGCTGTCATTTTAAGTGTTAAGAAGGAAAAAAAAAAACAACCCTAAAGAAACGCTATAGCGCCTGCACAAAAGAGATGAGCCGATACTCACCTTCTTTAGGTGGTCGCTTCACCTCGGCACTGAGATTGCACACCTGCCCGGCCTGCAGTTGCGGGGACAGGCAGCCCTCTGTCTGGGGGTTGAGCGGTAATACCACATTGTTGAGCATGAGCATGCTCTCCGGCTCCCCGTCTCCCAAGTGCTGGGGGCAGGTGCATTTCGTGTACTCGATCCCACACGTCTCCACGCTCCCCTTCTCCGACTTGAGGCAGTTTTCCAACCACGTGCACAGCACCTGACAACCGAACTGACTGGGGCTGGCCTTGTTCAGCACCAGGAATTCGACCACAGACTTCTCCTCCTCCAGCTTTTGCGGCGTCGACCCGTCGTAGTCGTAGGGGAAGACGCGCCGCAGCTGGACGAAATTCTTGTCGTACAGCAGAAAAACATAGCTGTTCTTGGAGTCGCACAGGTACACGATGGACTCGTTGACTTTGAGCAGCTCGTTGATCTTCTCGTGTGAGTAGTGATCGAACTGGTAGGTGAGCAGGGAGAACTGGGAGCAGCTCAGGTCTCTCTTGTACAGTTTCAGGTAGATGCTGTATTTGGTAGGGTCTGGATTCTCCAGGGTCCATGTACAGTTTGTGTAGTTCTTGGGAAACATCTCCGTCACCGAGTAGGATCCATATATGACCCCCTTGATCAGAGTGGAACACCAATAATCTTGGGCACCAGTTAATCCAAACATAACCAGAAGATAGGTGGAAAATATGTAAATCAACAGGTTACGAACAGCCTTCATCCTATGTCATTTGGCCTGCAAGGAAGGGATGGACAGGATTACACTCGGAGGTGTTCAATGTTAAACACAAAAACACAGTATAGGGATTATAGATTATGACTACTAATTACTCATTTCAAATAATGTCCTATCTAGCACAGAAAGGGCAATTTGAGCAAAAGTGAGGGCCTACATATGCATGCGCAACTCATTTATAATCGTACCATATATTGGGCAAACATTGCCATCTTGTGGTTAGTGACGTTATTTATTTATTTTATATTTATACATTTATTTGTTGGAGGGGAGAAACATTTATTTTCGTTAAAATAAACATATTGAAATAAAAACCAGATTCAATCTGAACTAATTAAATCAGATAATGGAATAAACATATCAAAACCAAGCAGGTATGAACACAGCACAATATAATATAATAAAAATTGACGACAAAACAAATCATTTCACATCTACTGAGGAAACTAACCACGTCGTGATATCTGAAATCAATGTGTTTGTCGATATTTAAAATAGTTGCAGTCGACCATAGACTAAAATATGTGAATATGTGCATTTGTCTCGTCAGTAGCATGTGCCTGTTGGCACACACGACCTGGATGCATCAGAAACATCAAATAGTTATGAACCAAATATGATATATCGAATTATGCTGTTGTACTGTTAATACAGAACCAGGGTGTGTGTGTGTGTGTGTGTGTGTGTGTGTGTGTGTGTGTGTGTGTGTGTGTGTGTGTGTGTGTGTGTGTGTGTGTGTGTGTGTGTGTGCGGGAGATGAGGAGAGACAGCGAGAATAAACGAGAGGGAATGCAATGCGATGTCCTGATTGCTTTAATCCTACAGGCAATGCAGCTGTGTGTGTGTGTGTGTGTGTGTGTGTGTGTGTGTGTGTGTGTGTGTGTGTGTGTGTGTGTGTGTGTGTGTGTGTGTGTGTGTGTGTGTGTGTGTGTGTGTGTGTGTGTGTAGGCGTTGAAATCCTAAGTAGAATATAGACACCTATAATTATGCTGTCGATAATCATACAATTCAGACTTCCGAGCCACACACATAAATGAGCGGCACTATATATTGCAGTACAGTCATTGTTACATGGATTTACATCGGCTATTCGAATAGTTGAGGTGTTGGTCGGGAAAGGCATTCATATGATTCAACGTCGCCCCGCATGATCCACAGCCAAGGCAGGAATCGGCATTTTCAGGGATGCTGACACCAGACGCGTGTGTGTGTGTGTGTGTGTGTGTGTCCCCCCCCCCCCCCCCCCAGGCGGGTGTGATTATTTTCTCATGTGAAGATGCGTTAAAAATAAAAAATAAAAACAATGGAGCTGTGGACCCTTAACACCAGTGCGAAATCAACCCCCCACCCACCCCCCCCCCCCCCCCCCCCACCCCCCCCCCGAGCTCGTCACACGGCTTGTTAAACCTCCTGGACTTAATCCTAACCCGATGCCTCAAAAGCATCCTTTGTACGCGCACGCACACAAACACACACACACACGCACACACATACACGCACGCGCACACGCGCGCACAGGGCAGACGGTCGTCGGGAGAAAAGGGGAAAACTTTACCGATGCATCACGACCGGCGGGGGGCTCAATGAAGACCCTCTCACTTGTTTGCTTTAACAAAGCCGCTCCGTGTATTAGTCATTGATAATGAGTCTAACGAGCAGCAGCAGCAGCAGCAACACCCCCCCCCCCACACACACACACACACACACACACACACACACACACACACAAATCTGCAATCATCATAATATGAATAATAATAATTATAATAATTATAATTATAATGATAACCACAACATCACCACAATAATCACAATCAAAAAAAATCATCTTACCTTACACTGCGGACGCTATGGCTATTTTCCCAACATACTTGGCCACATCCTTTATAGATAAATTCTGCAGCCCTCCAGTGAATCAATACTCCCCATTCCCAACAAAGCAAGTCCAGCGCAGCAAGACGGTCAATGAATATGGGGAACCAGGGGAAAAAAAAGATCTGCGTTAGACTCCGGTCTGGCTCGTCCCCCCTTCTGCTGTCTCCATCCAACACTGACCTGCTGGGGAGCACGGCGGAGCGCAACATACGACAGCGATCGAGGAGAGGAGGAGGAGAGAGGAGGAGGAGAGAGGAGGAGAGAGGAGAGAGAGAGGAGAGGAGGAGAGAGGAAAGGAGGAGAGGGGTGGTGGTGGATGGGTGCGTGTGTGTGTGTGTGTGGGGGGGGGGGGGGGGGGGGGGGGTCTTGAGTGATGGTGAGTGGGGGGTTGGGGGTAATCTACAATACCTCACTAAATATTTAAAAAAAAACCGACAGACTATTACTCCACAGTTGTTCCCAGTCACATATGTGTTCCTAGGAGATGATGATGATGATGATGATGATGATGATGATGATGATGATGATGATGATGATGATGATGATGATGATGATGATGATGATGATGATGTTGATGATGATGATGATGGTGGTGGTGGTGGTGGTGGTGGTGGTATAGTATAGTATTATAGTGTAGTATATTGTAGTAGCCTATAGGCCTAACACAAGTTGGTCATTGATCATTACCTCACCCCCCCCCCCCCCCCCCAAAAAAAAAAAAAAAGTCGCACCTCCAAAAGATATTTAAAAAAAAATTAAAAATTAAAAAAGGGTAGGATGTGGGTGGATGTGAGATGTTGGGGGATGAACACTGAGTAAAAGACGCGGAGCGGAAGAGACTCGCTTTTTGCTCCCCTCTCGCACAGCTCCAGGAGTAGAGAGGCTGCAATATCGCGTCACACACACACACACACACAGCCACTCGGAAGGAAAGCACGTACGTACGATTTCTCGCTGCGTCTGGGCACCGCCACATTCCTCCCTAGCTCTCCCCCCTAATTTTCCCTCTACTGGTATTAGGCTATTATTATTAGTCTTATTCTTATTCTTATTACAGCCCGGTTCGTAATGTGATTGTAAAGTGTTTACCTCCGCCTAGAAGTGGACTCTCGCTCACTGAGGGGGGGGAGAAAAGCCAACCAAGCCCACATGGAGGGAGAGACAGAGTTGGGCTTTCCGAGATGTGGGATTTTTTATTTTTTTTGCGTGTAGTTGCGTTTAGGGTGTGCGCACAAGACTTAAACGTGCCGCTCCGTCGTCCTTGGTCTCTCTCTCTCTCTCTCTCTCTCTCTCTCTCTCTCTCTCTCTCTCTCTCTCTCTCGCTCTCGCTCTCGCTCTCGCTCTCTATCTCTCCCTCACACTCTCTGTCTCAGTCTGTCTGTCTGTCTGTCTGTCTCTCTCTCTCTCTCTCTCTCTCTCTCTCTCTCTCTCTCTCTGTGTCTCTTACCACAGCAGGATAACCGTCTGGGATCTCTCTCTGTCTCTGTCTCTGTCTCTGTCTCTGTCTCTCTCTCTCTCTCTCTCTCTCTCTCTCTCTCTCTCTCTCTCTCTCTCTCTCTCTCTCTCTCTCTCTCTCTCTCTCTGTCTGTGGCCAAAATTTGGCACAAGGAGCTTTTAGTGTTGAGGTTTTTGTGTGTGTATATATATTGCATCTTCACTGTATGCTGCGTGTGAAGGTCTGGTGAACATGCATGTCTGTGTCTTGTAGTTCGCTCAAGGACAAATCGTGGCAAGTTTAGTTGTCTCTGCAAAGTTCCCGCTGGAGCCAGACTTACCTTTTGGCCAAAACTGGACCTTACTGATGGGCCGATATAACCTCCAAAGCTGACCTTAATGTGTAGGCTACTTGTCCCTTTTGTGAGTGTGTTATTTTTAAGGGGATACTAAGATGACTATCATTGAGATTCTACGTCAACTAGGCTCAAGGACATTTCACAGTAATAAGTGTTAACCGCGTGCACTTCCTCTCTATTCTTTTTCCACAATTAAGCCTCATTCATTGGTCAATAACTCATTAAAAGTACACGTAGCCGCCGAGAGTCATTGTTTGGGAGCCATTGATATTTCGCTGTTGGTGAATGTCTAGCCTAGTGATTTTTATTTTTAAATACGAAGAGACAATTGATGGACAATCAACCGCTGTGGAGGAGGAGCGGGACACTGCATCAAGTCAAGGCATCAGTATCGATCCAACTCCTGCTTAGGATGCTAAATACACATTTGATGTGCAATGTGTTTTAGGATAACAAAACAATGTAAGCAAAACAATGTGAAGTTAACGAGAAAACGATCACGTTGATATGTGATAGCGCACTTATCTCGTAAGAAAACTATCACGCAATTGCAAGAAAAACATCAGGTATTAACGTGATGGTTTTCTCGTAATTACATGATATTTCTTTATTATTATGTGATAATTATCCCAACAAAACTACAGAACTTTTTAGATTTTTGCTTGGCAGCACTACGCTTCGGTAGGATAGCCTGCACACCATTTTCTAACTTTATATTGTGCATATATAATTAATGATGGCAGTGGGTCACTGCCAGTGACAATTGTTAGGACAATTGATAACATGATAAACTGGAGCATTTCACTTGATGAAGATGAATTGTTTCTGTGACCATGTCTCTCATTGTTGGTTACACCTACATCAAACCGCGTTGTCCTTCAAAGCCATTGCATAAATGGATATAAAGTTGTTGTTTTTTACGACACTAGCGAATTTTACAAATCAATCTTCGAAAACGGTGTGCTGTCTGCCAGCACCGATGGTTGTGTGTTTGACTGCAGTAACCCCCCCCCCCCCCCCCCCCCCCCCCCCCCCCCCCAGTATCTTCCAAAAAAACTGGGAGTGACCTACAAAGACATCACATTTCACCATGTCAGGGACCAATAATGAAGACTTTAGTGATTTGGGATTTCGAGGCTCAGGATGTCGCTGGGTCGGGGTCCGAGGGGGGTGGGGGTCTGCACAACACCGTACAGAACAATGAAAACACAATAAGCATATCGCCTGCACGGACTCATGGGGAGGCCAAATGCCAAACCACAGAAAGCTGTCATCACTCTCATGTTCAGATGCTCCTAAAGGCAGGAATTGCTACCAAACACTTTTTATTTTTCTTCTGGCTGACTGTGTATATCCTTACATAACAGATGTGTATATATAGCCTGTATATAAGAAAAATACTTTGATGTGCTAATCAAAGATGTAATATGAAACACACACACACATATATATATATATATATATATATATGTACAAACTGCACAAATACACCCTGTGTACATTTCCATGACTCCAGTGTGTGATGTATTATATTGTTATGGAGCTTCAAAGTTAGTCCTTCACCACCCAGGTAGTGTGCCGTGTCTTGGCTGAACCATTCGTCGCACAACCCTAATTGTATTCCTGCTCTGCTGGGTGACTGTTGTGAACCCCCAAATGAGCAAGTTTGAGCTGAGAGATTTCTCTTGAAGTGAATATTTTGTTTTTGTGACATTGTGACAAGGCATTTTATCATCACAAGATCCATTGCATTTCTTTCGAAGATGCGATCTAGGATCACCTCACAGTCCCCACAACTCCAACGCTCTGTATTTCTCTTCAACTAATTGTATGTTATGTGGCGACCTTCATCTGACCTCATGATTGCGTCGTCAACTCATTATTTATCGACCGTTATGTCTCCCTGTGAGACCTGATTGCGTTTTTTTGCTAACGGAAATTCACGCTCTTCTGTTTTGTATTCATTTAACGACTGATCTAAATTTTTCTATAAATCCGTTCTAATGTTATATGGCCTTCATTTACGCTTTCGCTTTTAACCTTCATTTGTGATTTTCTCTTGATTCTGCAATAGGGCTGGGCAATATCAATATTATATCGGTATCGTGATATGAGACTAGATATTGTCTTAGATTTTGGATATCATAATATTGTGATATGGCATAAGTGTTGTCTTTCCCTGAGCTGCATGACAGAAGTGATGAAAAAAAAGAAAATACTCAAGTATTTAATTCACACAGGAGTATACAAAAATAGGCTTTAGGCTTTACCATGTGGTTATTTGATATAGACTATTTATTGAAATACCAGAAAACATGCTAGATTGTGATAGATAGATATAATAATACATTTATTTCTAATGCACCTCTCATCAAAGAGATCTCAAAGTGCTACAAGGTTAAAAAGTTAAAAGCAAGGTAAAGAAAACAAAAGCATACTAAATAAAGATTAGCAGCCATAGGCCTTTCTGAATAAAAAGGTTTTCAGGCCTATTTTAAAAGAGTCCAGGTTCTGAATGGCCTAAATATATATATATATATATATATATATATATATATATATATATATATATATATATATATATATATATATATATATATATATATCATTATATATATATATATATATATCATTATCAAGAGATTAATTATATCAAGATCAAAGATTTTGGCCATACTGTCAAGCCCTATTCTGCAGTGTTTCTCATCGGTATTCTGGAGACTATTTTAGTCTGCCAAGCCATCAGTTCCCATAGCACTACAAATCCCAGCCACCCCTGGAAGGAGGGATCCCTTCTGTTCTTACTCAAGGTTTCTTCCCTTTCTGACTAGGCTTTGGGGAGTTTTTCCTTCCTTGGTTCGAGGGCGTATAGGGTTAGAGGGTGACTGCAGACATGGGCCCGTGAAGCCCTTTGAGACTGTAGCGGTGATGAAGGTCTGTCCAAATAAACTTGACTCGCTTTGACCCCTTCCCTTTCCTCAAGCATGACCTGCACACCAAGGTTGTACCACCTTAGTGTATAGGACCTTCTGGGTATCAGTAATGTTTGGACAGTTGTTTTTATATATCCCACCTGGAAATTTAAGACTAGTTTCTGTAGAGCTCAGCCAATGCAGATGCAGTAAGAACTTCATTGTTATTCACCACAAAAACAATGTCTCTCTCCCTCAACTGTATGTCACAGAACGTGATTGAGAAGTGTATTTTCTCTGCAACATGATTAAATAATAAACCGGAAAATTACCTGGGGACTTGAATTCAACTGAATAATGCATACCACATGACGGGCTTAACAAGTCTCTTTTAAACCGCAAGGCCTGCTTTTGACAGTTATATCCACAAACATTATTGTGAGTAGATTGTCTGCTGCTGCACCAACCCTAACTTATTTAAACAGTATTGGCCACATTATGTGTTATATCGCCAGGAAAATGGCCAATCTGTGGTATTTCTAGTCCTGAGGTGTTACCCATCAACATTTAATGTCAGTATTTTATATTATTTTTGAACTATTGGCTACAAAATAAAATCTTTAGTTATTGGTGAATGTAGTTAAGTGTAGTTATTGGTCTCTGTGCATTGGTCTTTTTTTATGTGTTACCATCAATGTCAAGATCATAGTTTATCAACTTGTGCCTTCTGCATTTGTGAGAATAATATAATGCTTGATGTTCACAATAAATAAGTCAGGGCAGTTATTATGCATCTCTTCAAATCGCGTTTGAAAATACATTTTTACCTAACAAAGCTTACAGAAACCAAGGAAAGAGGTTAAATGTTAGTCATCGTACCTGTATTGCTACTCGTATGGCACACAAACACTTCAAGTCAATACAAACTGAAATGTATGTTAACTCTATGAGATAATCAATGTCTGTCAAAAAGATGCATGGTTTAAGATCTTTGGAAATGTACTGGCCATTCGATCAATGGATGTCTCAGTGAAACTCCTTTCACTGATGGGCATGATGCTTGTCTATCAATGCCCATTGAGTTTATTTTACATGAACCATATGTTGTGCAAGTTAACTTATCCTAACATGTAATACTGAGCAGTATGTTTCGCAAAAACTTGTATGACCTCATGCATGCACCTAACAGCGTACACAATAGTATTGAGCTTTGATAATATACAACCAAAAATGGCGGTTCTACACCATCATAATTTTGGTGTATTTCACAAAGTTGATGTACAGTATATAATTTATATGTATGTATGTCATGCATCCCGACGATTCAATGCCTTTTATGATGTGACCATATGCCAGAAAAGGTGTTCTAAAATGTAAGGGCCTGTATAGCACCAGACCCAGATGTGCTTTCAGGATATATCCCCAGCCCTTTGTAAAACAGTCAGGCAATATAAAAATGCTTAATTGTGTGTGACATGATCCCATTATTTAAAAAGCAGTTGCTGCTTCTTATGTCTTTTAACCCTTGCCCCAACTCCTTTAAAAAAATAATCTACTTTCAAGAAACATTCAGATTTTTATCCTGTCGGGAGATTACAAGCTTGTCTGAAAGGAGCGATGACCTTGAAAAAGACTAAAATAACTCTTTTGAGTATGAACTATGCATTAATATGCATCACTTTAATGCGATCTAGCTTAACTTCCACCACGAGATGCACCCGGATTACTGTAAATCAAGGTGAGGGAGTTGAGAGGACAGAATTATCATCCACTAATTGATATTGAGGTTTAGAATAAGGCAGGCATTTCCTGTCAAGTGGTTGGCCCACATCATTCACATATGACAGGTTGTCTGTGTTCTTCGCTACAATAGTTGATCTTTATATATAGAGAGCACCTCCAATTACATCATTCTCCGGTGACCGCAACGTGCAAGAGGACATTATGTTGAGTAAATCATCGAGACACTCAGCGACACAAATTTAAAATGGAAAGCATTCCATTAGGAATATTATGTGAGAATAACACTTTGCATCACAAATATGCGCACGCCTTTCATGACAGCAAATTGATATGTGCAACCAACTCGGGACGGCCTACGTGAAGCCCGTGGACTGAACATGCGGTGGTCGCATTGTTGGTGGTTCAGGGTGTAGTTCGGTCTACCCCTGGTTGTGTATGCTTTACAGTCTATAGAGGCGACCTTAGTGCCTCTAACATCATTGTATGCTGCTGTTCCACAGTGAATTCAACACCGCTAGTTAAACACTGCAAATCCCTCCCTGCAATGCAAACCATGTAATGGCATATTTTACTGTTCACAAACAGCAGACTGTCATGTGGGGACTCGTTGCCGATGCTCACCAACAAAAAAGGTCTTTGTAAGCGTTTGAGTTTTAACTGAGTGTGTATTCTATGCTTGATATGGTGTTCACAATTGGCTATTTTTCTTGTCTGGTGTTTGAAGATTGCTCTGTCTTTTTTGGAGTGGGGAACGTTATACTGTATATCAAAAACATCCGTTTGCAATAAATGTAAGGAATCATGTAGTAGTCCACTGGACAAAAAAAAGGAAGAGAAAAAACACTGGATCTTCTTGTCAGTTTGACAAGTCAATTGTGGTGTGGCTTTGTAGACGCATGAGGCGGCCTAAAGGGCATTAAAGGTCAAAGGTGAAAACCCATCCAATGTCTTCTGTATCAATTACACAACTGCAGCAGCATGTGGCCGACGTCTCACTACAGACCACTACAGAAAGCGTACAAGCCGTCGTGCAATGATGACTTAAACTGAGCTTTGGAGGTATTCAGGATGCAGTATTCTGCATTATATTCCACTCACATTTGCTCCATGCCTGGGTTCATAACTGAATATTAAATCAAGGAATTTCTTCCCCAGCAGTGCTCCATTTTCTTTATATATATATATATATATATATATATATATATATATATATATATATATATATATATATATATATATATATATATATATATATATATATATATAATATATATATTTTTTAAGACAATGCTCCTACACTGCAGGATTCCTTAGGGCTTTAATTCAGTTCCTTTGAATGCGGTCCCAACCACAACAGCCCTGAGAGTCCCACAGACCGGGCTGCCGTGTAAATATTGCATGAGCCGCTGTACCCACACACTAAGACTGACAATGCCTCCCAATGTACTTCCTGAGAACTTGAGTCTTTTAATTCAAGTAAGGGAAAATTGCTCGATTTGTTAAGGCTGTGATGCAGTGTTGTAAGGGACACTGATTCAAAAATGTTTTAAGAAAATATGCATGAATAAGACAAGACAAAATCAGCGTTTGTAGTCTTGCGTAATGTAGGTCACCACCTGCTAACCTTGATGTAACTCAATTAGCTTGGCTTAGCTTGCCACCATAATCAAAGAAGGGGAAGAAAAACACATCATTTTTAATGGCTACCCTCTATTGAGAGCAAATTATGTGTTGCCATCACACAGTACATTCATACATGTGCTGCATATAACCTTGCTGTAGCCGAGAGGAAACCACCCGCGCCTGTTAATCAGAAAAGATCACGGGTCACCTTTACAGTTATAAATTTCAAACACACACACAATAACAAATTATCTTTCCAACAAATCACCTGCCACATTTTGCTCTGGCCGTGTATAATTTATTCTCCCTGGCAGGATAAAGAGTGCCGTCGCGATAGGCAGATCTGACAATTGTGTCTACGCCCCTGAAAGGAACTGCTTAGTAATTAATAATGAGATGAGACGATTGGTTAAACATCATTCATTACCAGTGGCACCAGCATACTGGTCACCTCATTGTCTTGTTCTAGGTTGTGACTTCTCTCTCTCGCGCTCTCTTAAGCCTCACCTTGAGATGCACACGGTAACATCCGTTTGGGTGGGTTGACCTATAAAAATGGAAAACGCGGGGTTTGTGCATCGTGGGAGGAAAAAAATGGAGATCTTGTTGAAGCATAAACACCAATCCCAAACGGCGTGATAGTTTTCACTCCAAAAATAATCCCATTTATGTTTCATAGTATGCAGAGATCGCCTTACAAATCATTTGACAGTGAACACATTTCAAACTGACTTGTCCTGCTGGGACACGTCTGGTGATAATAGCCTCATTCTATGCTACGACAATAAGGCTACGTTTCTTTCTTTCCTGGCCCTGTTTGCTGCAGTACATTGTGTCGTCTCTTTCTCTGTACTGTGCCGTGTGAACCATCCAAGCTTGTCTTATGAAAAGACTGCCATACACCATTACTGCTATCTCTGATATAGCTTTTGTAGCACGGTGGACCATTCGCACTCTGAGATATACAGCTAATTAAAATTTCTGTGATAAAATAATTAGCTTCAGCTGCAGACAATGGAGAATGAAATTCTTTCCCTCATCACTGAAATGAACCGATAAGAAACATTTCAAACGGTTACAGTTTGCTGTCTATGGGAAATCCAGGAGCCAGTTATTGATTTATTTTGTCAGATATTTTCAAACCAGTGTTAATACAAAGCAAAAAGAAAAGACTACTGTACCACAAAGTGTAAAAGTGGAATCTGACAACAATGTATAGGTATGTATGTATGCCCATATGTTTCTATTAGGAGGCGTCCATGTTCCCAAAAGTATGCATTAAAATAAAATAATTTACGGTGGAGACGTGGAGATGCGGACGCCGCATGATGGCTATGATGGACTTATTGGTGTGAAAAGTGGAATTAGACTTCTGCATTATCTACATTTAGGAGGATTTTTAAACAAAGGCTACATCCACAATAGATACAAATGTAATGCAAAAAGAAGTCCCTATTCCACCACTTGGCTTTGAGCACAGAGTGAAGGCCCCCTGGAGAGGCAGAAGAATCCCTCGCTTGCCAGTATTGGATGCTGCTCGATGCAGCACTGCTGCCTGGTGCACATAAGACGAGGCCCTAATCAGCAAATTGACCAGTTATCTGCCAGCTCTTACAAAAGCTTCACAGGCAAATGCTTCGCTTAGGAACTTCCAGCATGCCATGAATATAGTAATTGGACGCCCCTAAAAATGTTTAGCAGCCCTGTTCATGCGAAAGACGTGGAATGCGAAAATGTTATTCAAATGATTCCTTTTAATAGTCTATGGGTATGTCATGAAGTATTATGCATCGATCAATAGGCAGTATATCGGTCTAATTTAAGTATAGGTGTATGTGCGTGCCTGTATGTAGCATACCAGAAACCAAAAGATCAGATCAGACTTTAGATATTAATCTAAAGTCTTTGTTAACCAACAAAATGGAAAGCATAATAACCTTTTTTATACAAAACACCAATAAAATATTACAGACAGTATTTTGATATTGAAATGCTTGTTTATGGATTTTGTATACGAACCCTTTGAAAGAACCCTTAAATACATTCTTAATATGTTCAGAGCTTATTTCAGTACAGGCTACAGGCACCTGATGCCATGGATGAGACAAGGGTCTCTAGGAAGCTGGAGATAATTGCCACATAATTTCGCACACGCACCTGAGCTAATGTCCTCCTCTGGTTGCTCAGATACGCACACACATGCACACACACACGCACACACACACACAAACACACACACACGCACACACACACACACACACAAAAGCACGGCGAAGACTAATTTTCCCCCTCACAAACACGATCTGTATCATAGCCATTGTCCCGCTGTATTACGCAATCAGAGCAACGCTTTCAAAGCAACCGTGTCGCAGCCGCAATTACCTGGATCAAGCTGTCCACTCTAATGAGCGGCCAACCCCAGAGTGTCTGCACCACTGGTTCCCTGCAGTCTCCCTCCCCCTAGTGATACCTGCTATCTCCAGGGCTTGAGCCAGCCTGTCAATCTCAGCTGGTGGGTGTCCAGTCCACTGATGGCAGTTACCCAGAGAGATGCTCCAGACAGCATCAATGGTAACAATTGATATACACACACACACACAGTTTTTTTTTTCCTTCACGTCCCCCCAACACAATTTGTTGGAATTGTGTCACACGTGGGGTGTGACAATAATTCAAACCGGCATGTCTTAGGGTCTGTGTTGATGTTGCCATAGGCAGTAAGCCTTACATGCACATGTTCATGCATGTAAACTGACTGTTGTGTTATTTTACCCAGAACCTTTGTGTAAATAAGGATCTGTATTGAATTGCATCACACGTCTTGGCAACTGTATATATATATATATATATATATATATATATATATATATAAAAAACACCTCCATTGTTCCTCTGAGCTTTTAAATCTCACTTTGAACACTTTTCATGAGATACCTACTGCCACATTGTCATAACACACATTTACTAGGTACATTATGATAGATAGAGATGGATAGATGGTTAGATTGTTTTAGTCCATGGGTATTAAAAGCCTTACTGTTATTACAGAGGTAGTTAGAAGACAGTTGGATGAACGGACCGACAGACAGTTGTAGGTCAAGGTAAGATCTGTTGTTTGTTGAATCTAAACCCACAACACGGCTCTCAGGTTTGATTAATAAAACTGTCTGATGCAAACACACACCCAGGCATCCACACCACCGCCGCCATCGCCAAACTTCCCCCTGCTTATTTACAGCCACTGCGACTCAGTTGATGAGCCCTGAAAAACAATCAGGGCACCTCCCTGTGCGTTAGATAGCCCACCTGTGGTACCCTACAGATGTGCATAGGCAGAGCGCTGCCCCGGACTAGTGGGAGATATTAATGGGGTAATCTCTGGTGTACATCTCTGAGGGAGACTGCAAGGAACACCGCCCTCCCCCCCTCCGTGCCTCCCGCGTCTCCCCCCCCCTGGGGGGCCGGTGCAGGTGTGTGTGTGTGTGTGTGGGGATGTGTGTGTGTGGGGATGTAGTGCTCCAGCACCATGTCTCAAGCACTTATGCCGTGCCGCCGTGACTGGCTGGATGTGTAGAGTCCCTCTGCTCCCCTTAATGACAAGCCCCTGCTTTGCATACACACACACACACGCACACACATGCACACACACACATTAACACACACACACACACACTGCATGTGTCTCCTTTTGTGTGTCTCTGTCCTCTCCTTCACTCTCTGTCTGTCTGTCTGTCTCTGTATCTCTCTTCTCAAGCCACGACCAGAGTTCGGGCTCACCTATCAGTTTGGCTGTGTGTGTGTGTGTGTGTGTGCATGTGCGCAGGTATCTGTGTGTGTGGGTGTGTGCGTGTGCGCAGGTGTCTGTGTGTGTGTGTGCGTGTGTCGGCCTGTCTGTCTGCATGCGTGTGTGTGTGTGTGTGCACGCCTGCCTATGTGTGTGTGGCGTCTGCGGCGACCACCCGCCAGCCTGTTGGCGTGATGAAGGATAACTAGGAGCAGGGTGCCGCGAGACCTGTCACAGGATATTTTAGGTGGGAAAGCTGATGCGTCGTCCTCCGCTTGGTCTGTGGACACGCAGCCGGGGGGGGGGGGGGAACCAGAGCACCGGGCCAGGTGCCACCAATTACTGTTTGTCCTGTTCACCCTTGGACGTACACAGGAGCCAATACCATGCTGACAGTCACCACACCTTGGAGCATAGGAGACTGTGGCACTAATAGCAGCTCTGATTCAGCTCTCACGGAATAACGCAACGTCTGCATCTGCGTCTGCGTCTGTGTCTGCGTCTGTGTCTGCGTCTGTGTCTGCACGCGTGTGTCTGCACGCGTGTGTCTGCGTGTCTGTGTGCGTGTGTGCGTGTGTGTGTGTGTGTGTGTGTAGACACAGAAGCTCTCCCCTCATGTGGAAGGGAAAAGATGTGATGGAAATTTGAGCCATGCAAGAAAATATATCCCAAAGAAATCCCAACATGTTATCTATTTGAACACAAGATCTAAACCCAGAGCTGAACCACTGAGGTGTTGCTATTTCTCTCTATTCTCCTCTCTCTCTCTCTCTCTGTCTCTCTCTCTGTCTCTCTGTCTCTCTCTCTCTCTGTCTCGCTCTGTCTCTCTCTCTCTCTCTCTCTCTGTCTCTCTCTCTCTGTCTCGCTCTGTCTATCTCTGCCTCTCTCTCTCCCCCATCATCCTCTGCATCCCTCCAGCGGATTCCAATAAGGATATACGTACAGTAGCCATAAACTTAACGAAACCACAGTTAACAGCAGAGGGTGCCAAAGCTTTTCTGTTTCAGACATGCCAGGCATGCTGAATAGGAATATATGTTTAGTTCCCAATCACATTGAAGCTCCTCAATGTGGATTTGTTGCGGCAGTAGCTCTAGTAGTAATAATACACTAAGGGGCTGGAATTAGTAACACTTACAGTTGTATGGTTGGTTCTTGGTCCGGATGCACTCAATTGGATGATTTGCGTGAGCTGCATTCTTCATTCTCCATTGTGTTGTTATAACATAGTACAGAAGTTTCCTCCTTTGGGACACAATTCTTCATGAACTGATTTTAAAGAAATACGTGTAAGACGAACACAATATATGGCATTTAACGGTACTGTTATGTTCACACAATGAGTAAACTAAATACTGTTTTTAACTTAAAGGTGTAAGTAAGAGCTATTATTTGAGTATAATTTGTCCTCTATGAGCCAATTCAAACCAAGACCAATCAGGGCATCTCTTCCATAATGAGGAATCCATCAATCCATCTATCTATCTATCTATCTATCTATCTATCTATCTATCTATCTATCTATCTATCTATCTATCTATCTATCTATCTATCTATCTATCTATCTATCTATCTATCTATCTATCTATCTGTCTGTCTGTCTGTCTGTCTGTCTGTCTATCTTGCCTGTCAATCACAGGTGTAGGAAATGCAACACTTCTCAATGGCGGACAATCACAGGGAGGGAGAGAGCAGACAGGGAGGGGACGTTTCTTTGGTTTAGTTTTAAAATCTCTCTCTCTCTCCCCCTCCCTCCCTCCATCCCTCCCTCCCTCCCTCCAACTCTCAAATCTCAAATATTACCTGCAGCACCTTTTAAGAGCTTAGATGAAATGACCTTTGAATATAATGAGATGCATAGTACGCCACATAACTACAACAACTGTGGGTACATAAGTTGCACCCAAATCTAGCTCCTTTAAAATAAATAGTGAAATGTAATTGTTAAATGAGTCATCACTTTATCAGGCATGAGGGAGAGGGAGAGAGAAGAGGGGGGGGGGGGGGGGGGGGTGACAGAAGGATAAGATATCCTTTATAATCCATTGGTTTTATAATGTAACATGCATTGATATCATCGTACTGAGAAATAAGGGTAATATAAGAAAACACTTTAGAGGGAACTGCTTAAAGGGGTAAAGACTGTCTGTGGTGGTGCCAGTGAGCAGCTAACACAGAAGCTAACAAAGCTAAGGGTTGGACAGCACTTCAAGTGACAGATGTCTGATGTATTTGGCATGGATTACCACAAAGACTCTTCTCTGGGTATTAGCTGTCATAGCAGCCTCTCTCTCTCTCTCTCTCTCTCTCTCTCTCTCTCTGTCTCTCTCTCTCTCTCTCTCTCTCTCTCTCTCTCTCTCTCTGTCTCTGTCTCTGTTTCTCTCTCTCTGTCTCTGTCTCTGTCTCTCTCTCTCTCTCTGTCTCTGTTTCTCTCTCTCTGTCTCTGTCTCGGTCTCTCTCTCTCTCTCTCTCTCTCTCTCTCTCTCTCTCTGACAGTTGCTGGTTAGCGAATCAAATGCTCTCTGTGAAGTGTCTATCTGTCACAAAAACATGGTGTTCATCTTGTTGTTGTTGTTGTCTTGATCTAGGCCTACTCTCCAACGTCACCAGATCGCATTTCAAGGTCAAAGAGGAATATGAAGCATTGCTTACTATTTATTTAAAATTGTGCCATCACAGTAATATTTACCTAAACATATGTGTGTGTGTGTGTGTGCGTGCGCGCTACAGGCCCAGCGTGCATTGACGTGTAAGCAAAAATGACACATTTTTCCAAAAGCAGAGGGGAGAGTGGATTGATAAAAAGCACCACCTCTGCTAATGCTGGCTAAGAAAGCTCCACCCACATCGCCCACAGTGATGGCCAGTCAAATTGGATTAAGCCGAGGTGGCTCGGGGGCTCTCCAAGCAGCTGCTGTCGTTTGATATGGGGTTTAGGTGTGTGTTGCAAGTGTTAACTTGGCTGTACTTTAAAGACCTGCAGAGACGCGCATTAATATTTTATATGGAACTACCGACCGGGATGCCAGCGAAGTCATTGGCCTTACAAAAGAGGGAATGCTACAATACAAAGTGATCATGTGCGCTTAAATCAGCCGTTTCTAATGCAAAAGGAGGGGGGGGGGGGGGAATACAACGGCAGTATGCCTATGTAATCAGTGGATTTCCTTTAAATACTGGTGATTTGGTTAATGCTGGTGAAAATGTGTGATTTTGTTAATAAGCTACTTGGTGGATATTGGTGAATTTGTAAATCTGTTCAAGATTTGAAGGGGTTGGATCTGGACAGCCCTGTCCGTGTTTCAAGATGTAAACTGTTCACATGAACGGACTCGTAGTTTGATGCTTAATGCGGAGGTCCTGTATGCTTAGATGCCTAGATGTGTTAAGTCCTTAGTACCTGTTGCCCTTTTTGTGTTGTCTCTCTGTAACCCTGAAGTCGCGCCCCATAAAATTGTTAGGGAGTTTTTTCTTTGTTCTGTCTCTGTTGCTAAGCTGCACAAAAAAATGTATGGCAGAGTAGTTTGGTTCCACATAAAATGAAGGGGGAAAAAAGTCTGTTTTCAAATAAAGGCCAAGTCAATGTAACAAAAGTTATGGGTAAACTGTGTTATTTTTTTGTCATTTAGATGATGATGACCATTTTATTTTCATGCTGTTTCATCAATTGCATTGTCAATCCCCGCCTGCCCTTGTTGCAGTTGGGACAAATTCATTTTCTCAAAGGCAAATGGGCTATTGCTCTAATGTTTTGCAGTAACGTTCAAAATAAGAGCGTTAAAGATAACTCTGCGAGCTAAATGCCATGCAATAATAAAAAAGAGCCAAAAGTATAATATGATTTTAAACAATAGCAAGCCAAATCAAATACAGACATATTGTATAATCCTGAGTGCTTTCAAACCAATAAACATAAAAGATGCCTTTTTAGCAAAGCGTGTGGAACCAATGTCCCCAGTACTATAAAAAGCCATTAGCAAGATGCTCCACATTAGCAGCAGTGGAGCCCAGTGAGATAGCGCCATGCAGGATGCAAAATCTTTGGTGATTATTATGATTATGATTATGATGATGAGTATTACTAATACTATTATTGCTATTACCACTCCCTGTGGAAAAGAGAATTTAGCGCAGCATTTGCTTAGATTTTTTAGGAGAAACGAGGGGTTTAAGAGGCTTGATGCTAAACGCCATGTAATGGAGCTCTTTTTATATGTAAATACAGACAATCACATCCGTGGTCCTGATGTGAAATCCATCATAGTGATTATTACTTTGATGTACATGTATGGGGCAATCAGTGGGAACACATGGATTTCCAGCGCGGGTCCGGAACACACAAGACTACAAGAGACCGGAAAAGAACGAGAAAAACAGGTGGATGTAATGAAAAAAAACCTGAAAGTTGATATTACCATGGGAACAGATATATCCAGAAAGTGATACCACAGGTTGCAAATAGACCAGCGAGTCAGCGACAAAATGCCGTGTGAATATTCATAATTAAAATAACCTAGGTTTTGCTTCATTCTCGCTGCAAAGTAGCCTAGATCTAGAGGAAACAAGACGTGCTCAAGTGTTCAGACTATCAACAAATAATTGAATCAGTTGTAAAAATAGCATTGATTATATTCCCAGCACATTCGGTTTAATTGATGTATTTCTGTTCATCGTCAAGGACGTGAAGCTCATTAAACAAACTGGAACTCATTACTACAATACCATTTGTTTTTAAATGCTAAATTGCCTAGCAAAGCATACACCAGTCCCTATCCTATTGACATAAGATGGTTTCACAGCTTCCCCAGAATCCACTCAGTTGTGGTTTGTAGACATGAAATGACCCAGTTAGCCAACCTGGATAAGGAACAGATCGCATAGCACAGCATAGTGATGATGCCGGTCAAAGCTGTGTTGGCAATTATAAAATGAGTTCAGACATGACCAGAAAGGTTTATTGCGTGTGCGTGTGCATGTGCGTGTGTGCGTGTGTGTGTGTGTGTGTGTGTGTGTGTGTGTGTGTGTGTGTGTGCGTGCGCGCATGTCCAACCATGCTATTGTCTGTCCACGTTAGTCTCACAGATCAGACTTGTGATCCATATCTAAAGTCTGATGGCAGAACAAGCTCAGATCTGGGTGAACGGGCGTTTCACTTTCTTTTGTTTTGTTGCTGGAGGCGGGGATCTGTAAACGCGTAATTGGCGAACACAAACTCGTCCAGCAGTAGTGTACTATAGAAAAAAAAGTGTCTGTAAAGGTTTCAAATCAACACCCTGTAGACTGGGCACTGTAGAAATACACCTATCAAAATCCCCTTCTGAGCGCTTCATCCACTAGTGCGAACAGGTTTCTCTTCGGTAGAACATGTCCGTAACGAAACAGGAAGCAAGGCGTGACTCCGCCCCTCGCAGTTCCTGGTTTCCGGTCCAGGCTCTGTGCCGTCTCCCCCCAGAGGTTTTGCTATAACACTGTAGGACTGCTGGATCCCAGGTTAGACCACATGGGCCCAAAATAAAGCATGCTTTATTACCAAGGACATAAACTAAACAAGCTATACCGCAGCCAGGCAGTGTAGCGTAGCTCTGTGGCACTGGAAGGAATTTACGACTGCCGAGCATTGTGTTAACTGTTATTAATTATCATGCACACATTTAATTATCCTGGCTTCTACCCTAAACGATTAAGTACCACTGTGTCAATTCAACACGGCGCCACGAGCGCTAGCACTGACACCTATCCGCCGTTCACCATCGTCGTTCCCTCCCCCTAGCCATGAGAACAACGCTCCTATTACACAAGTGTAATAGGAAATATCCGAGCCTGACAATCCACCAAACCTCAATTCCCTAAAGGCGCCATTATTTGCTGCAGGGCCTTCGCTGCTCTCTTACGTGGAAGTTTGCCAAACAAACAGCCAAACTTTCTATTCCCTGACAACCTTCCTGACAACTTGTAGGCTACCGACGATTGAGCTGTCAAGTTTATGTTTATCGAACACGCAATCTCTTTATCTGTCGGGGGGTTTTATGGGAACTGACTTTATATGCCTCCAAATGGGTGTGACTGATGACTACATCATATTATTGGCTGTTTATGGTAATGTCAGTACGTTTGCGCCAAACTATTGTAACATCCTGAGCAGAAATGCAAAACCACTGAACAAGGAAGGAAATTAAAATATTTGTTTTATTTCACCTGTAAACAGAATTGGTTCTTTGATTGCCGTGGATGGGAGAAGACATGGATGTGAAAAAATGTTGTTTTTATGTACCGCACATTCACAATTCATTTGTAATATTCGTCTTTGACATTTGATGAAAGCCAGGATCTAAACCGACAATCTTTTTAACAACATGATATCAGAGGACAGAGGAAACAAGGCGGGCTGGTGGAACAGAACGAGGACAAGTGAACACAATTAATTGCAGATTTCTCTCATCCCTAAATAATACAATCAACTGACGTTGGCCAGCCACCATTAATGAGGGGACTTTTCAATGGCTTCTGAGACCACACACACACGCGCGCGCACACACACACGCACGCACGCACGCACACACACACACACACACACACACGCACAAAACGGCACCCCTTCTACGCACCTGCACTGATGTGTACACCTCCCCGGAGACAACTTCTGATAATTACGGATGTGTTCTGTTTCTTGTCAATGTCGCGCTGGCAGTCTGCTGCAATACTCCAGAGTGTGGAGTGGTAGCAGGCAGTAAAGTCTCCCTCAGCCATCTGGCGCGTAGCGGCGTCAGTAAAGCAAACTGTGACCCCGTATGAAAGTTTGTTGCCACAGAACTGGCGAGGAGCATCTGCTTGCCGCGAACACGCCTTGGGTCATCCTCGTGACACGCTGGGTGGTTTACATTTGTATCCACGCCACTGCCCACCGCCGTGACACACTAGGAGGACGACAACATGGGAACCGTGGGAGATAAGTCGCACGCATTTTTTTTCATTTCTGGTGAATGTATATTTTTTTGATGTATGTTTGGAAAAATTGAAAGATTCACGCTTAATTCTACATTACGTGAACTTGTTCATGATTTGTTATGTCTTTTACTCTGTCTGTCGGTCTGTTACTACATGTCTATCTGTCTATCTGTCTGTCTGTCTGTCACCTGCTTGCCTGTTTGCCACCTGCCTGATTTTCTCTGTCTGTATGTCTGTCTGCTTACCTGCCTGTCTTTCTGTCTGTCTGCCTGCCTGCCTGTCTGACTGTTTGGTGATATTTGATTGGACAGATTTGTCTGTGGATATCGGCCCTGAAATAAATCTATAAGGAGAAACACTGATTTTTTTCTAAATATGAATTATCCATTACAAATTATTCTCTGGCAGTTTGTTTGTCCACAGTGCAAAAGGAGAGAAATGAGCACAGTTGGCTGTAAATGTGTCCTGAGTTGACTGTTTGTGACCACTTTGCTTTCCACAGCCTAATGGCGGCTCCAGATTGTGTACAGTCAGTTCTCTGCTGGCATGCTGCAATACACAAAGACAGAAGGTGAGGCACAGCAGGGCTAGTGAGTGTTGCCTGGCATTCAAAGCTGCATGCTCCTTCCTAAATGACATGGGAACTTATCACAAGAACATTCTAGGCCCGGCTGTCTCACTACCGCCGATTCTAGAGACCGACGACGGCAGCACTAAAGCTTCATGCAAATGTATTCATCTATAAAGCGATTCAGGATGTACTGAGCATTTGTTGTGATGGACTCAGTCAATGCTGGGGAAGCTCTTGTGTAGGAACGTGTTGTGCAGTGCTGATGGGTTTTTCCCGATGCAGAGAACGGCGTTAGTACCTTGCTCTCGTCTAGGAGAATAATTCATGTACGATAGAAACTAAATGGTTTAAAAATTGATAAAAAATGGTAGAAAACTAGACACTGTGTGTCTCTCAGACATACATGTCTCCCTTTAGAGAATGTATGTGGACTTCATTTGCATATGGTTGTTATAGATTGGTTTGGTACTTGGACAAACCAATGTTTTTCTTTAAAATACTGAAAACTTTTTGTTTTGTAAACCCAGTTTGTTTTTAAATGTTCTATTTAAGCTTTCTATTTTCATTTGAATCATGCAAACTCTTTCTGGGGGAAGCTATATTTTGCCTGTTCTCTGAATAAATGCAATGAACTTATTCCCAATCGATGGCTAAATAGGCTGTTGTATGCGTGATATTCATGGATATGAACACAGAAATGCGTGACACATTAAAATGACCCATTTGAAATGTTCTCATCTATATTAATGAGTTGTTCTCAATTTCCAATATATATTAATGTGGGATATAGACTGCACATTTCATGTATGTTGTATCTTGGTAGTCATGCCGTGGACATTTCTTGTGGAATAAAATTGTTCCTGTGATTATAAACAATGACTGAAAAAGACAAATACTTTCCTTTCCATTTTCAGTTTTTTGTGTTTTACATTCAGAGTTGTATTTCATCTTTGCGCTTATTAACATTAGCCAATGTCAAATGTAAATTAAGTAGACCTTTTTTTTAAAAAAATAACAAAAAAACACCTAGCATCAAACATGTATTCAGATGTATCAGTGGCCATCTTTACCAATGATACAAAAGATTGTTTATGCCATGAATAAATTATATTATTTAAAATGTAACCACCGAAAGAGAGGTCATTTAGATGACATTTCATTGAGCATACCCTGAATGAAATGCTCTGATCTCTAATGTTGATGGCAAAACATTGAGTTTGTAATCAAGCCCTGTTGGGTTGCTATACTAGGCCTATCATATATGCAATTCTGTCCTCTGAGTGTCTGAGTAGAGAATATTAAGCCTATTTCAACAGTCTTGGTAGTGTCTTCAAGTATTTAAAAATGCTGTGAGACAATGTATAGGTATTATTATATAGACTGAGGCTAGCTGAAGTGTGAAAACATCATCATTCAAACATCTCGTGGGAACATTGAGACAATTTGGGTCAGATCAAAAGCAGCCTGTCAGTCATCAAATGGGCCCTGATCTATGTCTGGTGTGTAGACTCATTGCAATGTATTATTTGTTTAAACTCATTTAATTAAATCACTCATGGGTGAAAGCTTTATCATTATATTCTAATGAAATGTCATATCCTTCATTGTGTACCATGGGTAGGCCTATTTGGTAACGTACTAAATTACAATTTGTCATGGTAATTTGTAATGTTAATCGAAGCATGCACAGACTGTGTGTGTTTTGTCTGTCTATTAAATATGTGTAACTTTTTGAAAAGTGTTGTTTTGAAGTTCAGGGTGCATTATAATGCCAGTAGATTGTAGCCTATTAACCGGAACGAGCATTAAATGGCCATCATCCATGATTTAAAACAACATTTGTTTCCATTTACTCTGTTATTTCCACATTTGGAGAATAGATAAAATTCGAATAAATTAACATTGCTTAGATGTTATCTTCTGTCAAAAACACGGCGACGCAATAATGGACTGTGTTTTTCCCCCCACAGATCTCATTTTCATGTGTATTGGGAAATAAACTGTTAGGTAATCTTCCACATTAATGACGTGCAATCAGTGTGGTTATTGGGGGGGGGGGGGTGAAAAAAAAAGAAAGAATTTCCAGGGAAAAAAACAACAAAAAAGCCCTCTCAGTGCAGGGCAATGGCAGCAAATGATGGTTCTCAGGCGTGGCTGGATAAAGTCAAATGTCTTGGTTGTAGACATCAATCGTGTTTATCGTCGCTGGTGCTGGAGGGTGTTTTGTTGCTTTGCTGTTCAACACGGCCCCCGAAAAGCAACGACTTAGAAAAGGACAACGTAAGAGCAGTTATTCGCTCGCTGCGGGCGCCACAGCTGTCTACGAGGCTTACTTATTCCTGATTGATGCTAGACAATCTATCCCTGTTGCTATCACTGTGTTGGATAATATGAGCGGTGTGGGCTACAGCAGGTATCAGACACTATAGGTGGGGATGCTTTAAGATGATATGTATAATTGTGCTCATGCTTAAACTGGAATAGTAAATACTGAATAGCAAATGCACATTGGACAACTGATAATATTACTTAGTAATATTTATTCACTTCTTCTTTTTCGATTTCATCTTCCTATTCTTTCTTCTCATTCCGAGTTTAAAGGCTGCGTCATGTGTCGTTACTGCAACAGTAACGACACATGACGTGATGGGGTCGTCAGATTGAGCGGCAGAGATGGTAGCACTGTCCATTAGCTGCTCGGACAACCAAAGAAAATGATGCATGATCTTGTTTGTAAACGCTTTCTCCTCGGGTCACTTGAAACACGGCTACGCTCGCTAACTTGAACCGGGCCGCAGAGCTGCGGATAGCAGAGAGAGACATGTGGCCATGGTTATTCTGTTGGGAAAGGAATACAGCAAGCCTGGCACATAATTAATTAAGGGTCATTGTATTATACCATACTAATCAAGAGCTACACTACTGTTATATAGTATCTATCAGTGGTCCTCACTGGTCTTGCCTCAGGACCCACATGTGTCATTAGTCGTCATTAAGTCATGCCCCCCCCCCCCCCCCCCACAAAAAAAAATATAAGTATTTACCAATATTGCAGTAATTAACAATGCCTTCATGTACTGTTAAAAACATGGAGCAAACAAAAAGCTGCAACAATTTGGGCTAAACCCAACGCAATACTAAGCCGTTAAACATGAATTAAAATTGAAACAATAATTAATTCATGGGCTTCTTTCTAAAGATTAAGGTTTGGCATATGCTCTGCGACCCACATAAAATGCCCTTGCGACTTATGGGTCGCGACCCACCAGTTTAGAACCACTGATATATATATAACTAATATACTGTATATGTATATGCTAGTGCATAGTGTGCACCTCTACTCTACAGGCACTAATGTTGGATTATCCCTTTACATTCGGCCTTAATTTGTGTAATTTAACCAATTGTTGAATACCATTTTGTACCTATGTGTTTACTTTTGTACTTGGAATTACGTACTGTTGTCATTTGTCATTTCTGGAGATGCTATATCCAAGTGACTTCCCATGTGTGTACACATACATTTCATTAGGGAGCAGGCAGGGGTTAAACGTTAAAGGGTGCCTACAGGTTTAGGCTGGGAATCAGATCCCCCCTGGCCACCACACTAACTCCCCCCACCCAACCCCAGCCACTTGACTATCTTATACATGAGTATCCACATTTGAAAAGTTTGACGAAGATGAATAGGTAATGAGAGTGAAAAAGTGTGAAAAGCGTGTGGGAACAGCTAAAACCCCCTTCAGTAGATCCGCCGCTGCTTCCCCCGCAGAGAGAAGGCTCCGCTGATGTGGATGAACGGTCTCGTGACAATGATAGATGGTGATCCCCGCGTCTCGGAGAGCCTCACAGACACTTGGGATTCCCGCCAAAAAAAAAATCGCCCATCGCCTTGTCATTGAGCTACAATGAAAGCACGGGACACATGAGCACGCCAGATAATCCAGTGAAAAGTGCGATGGCGCGGCCGGGTCAGGGAACGGTGACGATCCGCTGTCAACTAGCCTATCAGGAAGGCCACGCTCTAGCGTACTATGGGGTGGGGGGGGGGGTGTCTTGTCAGAGAGGAGTAAGGAGCAACATGAGGACCATTTGGAAACACTGAATGTGTTCTGTTTCCTCGTTGTGTTAAGTACGGCAAATAGTTGTCACGCGTTGTTTGGCAGATCATCACATGGCAGTTTCTGGTGACTTCTTAAGCGCCATTATTAGGCATACAAGTGTTTTTTTTTTTAATCATTCGAACTCACTCATGTCGGTAGGATTGTATGTGCATTGTGTACCAATAATGAAGTAATTTTCCCAAGCGGAAAATAGTATGTCCTCATCAGAAGTTGGGAAAACTTTTGATTTTGTAGAATATTGAGTAAAAAATGTAAAAGAAAAGAAAAGGAAGAAAATAAATCACATAATTCAGTAAGGCATCTGCAAAGTCATGTTTTGAAAGACTCAATTGTCAGAGGTTCTGATTGCAGTTTTCATTTCAAGCACTATAATTGAAACCTTAATAACTACTAATTATTCATATTCAATAGAAACTGGATTTTAATCAAAGTTGCCAATCCTTGTCTTGCTGTATAAATGGCACAGTACAAAGAAGAGGAGCTTCTGAAAAGATGTTCTCAAGTCATTTAGACTACCATCAGCCATGCCAGCTGTGATGGCATATATTAGCCCAGCGAAGAAGAAAGATGGCTCAGCTGCAAAGTAGAATTTACAATAACGGGTCTCTGCTCCTGGATTCAACGAGGGGCCAATCTTCGAGTGGCATTGTATCATACAGGTAGGAATTGTTACCATAATGAATTCATCAATGCAGACAAGATAAATGGCTCGAGAATCCGACATCTCCCTGATCTGATTTTTCGTATCTATTTTATTTTGTATCATCTTGTAGGGGGGGTGGAAAGGGGCTTGCTATTTAGACATCAGGACTACATGAACATCTTTTTCAATTTAGTATGTTGGAAATATCAATGGCAGGATGATTTGACCTATTCTGGGTTTTTTCCCCGTCATTTTCTTCCCTCAACGGAGCGAAAGGATAGGCTCATTAAGCGAGGCGTAACCTTTGACCTTACTCCTGAGCCTCCATATGGCAGCAGATGAGCAATGAATATCAAAGAGGTGGCACAAGAATGGAAAATCCCTGCTCACGCAACCCAGCGAGTGTCTGTCAAAATGCAAATGAAAGAAAATCAGCAGACTGAAACAATAGCAGGAATTTTGGAAAAATCTCCAAACTCTGAGCTTTTTCTTTTCTTTTTGCTGCAGTTTCTTTTTGTCGTAAATCAACATGGTGTATGTATGCGGATGTGAACATCTATGTAGACGGTAGAATACATGCCTCGTTTTTTATTGCATTGAAACCTAGATAAGTACCTACTACTGTAGGTAATACATTGACTCTAGATAAGTACCTTCTACTGTAGTAATACACTGACTCTAGATAAGTACCTTCTACTGTAGGTAATACACTGACTCTAGATAAGTACCTTCTACTGTAGGTAATACACTGACTCTAGATAAGTACCTCATACTGTAGTAATACACTGACTCTAGATAAGTACCTCATACTGTAGGTAATACACTGACTCTAGATAAGTACCTTGTACTGTAGGTAATACACTGACTCTAGATAAGTACCTTCTACTGTAGGTAATACACTGACTCTAGATAAGTACCTTCTACTGTATGTAATACACTGACTCTAGATAAGTACCTTCTACTGTAGGTAATACACTGACTCTAGATAAGTACCTTCTACTGTAGGTAATACACTGACTCTAGATAAGTACCTTCTACTGTAGGTAATACACTGACTCTAGATAAGTACCTCATACTGTAGTAATACACTGACTCTAGATAAGTACCTTCTACTGTAGGTAATACACTGACTCTAGATAAGTACCTTCTACTGTAGGTAATACACTGACTCTAGATAAGTACCTCATACTGTAGTAATACACTGACTCTAGATAAGTACCTTCTACTGTAGTAATACACTGACTCTAGATAAGTACCTCATACTGTAGGTAATACACTGACTCTAGATAAGTACCTTGTACTGTAGGTAATACACTGACTCTAGATAAGTACCTTCTACTGTAGGTAATACACTGACTCTAGATAAGTACCTTCTACTGTATGTAATACACTGACTCTAGATAAGTACCTCATACTGTAGTAATACACTGACTCTAGATAAGTACCTTGTACTGTAGGTAATACACTGACTCTAGATAAGTACCTTCTACTATAGGTAATACACTGACTCTAGATAAGTACCTTCTACTGTAGGTAATACACTGACTCTAGATAAGTACCTCATACTGTAGTAATACACTGACTCTAGATAAGTACCTTCTACTGTAGGTAATACACTGACTCTAGATAAGTACCTCATACTGTAGTAATACACTGACTCTAGATAAGTACCTTCTACTGTAGGTAATACACTGACTCTAGATAAGTACCTCATACTGTAGTAATAAACTGACTCTAGATAAGTACCTTCTACTGTAGTAATACACTGACTCTAGATAAGTACCTCATACTGTAGGCAATACACTGACTCTAGATAAGTACCTTGTACTGTAGGTAATACACTGACTCTAGATAAGTACCTTCTACTGTAGGTAATACACTGACTCTAGATAAGTACCTCATACTGTAGTAATACACTGACTCTAGATAAGTACCTTCTACTGTAGTAATACACTGACTCTAGATAAGTACCTTGTACTGTAGGTAATACACTGACTCTAGATAAGTACCTTGTACTGTAGGTAATACACTGACTCTAGATAAGTACCTTCTACTGTAGGTAATACACTGACTCTAGATAAGTACCTCATACTGTAGTAATACACTGACTCTAGATAAGTACCTTCTACTGTAGTAATACACTGACTCTAGATAAGTACCTTGTACTGTAGGTAATACACTGACTCTAGATAAGTACCTTGTACTGTAGGTAATACACTGACTCTAGATAAGTACCTTGTACTGTAGGTAATACACTGACTCTAGATAAGTACCTTATACTGTAGTAATACACTGACTCTAGATAAGTACCTTCTACTGTAGGTAATACACTGACTCTAGATAAGTACCTTCTACTGTAGTAATACACTGACTCTAGATAAGTACCTACTACTGTAGGTAATACACTGACTCTAGATAAGTACCTTCTACTGTAGGTAATACACTGACTCTAGATAAGTACCTTGTACTGTAGGTAATACACTGACTCTAGATAAGTACCTTCTACGGATGAGGTGTCATATCTCCCCCACACACACACACACACACACTATGTAAAGCGCTTTGAGTGACCTCCAATAAAGCGCTATATAAAACATATCAATTATTAATTATTATTATTAATACACTGACTCTAGATAAGTACCTTCTATTGTAGGTAATACACTGACTCTAGATACGTACCTTCTACTGTAGTAATACACTGACTCTAGATAAGTACCTTCTACTGTAGTAATACACTGACTCTAGATAAGTACCTTCTACTGTAGTAATACACTGACTCTAGATAAGTACCTTCTACTATAGGTAATACACTGACTCTAGATAAGTACCTTCTATTGTAGTAATACACTGACTCTAGATAAGTACCTTCTACTGTAGTAATACACTGACTCTAGATAAGTACCTCATACTGTAGGTAATACACTGACTCTAGATACGTACTACTGTAGGTAATACACTGACTCTAGATAAGTATCTCATACAACCCCACATAACAAAATCCAAACTATCCCTTTAAGACCAGCAAACCCACATTCTGGATTCATATTATGGTTTTGCACTTGTAACTGTTATATCTGTATATATCATATTTCTGTAGTTCAATAACTCCTGCCAAGTTACTTTCTTCTCAGCAACAGGAAAAAGGCATGTTTTGTTTTGTTGTTTATTCTGTTTGTTTGTTTGTTTGTTTGTTTGTTTATTTGTTTGTTTGTGTGCACGTGTGTGTGTGTGTGTATGTATGTATGCATGTACAGTATGTATGTGTGTGTGTGTAGTGGGGGGGGGGGGGGGGGGGGTATCGGATTCAAGTAGACCTATATGAAAGTGAAGGACAAAGTTATGAATTATGTAGGAGTTTAAAATAAATCCTGCTGACAACAAAGCCGACTGGAGCGTTGCTCTACTGCAGTACTGTCTCTGCTTCCTTGGGCTGCAGGCTCCCGAGAAACAAACATTATTCTCATCTGCCTTACAAAAAGTCCTTTTTATTTTTTGTACATTTTGTGAAAAAAAAACTGTCTCCGCAATATATACCCTATAGCCTGCATAAAAGTTACAGTGGCAAATGGTCAATATTCACTCAAGTATCCTTGAAAATATATAATTTGGTGATATGCTATCTCGACGATAAGTAAACTATGTTTTTAGAGATAATCTGAAAACTGAAACTGTATTTTTTTTCTTAGCACACATAGACTTCATAGGCATACTCCCTTTCTCTATTTCAGTGTCTCACTTCCAGATCTATGAACAATGTGACAGTCACAGCCATATCTCTCAAGTTCTCTCAAAATGAATTAGCCTACCAATCGATATATATATATATTTTATTTTTATTTTTATTTTTTTTTATGTTTAAAGAAGGCATTTGTTGTGTGTGTGTGTAAATACTGACAATGTAAATATTACCACGGGCTGCGGGTTGGTTCACAGCATACGACTGATGACACTTTTTATTTCAGGGCCCTGACTTGTTTGTTGGCAGCTGGGTGGTGGGCTAGAACAGACTCCGAGTACGCAGCCGTCATCTCCGTAATTAGATCTCATTTCCCATACACGTAGCAGGCTGCTGAGCCCCGCGCGGTGCCCTGTATACTTGTTTGAGCTAATTCAAGTCACACACTTGTAAATTAGCGCAAAGGTGCAACGCGTTGCTTGCTAGGTGGAGGCAGTCTGTCCCAACGACAGGGGTCGGATTGTAGGTCCGACTCATCATCAGCTCTTTGGAAATCATCCTGCATCGCTGCTGGAGTAGGGCTATGTATGGAGGAGGTGTGTTTGCGTGGGAGATTTAATTGTTCTCCCCATGGTGTTGGATGCGGCCAATTATGTGCTACTCTGTGAGACGTTTGTATTTGCCAAAAGGTCACATTGCTCCACTTCTTGCTAATATTTATCAACTCGTCATTACAGTCCTCAAGTGGTTTTGTTCCGGGGGACGAAATGCTAGCTGATAACGCTGACTTTGGCCCAATAGCTGAAGAAATAATAATGTTTTTACTCTTCACACCTTTAAACCAGAACAATACTTCATAGCCTATATAGTATTTAACAAATAAAACATACAAAAACAACTGAAACAAAGGGTAACCTTTTGTCTGTTACATATAGGCATTAAAACTGATTACAAATATTGTATTGCATTATTAGTCACAGTGACATTATCTCTCTTATTGTTAGTTTTCTATCACAAAGTTCACCAGATGTGCCAGATGTTGTGGTTACATTCACGCTTGGTATAATGAGATGAGGTGAGATATCTGTCCATGTCTGCCATGCATGTTCCTTTGCTTCACTGCCTTACACTTCCCTCCACACTAATATCCCTTCTGTCATACAGACCAACGGCGCCAGAGTTAGGAAAACAACCAGGTCCTATGAGGAATACCTTTTAACACGTAATTAGTCTTTTTTTTTCAAAGCACAAATTATTTTAAAACCAAAATATATCTCTGATCTGGGTTCTGTGTTATGAGCCCACGAGAGCGCCCAGGTCATCAGGGGCCGTGTCTGTTTACTGTTCCCAGGGTTAGAAACAAGCACGGCAAAGCACATTTTTACTTTGTATGCACCACGTATGTGGAACAAACATCTGAGGTCTGTTTCAACACTGTATATTAAGTTTCTGTTTGCCACAGCTTTTTTATAAAATACAAATTAAATGTCTTCACTGGTATTCTCTCTCTCTCTCTCTCTCTCTCTCGCTCTCGCTCTCTCGCTCTCTCTCTCTCTCTCATGCGCTCTCTCTCTGCCGTCCTACCGACCTGCACTTGGAAAGCACAGACCTCTATCATACTATTTATTTTTTTTAATATCTGTAAAACTTGATGAAAGATAATGGCAAATAATTATTTTAAAGTGAGTGGGACTAACATTGGAGTCAGTGATATATAGTCCCCTTTTGTCTGTACTATAATGACAGGGCTTTGTATGCTACATGGTGAGCCAGTTTCCATGGAGCTCTGGAGAAGCAGCATTACAGACAAAGAGAGTAAATGCATTGCTGTGTACCCCCTGTGAAGGTAAATGTTGCATCGCTATGAAGCTGTCAACATGAACATGTTACAATATATCTTCCCGTGGAACCTCTTCACTCTTTGAGCCAATGTGTTTACAAGTAGCACACCAACACACAGACCAAACTAAGGTGTGGACACATTGTGACCACCTCTTCCTGCTTGACCATCATTGTTGGATCAGATTTGCCAACCTATACTATCTATAGAACACAGTATGTGTGTGATACAAAGTAAATGCTATAAAAGACTAAATGCAATTTATATTTGTTCAGAGTTATTAATTGTATGTGAAATATATCCATATAGGCCTACATATTTTTTTACAAGTATAGTAAATACCAGTAAAATCCATACAAACTATACGAGCGCAATAAACTAGCGGCTAAGGAGGTGTTGATGCATGGCATTTGTGGCGGATGTGAGGCTGATTTTCTAGAGCGAGAGAGAGAGAGAGAGGGGGGGGGGGGGGGGGGGGGGGGGAGAGAGAGAGAGACAGACAGACAGACAGACAGGATTTTGCATAACAAGCAGTGCGATCCCTCAAGCTGAGATGCTGTACATGCTTCTGTCTGGACAAGTTATGTGTGATGGCTAACTGGGTCATGACAGTGGGATTTCAGAACATGATCACAGCATACAACATTGTGTTAAACGCTGATTATATGTGGGTTTCTTTTGCTCTTTTGTCTGTTGTATATGTATATGTTCATCGCTAGCAAGTGTAATGTAGTGTAAAAGTTATCAGATTCACTTTTGAACATAGGATAAAACTAAACAATTAAACACATTATTATTCCACTATTGTATATCTCGCCTCTCTCTTTGTTTAGCCTCAACCAGGTGCCTATTAAATCACAGGTTAAAAAAAACAAAACAAATCATATAATTCAGAATAATTAAAGGGAAAGGTGCACTACAAATAAAGCACAAAAAAAACTAGCCATGCCCCTGAATACTTCTAGAAATAAGAAAGAAAGATAATTGGTTTTATTTCATACAATGTTGACAGACACTCAAACATTCAAAGAAGGCAAAACAAGACCACTGGATGCGCACAAACCTCAACGAAGAGCTGTCAGGCGCTGAAAGCAAAAAGCACGCACATTACGGCTGCGACATCATGGGTTTGGCATGTTCAATCATTCAAACAGGGCCATTCTGCCGGCTCGGTTCTGCCGCATACCAGCGCATACTAATCTTTTTCACTTGTCAAAACAGCGCAATGTATGCGAAGCAGCCAGGGAGACAGAATAAACAACCCCCCCCCTGGCCACGCTGTATCCTAGCAGGATTTCACATCTAAAGGAACCCAGTGTGCTGACTCAGGACACCTCCGAGGCCGACAGCCACTACCTGCCTCGCGGTAGCGCACGACTTATGAGCACCAGAACCTCGGTGGGGTAACAAAAAGGCCCGAAATACACCTGTCCCCCAACAGCCAGACATAAGGTCTATACGCAAGGTTGAGAGAGAGAGAGCCAACACGCGTGTGGGGTCACAGCTGTGAATGTGCTCTTCTTCTGCATGGTTCAGAAGTGAAGGGTTGCAAGCGCAAACTCATTCTTCTTTCTTCTTCTTTTTTTTAGCTCTTACTTAGGAGGATGTAAAATGTCCAAGTACATCCATTTGAGCATTGAGTTGTTGTTGTTGTTGTTGTTTTTCACCTGCTGCTTGTTCAACAGCACCAGCCGGGAAAGCGCCAGGTCGTCTGCTTTTACTCACCAGAGGGATTAAGCTGTGATGGTCCACAGACTATCCTGGGTAGAGTGGCTAACAACACACAGGAAACCTTTACAATGGACTTACTTAATTACTAAAGTCAAAGTCAGGGCCTGCTGATGAAATGTAGCCAACTGTTTATTGTCCCTGTTAAATAAAAAATAAAGAAATAAAGAAATGTCATACATATTGCTATTTTATGATTACAACCAAATTCTAATGGAAAAGTGTACACGTGTACACGTACAAAGCCTGACAATAAAAATTATATTGGCCTCCTTTTCTAGTAAAAAAAAAAAAAAAAAAAAAAAAGGAAAGAAATCAAACCCCTTGTCCAACAGTGAAAAAGCGTTGACCTCGGCGGTGTCAGACATGCCCTGTCAAAGTTGATTCATGTGCTGGCCACCCCGAGTCACGGCTACTCCCCGTCCAATTACTATTCCATAATATATCAAGGGAATGATAGTTAGGCGGCACGCCGTCAGAGAGTGACTTTAAGACACCTGTGCGTCACGGGCCACGTGTTGGAGGCCGCTGCTCTGATCCACCGCGGCAGACGGCCGATGGCTCAGCAGCTGAGATGCCAGGCGAGATCAGGTGATAACTGATAACTAGGTCAACACACATGAACCCAGTCTGACCTTGCTTCCCGTTCTGTCGCTTTGCTTCACTTATTTTTCTTCTTCTTCTTCTTCTCTCTGTAAATGGGAACGAACAAACTTACCCATCCTCCCCCCCCCCCCCCCCCCCCCCCACCACCACCACCACCGCTTTCTCACAAGATACTCATCAAATCGGGTTCATTACAAGCCACACATAGCCCCCTTTTAATAATGTGTGATGGTCATTTTCCAAGTGATGTTATATTCATAGGCAGATCTAAATTGGAAATTGTAGCCTGCTTGTGTGCAAGTCACCATAAATGAAAACTGTGAAGAATTGTGCTCCACTAGATTAACGCTGTTGGTGTTTGTGCGTATAATTATCCTCTGTGGTGTGGCAGGCCCCAATTCCCGTGACAGCTTTGGTCTGTCTAAGTTAAGTTTCCTGGTTGTCTCCGAAAGACACATTTAAAATTAAATCTGAGGTTTTATTCTTTACCCATTAGCAGCCGTCCATTTGTAGGTTTAATTGCCATAAGCTTTAGGTTGATGAGGGTAGGGCCTTGACGTGAAAAAAACTCATTTGAAGACGTGATCATTGAAAAGAAACAAAAAACTATCATTAACTATTAAAGCCAGATACTTTTCTTAATCACCAGAAGACATTAGAAATTGAATGGCTATCAGACACCTCTTCATTTGTGAGTGAATGTACAGTATACACATGCAAGATTCAGTGCACAAGTAGATTAAATATTCATGTCCCAAAAGTAATCCAGGCTACAAATACATTTTTAGATGAATTGTTAAAAGCATCCACAGACTAGTATAGGCCTTGATGTTACTTTATTGTAAATTATATTTGCTCAATGTTATGTAGCACAGTTATGGTTCACAACTGCAATGAGCAATGCAAACTAGACAGTTTTACTATTTGGTTTGAAGTCCTATGCCTAAAGTCTTTCTTAAGCATAGTGCAATGAGGGAATTGTCATACATTATTTGAATCTGTCCAACCATGGAAATCATGAAGAAGAAACAAAAAAAAGGGACATTTGCTATTTTTTGGCAGTTGAAACCATCTGTCTATGTATCTATAACGTTCTGCGCCATTACTGTCCAACCCCACCCACTACCTGTTTTTCCTTGGTGTCATTAGTGTAATGTTTGTCACTTGTGTCAATAAGTAAATCTGTTCACCTGTGTTCAATGTATTTAGGTTGCCCCAGTTGGTCGCTTCCTTGTTTGTTGGGGGTTTGTTGTCTGCCTGTTTACATAAATCCTTTCGCACCTACCGTCAGTCTGAGCTCTGCATTTGGGCTCACCTTCATACGCAAGCCGTGACTTGCATGTATCTGTCTGTCTGTATCCTGTCTGGTATTACCTTTATATTGAGTATATTATATGCTTGTGTTTTTTTCATGTTGTCTTTCCATACTAGGAAGTACCCTTCAGTGTTAAACAACCAACTCTTTTATTTCAAAGGCTTTGGCGCACTGCCACTGTTTTAGTGGTTGAAAAAGTTGGCCCAAACGCTCACATATTCCCTGCAAAAGTGCTGCAAACACCATTAATTTATGACACAGCGGGTATTTGATTGCACTGTAAAAAGAGAATATCATTGCTTAAGGCAAGGTGACAGGGGAAATACTCATTTATGTTTAATATTTACATCCCAGGGGTGAATAGAGAACGATGGAGGTGTCCTTGTTTGAAATACCCTCACTACTCCATCAACTCAAATCAAAAGCAAGAGACAAAAAGCCACCGGCAATCACTTATCACATCTCCAAAGTTATTAAAAGCCATTAATGGGTGTGATTATATCAATTTAGCCCAATGATGCCTGCAAACATTTAGTGAAAAGATTAATATTAAGTGACGTGATAGTCAAGTTTTCCTTGACCCTGGCCCCTCTCAAACTACCCCCCCCCCCCTCCCGGTCTGCAGTTGAGCAGATTGGAAAAGGTCACATAATTTACGGCCAGTACCTGTAAATGTTGATTCATTTGTAAGCATCGCAACACATTTATGAAGGTAATATCCTAAGTTTATTACGTTAAATAAGTTGTGGTATTTATGTTTCCAGCCAATGCAATGAAAGATGAGCCAATTTATGAAAGCTGGCATTTGGCAGCTGAATTAGGGATTCATTTATGCTATGTTTTTTTTTCCTGTGACATTTTGGTAACCTCTGTGTCTATGATTTTCTTTTTTCTTCTTTTTCTCTTTGACATTCCACACTGCAGGCTATTAAGGTATTGATTGTCATATTCCTGTCTATTCCCAGTGCTTGTTTGGGTAAAAATAAAAATAAAAATCATCCCCAGCATGATTTACTGCTGAGGCAAAAAAAAAAAAAAAACTCAGTGGGATGAAGTATTTTTAGCAATACCGTCGATGACAAAGACATCACGTGTGTAATTGTGCAGACCTTGCAGTGTCATTAACATACACTCATTTCACTCCAAACCGCCCTGAACAGAGCACAAATAATCGCAGAGGTGTGCGCTGTGTTTTGTGTGCGTGCGGTGTGTGGGCGCCTGAGCTCATGATTCAGCCGGTGAGATCTAATTAAATGTGTATTCGGGAGGGATCAGGGTGCTTCTCCTCCACAGGCTCAATGCAGCCGATGCAGACTGTGCATAACTATAGACTAGATTAACAAGATGCGGAGTCAGCGGAAACACCCCAAAAGTCTGCTTTTGGGCCACACATATGGAATAATGCAACACACACACACACACACACACACACACACACACACACACACACACACACACAAGCATGTACTGGTGATTACAGATAACTAGTTTGAGGACACCCCCCCCCCCCCCCCCCCCCAGTGTAATTTGTATACACAGGAAAACACCCGAGGTTAACATGACAACAATAACAGCCGACTTGGCGAACGGCGTATGATAAAATATGGAATGATGAGGATGGTTTGTGGAGTCATATAGATAAATGCTTGCTTTACCCCGCTATATATCCTCATAAAACCCTTGAAGGTCAATATTTCTATATCTAATGAAGATTCCTAAAGCTATAGGAAATATGGCCAGTGCTGAAAACAAAAGGGCAACTCGTTAATCTAGTCATGGTGGCGGCGGGGGGAAGGAGGGCGGCTAGGGGTGCCGGGGGTCTAACCATAGCCGTGAACTTAACCGTCTTTCACAGGCAAAGACGATGGAGCGTGTTGCATGTTAAGGTCAAGCAGGTGATTCCCACAATAACGTCTGCTATATTTTGATACTAGTTGTAATCATGTGTAATGGCTGCTACTATTTACCATTGATAATTTACGAGCCCGTTGTTATTCATAGTGGCATGTAAAATATGGAGGAGTAGACCGAGGGAGGTCTACTGTGTGTCCGGGTCATACTGTACACCGTCGCTCCATATGCGTAGCGCCGCCCATAAAATAACAATACCGTGCTTTAGTACACAGGAAAGTGGCAAACTTCAATTAATCAGAAATAGAGATAAATGGCCATGTTGCGAACAGAGCCCCTCCGGATGATAGACCTGAAGATAAGTGTCCATTACGTAGTCTGAAAAGCAGTCATATATAATGAGGTTTTTACCAGCTCAAAGGTCAAGCTACAGCCTTATGGATGGGAGATCACTCCACCGCATGGGAAACGGGCCGAGACAATCCAGCGCGATGGAAGTAATAACTCTCGCACTTTACTTTCCTGTTCCCACTCTTGGCCTCGACAAGTAAATTGCCCTGAAGATGGGGGCCTATAAACGCACCACTATACAGCAAAGCCGCGCGCACACAGAGGTGAATAGTAATACAGTGTATGTGTAGAGACTGTATGTGCATGCAGTGAAGCTTTTGCACGTGTGTGTGTGTGTGTGTGTGTGTGTGTGTGTGTGTGTGTGTGTGTGTGTGTGTGTGTGTGTGAGAGAGAGAGTGAGTAGGGGGGGCAGACAACATCTGATTGGTAATATTGACAAATAAATGTAATCCAGATCATTTATTGTTGGCAGTTGGCACACCTCATGTTTCCAATGAGTTTTTCATTCATATACAGGCCTAGTAGTCATCACACCAAACTATGTTTGCATTACATATAATCAGTAGCACACCACACAAATAATCAATCATTTGAAATTAAACCAATTTTAATGCGAGTTTAAAACCTTTTAAAAAACATCTGAATGTCATGGTTCACTATAATACCAACATTGATTTGTGTAAAAAAAAAAAAAGGGCCTGGGGCCTGAGGAGGAGGAGGAAGAAGGAAGGAAGGAAGGAAGGAAGGAAGGAAGGAAGGAAGGAAGGAAGGAAGGAAGGAAGGAAGGAAGGAAGGAGGAGGAGGAAGAAGGAAGGAAGAGGAGGAAGAAGGAAGGAAGAGGAGGGAGGAGGAAGGAAGAGGAGGGAGGAGGAAGGAAGAGGAGGGAGGAGGAGGAGGAGGAGGAGGAGGAGGAGGAAGAAGGAGGGGGAGGGGGGGGGAGGAGGAAGGAGGAGGTGCTGGAGGTGGAGGAGGAGAAAGGAAAGAGGAGGTGGAGGTGAAGGAGGAGGAAGGAGGGGGAGGAAGGAGGAGGTGGAGGAGGAGGAGAAAGGAAGCCGACAGGTGTGCGACAGCGCCGACGCTAAGCGCGTGTCTGATCGGATCTCCCTAGCAACCGGCCCCACGCCGCGCGCGGCCGCCAGGGTATCAACACGTCGGGACGGTTGGGTCGCGAGAGCCCAAGCCTGACCTCGCGCGTCGAAAAGACTAAACTTTTCATCTTTTCCAAATGATGGTGAGCAATCATTTCTAACGCAATGGATAATAATAATATATATGTATATATGTATATATATGTATATATATATTTATGTGTGTACCTAGCACCTAGCTGACCGTACAGGCTGCTGCTGCTGCACTGCAACAGATGGTCCCGTGTGCAAACTAGTCCGATTACGCAGCCCAACTAAATCCCGTGCGCGACATTTTCTTTTCTTTTTTCTCTTTTGGTCGTCGTGGGGGGAGAAGTGCGTGTCGTCGTCGTCGTCGTCGTCGCCGCTAAGTTGCTCCGTGGTTAAATGCAAAAGTCTGCAAATGTCGCCGTGGTTTCCGAAATATATCACTCAAACTGTGACAGGGAACCAGTGGAAATGATCTGCGCCTAAGGTGCTGAAGTTGGCCCTGTCGTTCCTCCATTGAAAACATTCAAGGGACCCCCACATGGAGAAAAAAAAAACTAAAAATAAAACCTAAAAAAAACCTTTAAAAAAAAATTATATATATATATATATATATATATATATATATATATATATATATATATATATATATATATATATATATATAGGTCACTGCGAGAGAGAGTCACAATTTTACTCATACTTACCCAGAGGGCACAAAGTGGTCTATCTATCTCTCTATCTCATCTAATCTATCTGTCTGTCTCTATATTTAGTGTGGAAGGTGTGTTCATTATAATATATTGGTATTATAATCTTATTTATGGCAGCATTAGTAACATTATTGTAAACCATAATAGGCCTTTATCATACATCTCCATTCATGTAATAGTGTGGCGGCCTACCTATGCTGCCCCATTGTAACCACTTCCAAAGGGGCTGTTCTCCACTGCTGTGAAGGTATTGGTGGTACGATATTAAAATGCGTCTTTAAACTAGACCATAGACAGTGGGCTTTTCTGTTGAAATAACATTTGAACCTCCTATTAAATTTCCCCAAAAAAATTCCAATTTATTTTTGATGCACCTTGTATAGGCACCTCCTTCTGGGCTTTCCATTGTGTTTGTATCTGAAGGCAACCTTTCTAAAAGTCCCTTAGTGTATGTCAGAAGAAAGGCAGAAGGGGCGCTCTAAGAGCGCCACAATGGCGGGATTGATTTAGTCCCCCCCCCACACCCTTTTTGAATGAAATGAAAACACACCGTGGACCAGAGAGGACGACTGGCAGCTGATGAAAGTCTTGCCTCAAAACAGAAAAATAAGCCATTCACAGGAGCAAATCCACAGGCTAGCGAGCCGGCATTCCTTCTGGCAGTGGCCCACTTTAACCCGTGCTTATACATTGCTTTGAAGTATGGGCGTCCCAGGGACCAGCACACAGCTGGATGTCTGTAAAGCAGTCATTGGTGTCATAGCACATCTACAGAGAGAGAGAGAGACAGAGAGGGGAATATGAACCATCATGCAAGCTGCTTTAGGCCGGTGCTTCACCAAACTCACCATGGGAATGAAAATACTTGATTTCTACATTTCTCCTTTTTTTTTGGGTGGGGTGGGGGGGGGCGCAAAATTCACAGTAGACTATAATTTACGTGCCGGTATTAAAAGAGGCCCTTTGAGTTTAAGACCAGCGGCACTCAAAACGTATTTTCTATACGATTAAGTCCTCCTTGGAAGCATGACTTTGACGATATGGATTGTTTTATGTGCGCTACTGTGCGGTGACATAACAAGTAGATTAAAGTCATCATGGTGTGTGTGTGTATGTGTGTGTGTGTGTGTGTGAATGCAAATGAGCTGGCTTGCGTCCAGGGGGGAAGGCATGGGGGTTAGGTCAGCATGGATGAATGCCTAGGTTAGCATATTGATAAAGCCTGCCTGGTATTCACCATGAGGACAGAGATACTGTGTGAAAAAATACAACTGCTCAGCTATTTCTAGTACCATTTTGAAACTACACATCTGTATCTCTGTATCTAAAACATAGATCCTCAACCGGGGGTGTACCCTAGGGGTTCCTCAAAAGATTCCAGGTTGTACAGATTTCGACTTTGTTACGAAACAAAAAATACGACATACAATATGAGTATTTGTTGAATTCCTGTGGAAATATGATATATGTTGATTGTTGCGGGTCAAGTTAAGACCAGGAATAGAAGTATGCCTCAGCTTCTTCCATTTTGAACGCCTAGAGGCCTCTACGATATTAATAATAATGTTCTAATTGTATAATATTAGCTCAAAAGGAAAACATTTCAGGTTTGGTGTCCATGAAGGGGGTACTTGAGCTGTGCTGATGGGCCTGTGGGCGTACAGAAGACAAAACAGGTGCTAATTTTTCTCTCTAGAAGATTGTTTTTAACACGTGCTGGAGATCTTCTTAAGGCGTTAAATCTAATTGATTTGCGGTCTACGTGGAGGAAGTTTTGGTCTGAGGATTTTGTGAGGTGTGATTGAGTGGCACTCGTGATTATTCAGATGGATACTCAGCAAGAGCAAGAGAGCCCAAAGGCATCGCCCTCGACAGCTGCTGTGACCAAGGGCTCTCTCTCTCTCTCTCTCTCTCTCTCTCCACTGTTAGCAGGTCAATGCATGCATCAGTAGGCCTACTGATTAAAATCGTGTCTTCTGATAAATTCATGAAGACACTGATTGTGAGGAATAACGACCCAACACTAAAGTGATTTTTCAAATATAGGTTCAAATAGAACCTATATTTATTCACAAATATTTGATAATCAACTCTACTTCACTGTTACATTTACAGGCCTATTTAAGAAACATAATTGGCCTGTTATGCATTGTTTTACTTTTTAAGTGAATTAAGGTCCCCGGTGTGTGTCTTTTCTCCCCTCTAGAGCAGGGGTGTCAGCTTTACCACAGGAGGTGATACAGTAAGTAGACCTATTTCATCAAAAACAATGGCTATAACAAGAAATAAATTACTAACTTTGAAGGGACAAAGTGAAACAGTTCCTTTTTATCAGCTAGATATCAATATTTGTGTGACTTTTCTTTTGACCAAGTGCTATGTGCATACAAGTTTATTTTCTCTTAAGATCCGTCACTTTTTAAAACTAAATGTGCCAATTAGCAGACGGAGGTGCATTTCCTAAGTCATTTTTTGTTAGTTGTTTGCATAGCAATTTGCGAAGAATCGCGTGGCTGCCTCTCTAGTTGCTGCTTGAAGTTACAACGTTGCAGATGGAAAACCAGGAGTTTAATTGAATGCGCCACAGCAGGTTTGTCGTGCTAAATTAAATGCTGCTGCTGAAACAGTGAGTGATCCTGATATTCATCATATATGCATCCTTGGATATAACGTAGGGTTAGGGTTAGTATGCATCCTTGGATATAACGTAGGTGTAGCAGACGCTCCTGCCACATGCCACCTTAGTGGCTTTTGCTGTGGCCCTCCGACACAGGACACGGGTAGTAATTTATTGGAGATGGTATTTGCCGAACAGATGTAACGTGCTGCCATGACGTGGATCTCTCCCTGCGTGTGTGTGTTCATAGCTGATTTATCCTGGGTGCCATGATTGCTCTGCACCACAGGTGTGCAGCCCCACCCAGCCCAGAGTCTCATCAGTCTGACTCAGGCCAGGTGAGGCTGTAAACCAGCTATCAACCACACACACTCCCCATACACTCCACGGTAGGGTTAGGGTTAGTATGCATCCTTGGATGTACGGATCGTATGCTTTCATGTGGCCGTGAGGGGGAAGGTGGTGTGGCAATTCCGCACACAGCACCCGCGTATAGAAACACGTTTGTAATGATTGTTGGGACTTGTAGTGCCGCACATGGCGGGAGTTAAAGACGCGGGCCAAGATGAATTGAAGATGAATTGAGAAAATGTCTCACTGAAAGCATTATGTGTGAAAGCTTTTTGTCGAGGTATCGACTTTAAGGAAAGTTGGAGCAACTATTAGTATTTCCTCTATTTTCTTTTGCGTGTGATATGCACCTATAACAGACAGGAAAAGAAAGATGAGGAAAGATGAAGATGAGGACATTTTGAATTTAGCCAACACACCAAACTCCCCTACACATTTGAATTCAGACTGCAGAACACCAGACTCTGAAAAAGCCACAATTACTGACACCTTGCATCAGCTAACAGACGCTACTTCTGTTGTTATTCTGCTGAAAACTAATCAATGAGTGGGGAGAGACCTGTTTGTGACCAGAGGCAATGTGCTTTATGTGCAATGAAGCTTCATTCAAGGTCGCCTACGTATATTTTTAAACAACACTTCTTGTGTGGGCTTCAATATAATCAAATGTAATCGTGTGGGTTTTTCGTAATACGATGAATATGTAATTGATTGCACTGCAAATATTTTGTTAATTGATATTTGTGGACAATTCAATGGAGATTTGTGACTATTTGAAACGGCATTATGAACTGGAAACAATTATATTTTTAGCAGTTTTCTCTGACTCTTGTAGTGAACTGAATATCTCCTTTGTTTTAAACGTTTCTCTGGAAACATGACCAGGAGAGACAGATTACTAAAGCAAGACTAATAGGGAATCCAATCTAAGCAGCTTGTGTCATTGAAAATGTGTCCGTCATTTCCCATATGCCTTACACTGCACAGTATCATTTTGGCTGATTATGATGATTTAACACAAAATCTTTGTACCTATAATAAGCCTTTACAAAGGCTTTGTGATAAGGGACAAATTACGCCAACCTTTTTTTTTACTGTGAGCCCTCCCAACATTAAAAATGTAATAGGCTTCATTATGTTTTTGTAGATTACATTAGCTCTATTGTTAATTATTCCATTCTTTTATTTTAGTGATGCTTAATACACTAAATAACAATTCTTTTTTTGCTTTAATTAAGACTTCACGTTCTCTAATAAACCCTGCAATTTAATTTAATCACCCCCTCTCCCCCTTCCTCCCGTCCTCTCTCTTTATTTATAATAGTTTTCCACATTCACAGTGTGCATACTTATCACCATGCAGTTATTCATATCAGTCATTATGAGCTGATGAAAAAGAACAGAACGGTGTTTGAGCAGTCGGGAATATAGGGTTCCACACTTTGCTTAGTTTTGTATCGGGTGAACACATACAAACTGAGCCTGAGGGGAGAAGACAATGTGGTCTTCTGCCCCAACTCACCTGAGTGGCTGACACTGAGGCATCAGCCACAGAATATTATATCACTATCGCTCTGTGGATGGGCCTGCAGGAAAGGCTGAGAGAGGTTGTGCGTTGCTGACCAACACATTGTTGGTCAGACACCTGCTGCACATCTGGTGATGGCAACAGGCTATGACTTTTTGTTCAAGTCGATTATTTTTCAAATGCATGGCCTAATTAGCACAATGTTGGCCAATTTCCTTTACAGCCGTTTTCTCTTTTTTTGTGGTTTATTACAAAGGTACTGCTATTGCTATTTACTATTTAGTTGTTTAGCAGTGTTTCCCAATCTTTTCGGTCTTATGTACCCCAACACAGCCCCATCAGTACGGCTCATTTACACCAAACCACAAATGTTTTGCATTAGTAATATCGTTGTGGCCGGGAGCTCAACATGGAAGAAAGGGAGGTACTGAGAGGTACTTCTATTTCTGGTCTTAACTGTATTGATCAGCAACAATCAAATATGACTTTTAGCAAATATAATACATTCATATGTTGTAATTTTTGTTTTGTTGGTATAACAAAGCAAAATCCGTCCTGGAACCTGCTCACGCACCCCCTAGGGTACACGTACACCCCCAGTTGGGAATTACTGATTTAGCAGACAATTTTATCCAAAGCGTTTTACACTAAATTCAGATAGTCTGAACAATTGTTCTTGTTACAATTATGAAAGAAACCCGGTAGGCATCGGTGCTATTCATGCCTCAATAAATACACTGAGGTTCCCTGTCTGCAAAGCACTAATCAAGCTCTCTGTCTTCCCCAGGTTGATTTTAACGACGTTGTTCATCGTGACCAGTTTGGACTTTCACGACCTCAAATGTCAACAGGCTTCAATTACAACACCATGTTCCCTTGATCTTTCCGGATTACTTCAAGTAGTGTCTCCAACTGACTTCATCCCACGGGGACCAAACAAGTAGAGACCTAAGAACGATACGAGAAAAGTGAACCATGAAGAGGATATTACCATTCAGCGTTGTTTACATCCAGGCGCTCCTGGTTACCTATATCTTTCCTGTAGCCCACTGCCAAACATTTTGCCCTAGACAAGCTTCACTTCAATGGCAGAGTCCGCCTCGCACCATCTTGCTCAATTTGACGCTGATGGAAAACATTTGCATGGATTTCGGCCAATGTTGGGATACTCACAGCAGGGCCCCACAGGGCCAAACTGCTGAACAACCTCTTGGCTTCCCACAGATTTGCCCCCTCCATTTGCAGCACGGAGACAGACTGCTCGTCTCCGCAGACGAAACCCTCCAGTCGTACGGCGTCAGGCTGGCCAACGTCTCGAAGGACGGCTTCGAAAGCTGCTCCGCCAAAGGGGAGTCGGAGGGAGAACGGTTGCTCTTCCGTCGCGATACAATCAAGAGCGAGCCAGTGGAACATAGGCGTCTGGTCCCAGGCCTTCACTATTTCATCGCAGTACACGAGGGCGACACGCAGCTCTGCAAGCTGGGCCTGAGGCTCAACGTGTCCGTGAAACGACAACTTTGTCAGAGTTCTCCGCTTGTTCGACTTTGTTCGGGGAACGGTATTTGTCAAGCAGACCCCCGGGAAGAAGTGTACCGCTGTCACTGCCACCAGCATTACTCCGGAAAGTTGTGTGAGAAGTTTGATGCATGTTTGAATAACCCTTGTGGAAACAAAGGCGTTTGTTTGAGCAATGGATCTGGCGATGCAAGCCACAGAACATATAAATGTTTGTGTCCTCCACATTTTACAGGTAAGGACGCAATCCCCTTTTTTGTGTGCTGTGAACCAGAAAAGGCTTTGAATTACTCTTTGTTGCAACTTTAAATATAAAATATTTGTGGAATGAAAATGTAGTAATTTGGGGAATCTGTGATATGTAAAATATTAAAGTGTTGTCAACAGCCCAGCATTATCAAGAGTAAATATGAAATACTTGTCAACTTGTTAACTTGTTTTTAACAAGCTTTTTAATCACTACTTTCTAAAGCTGATTTTAATACTGATTTAATTCAATAACATTCATGTAGACACAATGTCCTATTATTCCAATCAAAAGATGTCGGTTTAGTTGTAATGAAAGCCAATCTAATTCCAATTCGGTGTTTGTGATGTTGTTATTTCACATTTTCTTTCAGGGGTAAACTGCTCCGAAGTCATTGGCAAGGAAAACTGTGAAAGAGTCTGTCAAAATGCCTCATGCGTTCAAGTGTCACCAATGTCCTTCAAGTGCATCTGTGAGACTGGCTTCTCTGGTAATGTACCCAGTGGTCAATGGTCTAGACACTATAGTGTGTATCCTGCTCTGCCATCTTACATTCTTCCCACCCTGAATTACCATATTTCTAACAATTCACCTTAAGCCCCATGTCCATGATAAGCGTTGGCATTGGCTCTGCAGCGCTAGGTTGAGCATTGGAGACTGCCTGTGTAGGCGATGGGCTAGGCTAGCTAGCACTAGGTTGGGTGTTGGAGACTGCCTGTGTAGGCACTAAGCTAGGCTAGCAAGGTTGGGCTTTGGAGACTGCTTGTGTAGTTGCTAGGCTAGCTAGGTTGGGCATTGGAGACTGCCTGTGTAGGTGCTAGGCTAGGTTAGCTAGGTTGGGTGTTGGAGACTGCCTGTGTAGGCACTAGGCCAGGCTAGCTAGGTTGGGTGTTGGAGACTGCCTGTGTTGGTGATTGGCTAGGCTAGCTAGCATTAGGTTGGGCATTGGAGACTGCCTGTGTAGGCGCTAGGCTAGGCTAGCTAGGTTGGGCATTGGAGACTGCCTAGGTAGACGCTAGGCTAGGCTAGCTAGGTTGGGTGTTGGAGACTCCCTGTGTAGGCAATGGGCTAGGCTAGCTAGCGCTAGGTTGGGCATTTGAGACTGCCTGTGTAGGCGCTAGGCTAGGCTAGCTAGGTTGGGCTTTGGAGACTGCCTGTGTAGGCGCTAGGCTAGGCTAGCTAGGTTGGGCTTTGGAGACTGCCTGTGTAGGTGCTAAGCTAAGCTGAACCGGCGCCGTCAGCAGCTGACAGGTAGAGTGAACCTGACGCAATCTTGAGTCAATTAGGTCAGATATTTTGAAAAGCAAACTATTAATTTTTCTTCCTTGCTTTCTTGTTTCTTGTAGCTGTCTGGCAGCATAGTAGTATATTTATGAATTATTCATCAGTAAAACCATGTATTCATTATTTTATTTTCGCGGACACACTATCGGATTGGAATGTAATTGGTTACCGCCGAGCGTCGCCGAAAGGTCAGCATGAAAGTTGAACATATTTGAACTCTGGGGCGACGCGGAAATAGGCTTCTCCCAGCTTGCCGCTCAGCTCCGCCAAGCGTGGATCTTGGCGTGTCTCAGCGCCCGCAGTGGTGCGACGCTGGGTTGAGCGCCGACACTCGTCCCGTAGGGAATTCATAGCAACACTGACACTGGGCTCTTTTTGAGCTTGTCGTGGACATGGAGCCTTTGTGTTCTTTAGCATAGTGTGCTTTGTGTTTACATATTTTTTTAGGAACTAAATTGAGTCCGATGTTTATCTGAAATTCTTGAATTTAACACTGACTCCAGCAACACAACAGAACTATAAGAGTAAAGCCCAAAGCACACACAGGCCATTTTGGGTGGTGCTACAAATGGCGCTACTCTTGGCGCTTAATGCCCACTACGCCCCTTATCGCTGCTCACCTCTGATCTCTCTCTGTGATTTTTCACCAGTGTTAGTGATATATCAATTGGCCTGAATCCATCTAATACGGGCCCCTGGGCTTCCAGGCCCTCGTTATTACACCCAACCAGAGGGGGAGATTCTCCTCTTGGGTGGAGGGATGAGTCAATAAGGAATTACTGATGTTGATCATAAATATGAACCTCCCTACCTATTAACCAATACTTGGATTTTTTAAAAGGCCCGATCAATTGTGTTACCAAACCTTTTTTTTTAGGTCAGGTCAGCGGTATGACATCATTTACAACTGTAACAGCGCAAGGCTGTGAAATTACACCCAACCCCATATTAAACCCAAACTGTTTATGCTTTAGCGATAACTACGATGAAAACTTTTAATGCAGAGTTATATGCATGGTGTAGATAGAAACACTCATTGCTGAAACTTGAGCACTTGAGTTGTGTTGCTATTATGCATATACATTTTATTAGCTGTGATGTTAGAGTGCATATAAGGGAACTTGCGAGCACTTATGAGCCTATAAATGTGGTGGATGCAATCGTTGGCATCGCAACCTGCTAGAGACATTGGAGGTTTAATGTGCTAATGAGGCGTATTTGCTCCAGCAATGTATAGGTTGGTTTTATGAATGTCAATTGCGCGTCCGCAATTGACTTTCAATTGTCATGGCTTTCGGTGGCCTTCTACAGTGATTCATGCTTATGTTCCTGTGCTGGTACCATCATTGTAGTGTTATTGAAGTTTGGTCTGTACAGACTTTCAGGTTATTACATGGGACATGCACTCTCAAGGTTTAGAAATATGTAAATTCGGAGTGGATTTTAAAACATTTCTAAGCTTCTTTTTTATTTTTTTAATACATTTTCAATGAGTTGATGTTCTCAATGCCTTGTTGTTTTGTTCCAAATCCAAAACAAACAGGCAGACATTACAGTTTCAGTTTGGAAATATATGTGTTCCCTGTCAAAACCAGGGCCACATTTGAAAAAAGGGTGTTTGTTGTTACACATTGCTAATCTACCTTAAAGCTAAATGAATCCATCATCCTCCTCCCCCTCCTCTTCCTCGTCCTCCTCCACCACCTCCCTCTCTGCATGTACCATCACTGGGTTGTTGTTGTTGGTTTTTGCTTTTTAGGCTTTTTTTTTGCTCAGTCACGGTGTGTGTGTATGTGTGTGTGTTGCCTCCCCCCACCCTCCCACTAGCTTCTTGGGAGTTCGGTGGAGCCCGTGCTTCCTTTACATTCTCACTGCTGTTGCCTCATTAATCAATGGAAAGTTGGTGGCTGCTCCAGCTGCGGCTGCCCTCACAGGCCAAAGTCTATGCGCACAGAATAATGAGGCAAACTCATGGGACATTTCAAATGAGATTTTCCTTTTCCTGATTTGACTCTCCTGTGTAGACGCCCCAGGGCATTTGCTCCAAGGTATTACCGGCTTTTTGTATTTCTTTTTTTGGGGCGGATAGGGACGACAGCCCCTTGTGCTGAGGTTTTAATTGATTTTCCAATCCAAATAACGACTAGAAACTTTAAGGGTGCCACCGATGATATTGAAATACAAGCAAAATCATTCTGCTATTAAACCTTCATATGATCTGAATACTAATATGTATACCACGTTTAGTATGACGATGGGGATGAGAAGTGCAGCGATGAACCAGAATTTTCATGCCGTCGCTTTGTTGTGAGAGGGACACATCAATGGTGCGAAATTCATATCTGTAGCACCACCAAAAAAAAATGTGTGTGTGTGGATAGGTAACACAAAAAAAATCATGTTATTTTTTTTGTACCATTTTCAGTTGGAAATAAAAAAAAAAGCGAAAGCCCCAAAGGTGTACACAAGAAGATTGATGTCCACTGAGAGACTGCGGAAAGCCTCTGGGACACGAGGATGTGCATCAGCAGGGGGATTAAGGAGAATATGCAAGGGAAAAAAAGGAGTCGGTAGAAAGATAAATCACTTGGTACCATCTGAGGAACACAAAAATGAAACTCTGGCCACCAGGGAATAACATCAAGTTTTATTCACCTTGAGCCCAAAGTGAATTCAATCTAATTTTATCTTTTTGCATACAATGTCACCACGGTGTTGAGTGTGTCGGCCTAGCGGTGGTTAGCAGTGGTAATAGAAATGGACGTGATGTGGTTTAAGGAAGTGTTCTCGTCTTTTGAGGGTTTAAGAAAGGGATCTTTTTGACGCACTTGCGTTGGCTTTTCCTTGAGGTAACCATGTAACATAACAGTCCGCTGTTTTATATTGGCCGTGCGCATGGGAAATTTTAAATTTGGATAAGCTTGGTTTGTTTGCGTAGACTGTGTTTGTTCGGAGCAGTTTATTGTCAGAATCTTCCTTTATCCCATCACTTATCTTTGGAGGAGTAGGGTTTTTGACTTGCCTGTCTGTCCTGTATGTCTCCAATACTTCCAAACATCATTAATCTAGATATGCAGTAGCAAAGTATTTTTACACCACTTTTTGTTTCCCAATTTTTTTCCCAAGCAGAAAGGCACACTTTAAGATTATCAGTATAGTCAATATATTTTACACTTTGAATGTTTGGTCATAACCATATGAATCTCAGCTTGTTTTGTACATTAGATTATTAGATTAGATTAGAGTATTAGATTAGATGAATCATTTGCCAAAATTGGGTATGCCAGGATCATTCCTACTTTTAACCTTTTCATGTATACACGTGAGTACAAAAAAAGGATGAAAATAATGCACATGCGTTTCAGTTTTTTTTTTTTTTGTGCAGGTCCGGCATGCGATAGGAGAAACAAAGCCTGCGATTCCAGTCCATGCACAAACGGTGGAACATGTGAACTCGGCAGCGACGGATTCTCTTGTCGTTGCGCGGAGGGCTTCAGTGGGCCGACATGCAAAGTCAACTGCGTGACGTACGGTTGTCGGAAGGAGGATGTCTGTGCTGACGTGAGCCATGCTATTCTTTTTTTATTATTTGGTTGTTTTGAATCAAATGGAAAAAATAGTATGCTTTAGAGCAGTGGTTCTCAACTGGCCTCGCATCAGGACCCACACGTGTCATTAGTCATTCACGACCCAAAAATAAAAAACGGATTAACCAATATTGCAGTAATCAACAATGCTTTCAGGTACTGTTAAAAACATTGAGCGAACAAAAACCTGCAACAAATGGGGCTAAAGTCAGTGAAATAGTAAGCCATTGAAACATGAATTAACGTTGAAACATTAGTTATGGGCTTCTTTCTAACGATTAAGGTTTGGCATATGCTCTGTGACCCACTCAAAATGCCCTCCAGTTGAGAATCACTGCTGTAGAGAGGATCCAGTGGTGTCGTTTCGCAAACTGTCGCAAGCGTTATGGTGCTTGGCTAATGATGAGTGAAGGGGGTGAGGGTGAGGTGGATAGTTTAACTTTTGAGGATGGGCATTGGATTAAGTCCAAACGTTAAATGAGGTTTTAACAACAATGTAATTAACCACGTCATTGTTAAATTTGCATTTAACATGGGAGTTCAAGTTTACAGATATATTTACGAAATTGATATTAATTAACAAAGTTTTTTATTGTGATCACATGGGATTTGTAGCTCAGTGTTTACTGCTGTGATTTTGTTCTATCCTTGATATTTGTTATTATTCAAATCTATGCATTTGCACAATCAAAACAGTACCCTGGCCTCAGACTACAAGCAGAAGATCGATATGAATATGAACGTGTTCGTCTGGATGTTCGTACAGAAGATGTGTCCATAATACTAAATAAACAGAAATACCATTCTCAACATGTAGCCTACTATCGTTACATTATGTATGTATTGACCAACTGAGGTGGTTGTGTCTTGTTTATCAGATTATATTAGTTATTTTGCCAACTGCTTTTAGAATTTTGTAATTTCACTGCAATTGTTTTTTATTTAATATTGTATTCATGCCACTGACTTTGCATCCCTGTTCAGTGTTTTTCTTGCATGCATCCTGCAGTGGTGCAGCGCCGCCGCTGGATTACTAGCACCACTACAATCAGCCATGCATATTTATGTTTTATTTATTTATTTTTATTATGTTGGGCGCCCCAAATGGTATTTGTCTATTTAAAAACATATATATCATAGTAGCCCCTACGGCACTCCCCTCAATTCTTACATTGTCATTATTGTCATTGTAGAAATATTGACAGCAATATATCAAAATACTGACAGCAAAATAGTGTCGCTGCTATATTAAGAATAAAAAACGCATGCTGATATTGTAGGTGGCATTAGCTCATAAATGGCTTTAGAAAAAGAGAAAAAAGTAACACAAGTGACTTAATAATAGAATAGCCTCCATATTTGATTGTGTAGAACAGAAGCAACAGTATTATTAAACCCAGACAATGGGGGTGGCTACAAATTGCAGACTGAAAACTATTTGCAGACTGAAAAAAAATTGGCTTGTGCACATAGTGCGTTTGCATGCTATTTCTTGTTGTGTTATATTACACTAAAACGACTGAACATCAGCACTGTGCACACGCACATCAACATATTGCACCTCACGCACACCTCAGCACCGCTGCTGGGAAGAAATCGTAGGGGAAACACTGCCGTTGCTTCTGTTTGTGATCTCCAGCTTTTTGGCAAAATCTAACCTTGGGTTTTTTTCCCCCCACAACAAAAAATGAAAAAAAAAAAAAAAGCTGACAGGTGACCCGTTTTGTTCTGGCTGCGTGTGTAGGCCTCGGAGTGTGCGTGTGCAGATGGCGGCGAGGACCCAGCGTGCGGCAGACGGCCCGGACCGTGCCTCCCATCACCATGTCTGAACAACGCCAGCTGCGTTTCCCAGGGAGATGATTATGCCTGCAGGTGATGTGCATTCAGGGTCCTAATCGAGGCCACGCCAGCACTCCCCTGTCAGATGATGTCACCCCCACCCACCCCGTTGTTCCCCATCGCCCCCACCTGTCTGCTTCCCCCCCCAACACACGCATGCACACACACACACACCGCAAAGGTTACCTGATATTTTATTCTCTATAGAGATTGATTTCTATACCTATATTGTATATATACGTATATAAAATAATTATACATATTGCTATATAGTGTTATGTTTACAGTTACAGTTTTTGCCATTACCAAAGTTGCTTTATAATCTAGTAATAATAATAGAATTGCATAGCTGCCTGTTAGCATAACTAAAGTATGACGACCAACTTTATGTTAAAAACACAGTTATATCCCCTTTAGGCTCTTTAAACAGGATATCCTGCTAGGTTGCTGAATAAGGAAGCCCTCAACATCAGGAGTTATGTTTTTCCCTTTTCAAAAACAGGTCCTAAACTCTATTATTGAGTTCAGTAACTCAACGAAGGTGCTTTATTTTCATCTGCCTCAGTTCAGTAATATCTTGCGTTTTCATAAATACGAAAAAGAAAATTGCATCTCAGTCGATTGGTGTTATTAAAAGAAAAACATGTAACTGTGAGAACACATTAAAACATTTCCAGTCTCCCCCATCACACAGTGTATGTAGTATAGACAACATGTATATAAGCCCATCTGTGTCCTGTCTGAAATGTGTGGCCTGTTATTGAGCAAGGTAAATTGATTCTGATGACACCGACCCACAGATGTCTTGGAGGCTTTGCTGGGAAGAACTGTGAAGAAGTAATCGACTACTGCGGGCTGCTCAATATCAACTGCCCGAATGAGGGATTGTGTTTGAGTGTAATTGGCGGCTACAAGGTCAGTAATGCAATGTTTCCTGGATAATGAAGTACTCAGAAACAAAATATATATTTATGTGACTCAGCGGTGCCTGAAACGGGTTTTGTGACACTAGATAGACCCACTGGTTTGCTGAATTCAGAAAGTCTGTGTGTGTGTGTGTTTGTTGATGTGTCATGTGGTGAAATAATTGTTTTATCATTGTTTTATGATAAAACATCTGGTGTTGTTTATGACTTAAATGCATGTCTGTGTTTGGGTACTGTGTGAGCAGATTATTTAGAATGTGTGTAAACCTGTGTGCATCATCATTATGTCTCTATATTTCTGTCGATGCGTTTCTCTTTTAAAATATATATTGCTGTGGCTGACATAACTTTGCATAACATGTTTTATTTTAGTTCAACTATATCAAACAAACACATAAATAAGTGTGTTAGCCACATAATATTTCATATTCTGGGTTTTAATATATTTTATGGTAGCCGCATGGTAATAAATTCTAATATGCGCTAACAGCAGCTATGAGAATGAACAAAAAGAAGAACCTGACAAGAGACTTGAGGTTTAGTTTAATTTACCTCTTTTGGTTAGTCCTTGGGAATGTCCGTGTTCTTACACAATACCTCAGAGTACCACATAATGCCCCATGGCTCCTAATTAATTTTCATCAGTGTTGTTCTGTCCTAGTGGCACACTCCTACTACACTGCTTTTCCTGGGTTCTACTACACGATGCTTACTACACAACACTTCATCACAGCCATAATGTCCACTACCAACAGGGCTGTATTTACTTATGTATTTATATTGTAGTTTACGTCTGTTTTGGTTTGTTGCAGTGACAATAGACTATTTGATTTGTAGAGTAAATAGTTCTACATAGAGTGGAAGGGGGCAGGCTAGAGTAGCAGTTGTCAGGGTGTTTGAATCCCAGACAAAACGTTCTGGGTCCGAACCCCGATGTCCGCAGACTACCTGTAGGCATCGTTGAGCCAGATGCCTAATCCCCACCAGCTCACTCGTGACATGTATCAGAAGAAGAAAAAAAATCACTAGATCAGAATCACTTTGAATTAAAAAAAAAATGCTTGTGAATAAACACATCGAGAGTAAATAGTATATTTAGACTAAGATGTTGCCTTGCCTTCTGTGTATTGTAGTGTGTCTGTGCCCCGGGCTGGACTGGGGAGTTTTGCCAGTACGTAGGCGATGCCTGTGTCATGCACCCTCACAGATGTATGAACGGAGCCACCTGCGTCACCACTGGCCAGCTCACCCCTCCCCCGCAGTTCACCTGCGTCTGCCCTCGGGGCTTCACAGGTAGGCATGTAAACTGACGCATGAACACGCTACACGCACTCCTGTTGGGCCGGGATTAAATATTTATGTAACGTACAGGATACAAGTCTGCTGTTACATAATTACTTTCCTAGATGTGAAGTCTTCATTTTTAATGACACAAAGAATTAAAATTATCTTTCGTACGAATACAGGATGTCCATTACCGTTGTAATTGTTAAACATGCATATTTTCACTTGTATCTATTATAGTTGGTTCATATCTCTGAGAAGTGATCAAAATTAAAATGAGTACTGGCGGTGGGGTCATATTTCTGCGACATAATTAAATAAAAGCAGAGGTGTTTTTTTTTTTTAATCTGTATGACTCAATTACGCACTTAATCAGACTTTATTTCACTCGCTGTAACTCAGGTAAACATGTCTGCCACGCAATTCTGCTCTCTCCCTGCTTCCCTCTCTCTGTTTACGGTGGTTTAGTATTTACCAGAAGACACGCCAGTGTGTCATACGTTGTGGTGGTTGACAGCCAAGTAATATATGTTTATATTGGGTGAAAGTGAAAGTGAAACCAATGCATCTCTTGGCCCCTCGCCAAACGAGTTTGTTGGCCCGGCACACCTGAGCCTTCCTCTTACTCCTCCTCCTCCTTCTGCGTGATGGAGGACCTCGAGGGTTTCCGTTGGTTTATAGAGCAGGTGGGGACTGGCCAAGACTGGCCAAGGGTCAAACAGGCACTCTGCGTGCAACTATAGCCGGGCCCAAAGACACTGCATTCCATGATCACCAGTGGATAGTGTGCACACAGTGTTTTGGAAAAATGTTGTTGTATATCTGGGGGTAGCCAGCGCTTGTTTAGGGCTAGGTATAAAAAATCGATTAATCAATGCATTGCGATATTTATTTTTCCAATTTAATATTGATTTTGAAAATTCTGATATCGATAGTTATAACCACGTTGTTCTACACGTAGAATAAGTAGATTTAATTTTCGCTGGTTATCAAGTTCCCTACCCGAGCGTCATTTTGCATTGTACGGAGGCCCCACTTGACCGAACAAGGTCTGTTCATGAACAATGGTGGGTACCATAAAGTCGGCGCCTGCAAGTCTCAAAGCAGATAAGATTTGTCTGTAAGATTTGTGATTCGGTACTAAAATACTGCAGTAATATTGCAGTTGTGTTGTCACGGTAACTGGTGTTACACGGTGTTGGATGTGACACCGGTGGGATTTTGTTCACGCGTCATCTTTTATTATTATTTCATAATAGTTTTTAAGGACATTAGCGTACAACACAAATCACAACAGGCATTACGCACAAGCCCAAACGCGGTGGCGAAAACGATTCTCTCTGTCAGTAGGCCTACTCGGTATGCATTTTTGCTGTTCTGTTAAACTGAATAGGCCAGTGTGGCATTTGTATTCTATAAGCTGATACGCATCATTCACATGTATTTTATTTTTCACGTGTGTTTAATCAAACACTTCTCCATTCTCTTTACCATGGGGTTTTTGTTATGATCGGATGTGAATATCGTGCATAATCAGACAGAACTGAGCTCTCCATTTCCACGGAGACCGGCCACTGTTTGATTTCATATATATATTATATTAATTACGGTATATTATATGAGCATATGCTATCGTATTTTAGGCTAATGGAAGCCTATACTTTCTGTCAAATTGAATGCGAAAAGTGAATTTGTTTGTAGAGGCCGGTCGGTCATTTAGTGGAGGTGCTGCGCCTTGCCTATAGACAGCTGTGGGAAACCCTGATATGTTAGTATGTTATGCTCACATTGTGCAGCAAGTTCAGCTCAGACTAAGAGGCAAGAGGCTAAGATGTGCAGTTAAGTTTATAATATGCACTTTAAACTTTATTTCAATGAGTTACAGCACAGAGATATGCATTGTTGATAACATTGTGCTGTGAATAATAATAATGATAATTCATTACATTTATATAGCACTTTACAAGATACTCAAAGCGCTGACATAGTTTGTGTGTGGAGGGATATGACACACCCACTGTGTAGCACCCACTTGGGTGATGCACGGCAGCCAGTATGCGCCAGAACACTCACCACACACTGGCTCAGTGGAGAGGTGAATGCACTTTACATTTTATTTCAGTGCATTACAGCATACAGTACTGTGAATGGTTTATTCTCTGCTAAGTTTTGGGGTCAATTTATTTTAAACTATATAATTTATCACAAATATTAGAAGGTACTCTTATGAATTCTCTGGGAATGTCACCTACACATATAAGTATTGTTTTCATTTTAAGTAATGAATTGATATCGAATTGTATCAAATCGATATCGAATCGGATCAAATCGAAATGTGACCGAAAGTATCAAAATCGAATCAAATCGTGAGGTCCTTGCCAACACCCAGTGCTAGTGCTTTCACACACCCACACACACTCACACTTACCAATACACATGACAAACACGCACGCACACACACACCAATGCACACAGCACACACACACACACCGATGCACACAACACTGCCACCGACACACCGACACAAATACACCAACACACACACACACACACACACCGAAACACACACACACACATACAGTATATATACATATATATATTTATATATATATCATACATACTTACCTTCACTTCATCTTTTGCCCTATTGCTTGGAAAAAACATTTTGGCGTGGCTATAACCCCTTCCAGGGTTAGGTCCTGACACACAGCAGCTGTCAACCATATAAGTGCTTACTTAGCACTACATGGACAAGTGTTTCTCTCCCCTATTCAAGCCTCAAATCTGTCACGACTTCAGTAATGGGAAAGTGTCTCCCTACAACATGGAAGGTTTTTGCGACTGATAGATTTCACAATTTTTTTGGCATCGTGCAATTTTTGCTTTGGAAATTTGAGCTGCACGGCCAAGAAGAGCCAATTTAATTTCAAGCCTTGCCGAGAACCTCCACACTCTCTCTAATCACAGATCCTAACTGGATGTATGACTCGAGTCCCCACTATTCATCCTTCATTGAGGAAGGCTTTGAATTCTCACAAGCATGTGTTGCTGTCACATTGGCATTTGTTGCATCCCACAGATAACTTCCAATTGTTTTTATCAAAAGAAAAATGGGCAAAAGGTGGATGCCTCTTCTAATAGTTGAGGACTATTACAAGAAGCCTTTCCAGATAAATCAAATTCCCCAAAGCTCTTCTTGTCACTCTTTGTCCCTGAACCAAATCAAATATAGAAAATCCTCTACAGACTGGGTTTGGGAGACAGCTGGTTTAAAAATAAATCTTGGACCAATCAGAGTCAGATATTCAGATTTCAGGATACCCCTCTTGCCAACTAGAAATTATTTTCTTTTAAATAATCACATCATGCAATATATATCTTCATGCTATGCGCCATAATTAATTAAGTAAACAACTATGCCAAACCCAGTGAAGTTTAACTTCTAAATATTTGCTTTGTATTTTCAAACTCTCATTTATACATGAACATAAATAAAACTGCTGCATTTAAAGTACAAGCTAGATAGTGAGGTATTTCTTAGAAAACGACTTGATATTCTACAATTCAGTGTTAAAAGACCTTGTAGAAACCATTGTGCAGACTGTATGAGGCTGCCGGAAAATGCGGGAATACATTTTTTTACATTAATTAAAAAATATATTTTTTATTGTTTTTGGAAATAGCATGCAATAAATTGTAACATCGAATCGCAATTCTTAAAAATCGCAATACATATCAGATCGGTATCGTGATAGTATCGAATCGGGAGATGAGCATAACGTCCCAGCCCTACTAACTAGGGGGTAATGGTGGGGGTTTGAACCAGAACCTGCCAGAGGATCTGATGACAACAACAACAACAACATGACGCTTGGGAGGACAGTATCACACAGTTCCCTCACAAACCATATGACGTGTTCAGACAACATGTTAAAAGAAAATCCAACGCCAGTATCGACCTACATCTCGCCTGATCGCAGATACTGTGGGTACTAACTGCCATGTCGGCCTTTAGTTCCCCCACGATGCACACGCTCTATCACATCAGTGCCTTCTCCAGCCTTTCTCTGTTAACATGTAAGGTGTAACATGGTACATGGTAAAGGGGCCGCATACATGCTATATATTGTTATCAGCCTCACTTGTACGTTGCTTTGGATAAAAGCATCTTATAAATGTCTAAATGTAAATACACACACACATACAGCGGTGCCAACAATGCGAGCCATAGAAGGGGGGACAGGAAGTGTACATTCTGAACCTGCTAGTTAGGATTAGGGAGTTTTGCTCAAGGGTACCTTGACACTGCCAGGGGGAACTGAGGATTGAACCAGCAATCCACAACTCCTGAGCTCCACTTTGTGAGCATAGTCGGTGTGTGTTGGCAAATGTTAAGACCGTTTAACTAACAAAATCCTTTAAATAAATCCCCCCCCCTATTGCATAATTCAAAAGGGAGCATGCATGACCAATTCAACTTTTTCAGTCTGTTTTTCTTCATTTGTGAGAGCTCATGCTTGGTGAAATTCACTTGACAGCATAAACAACACTAACAGTGCACCATTCAGCCTCATTGTGCAACAAATTGCAGAACTGGATTTATTTAAAATTACCTTGCATCATTTAGTGAACACAGTTTCCCACAGCTTATTCCTAAAAGCACATTTATATGCAATAAGAACATTGACCTTAAGACGCCTTTAAACGTAAACTCGGACACTTGCGAAGGTTGTAAACTTCTCTGAACAACCTTCTTTGTACCCTATATGTGTGGCGTTTGGTCAGAATAAATTAACAACAGGCCGTCTATCTATCGCAGGACAGGACATCCACCGCATATATCATCTGTCTTTCCTAGACGGAGAAGTGACTTCTTCATACTGGAGTAATCTTACAATGACAACATGTAACACACACAATGCACGTCCCCTATTCTTGCTGCCAGGCCGCTACTGTGAGACGCAGATTGACGAGTGCGAGTCCAGCCCCTGTCAGCACAACGGGACGTGCTCGGACATGGCAGGAGACTACCGCTGCCAGTGTCGCACAGGTACGTCAGACAGGGTCCAACCACCCTCCGCTCTTATGATCAAGACGTGAGCGATTCCCAAACATGGTTAGGATGTCTGGTCATGTGACTCGAGAGTCCGTAACAGAGTGCATTCATTCATTCGTTGGACGGAGGAGTAAGTATGGGCTAGTGCTTGGGTTAGTGTTTGACTCCCTGCCGAAAGGTTCTGGGTTCGAAACCCCAATGTCTGCAGTCTAGCTGGAGGCATCCTTGAGGAAGATGCCTGCTCCATTTTTTTTACACTGCCTGTTATTAATACTTTGGATAAAAGGTCTGCTAAATGATTAAATGGTAAATAGATTTAACATTATTCTCAGAAGGCATTGGTTACAGGGATCATATTTTTGAAAAAAAGCAAAATATATTGTTACTAAAACTAAACCACCATCTTATTACCATGTACCGAATATTGCAGCAGTAATAAAACATTGCCATTATCTGTCGTGGCTCTCCATAACCCCAGGACAGGCTTGAGATTGACAGGTGAATTTAGTTTTAATAAATCATCACGCTCTCTGCCATATCTCAATAAAGCGAGAGTGTTGCCGTATGAAAGCCGTAGTAATATAATTTTCCAGTAATTGTTTATTATGCTTCACCAGCTGTGTCCAGATTTACGCTCATTGGTGTGAAATGATAGCCCCCCCCCCACCCCAACAACTTGTTGCTGGCAGGGGGGCTAAATGTGGCCCTCTGGCAGCTAATCTTACCTCCTATCCCCCTCCTACAGAGTCCATACACATCTCAGGACAAGCAGTATGTGTGTAGTAGTGTGTCGCTGTTGATGTTGCTCAGTTTTAGTCTTTTATACACACGTGTGTGTGTATATATATATATATATATATAGTCGAATAGTCGACTATTCGACAATTCGATCGAAGGAGCCTGATTCGACTGCCAATCTCATAGTCGAATCGTCGGCAAAACACAGGATCATTCCATTCGGGATATAGGCGGTGCTGAATGTCTGATTTTACATATAGTTTCTTTCTCCCAATAAATCATGATATATATAGCCTATTTTTGTATAAATATCAAGTGCAAAACACATTGCCGCCGCAGCGCCGTGGCGCGTCTATGACACAAGTATAAAGAGTATGACACAAGTGCCGCCCCGCCACAAGTGACGCGCTGCGGTGCGTCAACAGGAATATAGTCGTCTCCGGAGCAGCAGAAAAACAAAAGAAAAGAAAAAAGGGCCTTTTCGGCGGCACTTGACGCGCGGCGACGCTGTGAAATAGGACAGTGGCGTGAAGTGTAGCGGAGCGGCCGCCACCGGTGTGGGGGTGTACATAGAAAATAATAGGGGCAGCTGTTTTGACGCGCGCCGTTCGGCGGCGGTCTGTTTTGGACACCGCCAATGTCGCAAATGCGAATATGGATCAATGAGCAAAAAAAAAACAAAAAACATGATTCGACGATCAGTCGACTATAGGCAAGACTTGACGAATCAGATTCGACTATGTAAATTCTTAGTCGGGGACACCCCTAATATATATATATATAAGGGGTGTTATGATTCGATTTTACTTTGATTTCAGTTTTGACGGCTAGGCCATTGTTAGACTATGGAGTCTTGATTGGTAAAGATCAACAGATCATTGGTTTTATGCCCCGAAAACTGTCATTTACATTTTCAGGCTACATGGTATGTGTGATATAACCACCATATTTCTTTAGGAATGTACCACACTGATAGCCTGGTCACCAGCCTCTCGTACTACATTTCATGTGTACAGAGAGTCTGGCCACTCACCATTGACAATTGTTAACTAACTGAAGGCGGGTGCTCTGTTGAAGTTTAAAACTATTGGCTCTGCCCAGTGCCACTCCGAATCTGCCATAACCAATCGCTAACGTTTGGTCGTGACGTATTTCATGCGCCAGAAACCACGTTGCGCGCAGTATACAAACGGCAGATGCAGTGAGCATTAGCATTAGCCTGGTTCCGCCCGCCTCCGTACTTACGCTCAATAACTGAAATTCGCGCACGACCTCTACGTCACTGTTCTCAGGCCGCGCCTCCTGTTCGCTGATTGGACCGGTAAAACTTTACCGGGAGAAAACCCGCGAATATGCCGAATACCCAGACCTAGTACTGAAGGGAAATGAAAATTGAGCGGAAGTACGTCGGAGGGCGGAGCCAGGCTACCACACTGAGGCCATATAGTCAAATTTAATTAGTTTATTTAAAATATAACAAAAACTTATTTCACCAAATTGGGAAGAAGAGAAGAGCTACTAGATGAAAAACAGCTTTTTTTAAATTGTTTAATTTAAAATCGGAATACACCCCTAATATGTAAATACTGTATGTATGTATGTATGTATGTATGTATGTATGTATGTATGTATGTATGTATTAGGGCTGCACGATATATCGCAAATCTATCGTCATCGCGAAATCAACGCTCGCGATGTACATACCGCAAAGATTTCTTAATTTGCGATTAAATTAAGCCTACATTTTTCGCGCATTCACACACAATGACATTATATTTGACCAATCCGATGCTGTCATGCTGCCTGATAAGCCCGCCCCCCACCAGTTTAAGCACATGGTGTTTAAGTTGTTGAGCGAGCGTTGTCGTGTTTGTTTGACCAGGTGTATTTTAGTTTAACTAAATTGTTGCACATGTTTCCTTGTGCTAGCCTTTTTGGCCAATAATAAGTGTTATTACTCAGGCCAACACAGTTTAAGTCTATATTTTTTCATAATACGACACATTTACATTTGTGTTTATGAAAGTCCGCCTTTATTACGCAACTGCAGCGCATTTGGAAATGTCAACAAACAGATGAGCGCAACGCTTATGTCATATTTATAAAATGTATTTTAATCACACAGCCGAACCTTTGCAACATGTGAAACAGCCCATTGGCTACCATGCAGAATACGCTGCTTTACATTTCACATTTCAAATCGCGCAGACGTCACAGAGTCCGAACCCGACCCGGCCCGTCGGGTCCCGTCGGGTCCCGTCCCGTCGGGCTTGGGTCGGGTATCCAATAAGGAGCTGTTCAGCGGCCGTGACGTATGAAACGCCATGTTCCGATCGGTGATTCTGTGAGCGATCGCGAGGTCTATTCAAGCCGCTTATCCCAACTAGCTTCACCTGACGTGATTTAGCCGCGCCTATTTATCCTGGCTTGGCGTGCAACCGGTTAATCCAGGATACCGCCGAGCAGAAGCCGCGCTTACTCAATTATCCTGGATTTATGTATCCTAGTTTTGTGCAATACCCCCCCCCCCCCCCCAGGTGTATTTTAGTTTAACTACATTGTTGCACATGTTTCCTTGTGCTAGCCTTTTTGGCCAATAACTCACCATAATGGTGTATTTTTGTTTTTATTATTGTTATTTGATGTTGTTTTTCATGGCATCATGTATGCCTCAGAACCCATTCTGCAACACCTTCTTAGCTCAACATATTAGTGGTCAGAAAAAAATGTTTATTATTTAAATTTATTATGAATGCTTTAAGCAGTTTTATTGTTTTTATTTATTTCATCTTAATTTTGTTGACCATATAAGAAAATGTTTCAAGTGGGCAATTTTCCCAATAAAAGTTATGTTGCATTGCATGCATATGATGCATTTCTTGTTTTAATAGTCTAGCAGCAAGTAGAATGAAGAAAAACATTAAATATTGAAATATCGCAAGTTATATCGTCATCGCAGTACTCAACAATGTTATCGCATATCGCATATTTTCCCAATATCGTGCAGCCCTAGTATGTATGTAAGGTCATTTGAAAATCACTATAGTGATGGTAATAGGAAATGGTGAATACAATACATACAGGTTAATTTCCGCCCATCTCATAGCTAAATATGATCGAATACAACGATGATGCACAACTGTTTATCATATATACAGTAACAGTATTATTTGTCTATTTTCAAACCAGTGTAAAGTCAGTTTCTGTTCATGTTTTTTATAGATCCTAGGTAAAATACATTTAAAGTAAACACAGTAGCTAAGCCAAAGGGAAATGTTTCTCTTCAGTGTATTTCATGATTTTTTTATGGCAGAAATTCAAGTGAAGTTTACTTGAAGTTAAACTATTGATATACTGTAGCCTATGTCTTTTTCTTTCATTTGCCCAAATGGTCTACAAGATATTTGTGTTTCAACTCTGCCTGCAGGTTTCCTGGGGAAGGCCTGTGAGGTGGATGTAGACGCATGCCTTCTGCCCGGCAACACATGCCCCCCAAAGACCCAGTGTGTAGATCTTCCAGATGGGCTTGAGTTCACCTGCCGTATACCTTGCCCTCCAAATATACAGGCGAGTTTGGGTTGTGTTTTTCAGGTTACATTTAAGTTCAAATACAGTCTTGTTATGGTTGGTAGGTTGGTGGGTGTGATTGTGGTGGACAGTGATTATTATTCTTTCATGGTTCAATTGCTACTTGTGTACTACATTGATTAAAACAATACATGTTTTATACATTTGTGAAAAATGATTTTGCAATGAGCAAATGAATCATTTTTGGGTTTTGTGCCTCTTGATGAGGTGTGGGGTATGCTAGTAAAAAACACATTTCTGAAGAGAGAGAACTATCTTCATAAGCCGATGACCTATCCATGTAACCCAATTCCCCATTACATGAAAGACTATATGAACTTTAGAGCATAAGTCAAGGATCAGTATTCATGAGCTTACTGTAATAACCCCTATCTAGATGGAGTCCAGATCAGGGAATTATTGGGAGTTTCATTGCCTAGTAATGTTTATATTGCTGTCTCGCTATGGCTCGGGGGCACTCCTGTGAAATATTAGAGTGATACCCCCCCCCCCCCCCTTCCCTTCATGCACACCTAAGCGCATCGCGTGGTTAAAATTAGGTGTCTGCTGCTCCCCGTCTGCAGCCTTGCGCACATGGAGGACGCTGCTTGCGGAACGGCGCCAGCAGCTACACATGTCGCTGTGCACCCGGTTGGGCCGGACACAACTGCCGCATTAATGTCAACGACTGTGTTCAGCACTGGTGTCAGAACGGTGCCACGTGTGTGGACGGGATTAATGGATACAGGTGAGTCCTGGGCTGTGTCTCAGGTCACATACTTCTGTAGTACACTCGGTACACTTCCATGTAGTACACTGTGTGCACTATGTACTTACTTGCGTAGTGCGTGATTTTCGACTGAGTATTGATGTCTCAAATTGGAACACTTACGGGAGATGGTGACTTCTTCTTCTTCTTCTTCTTCTTCTTCTTCTTCTTCTTCTTCTTCTTCTTCTTCTTCTTTTTGATTGTGAATTGCAACTGGGCCGAACATTTGACCGCTTTATTGAAAATAAATAAAAATGGACGTTCTTTTAATTCGACCGCCATTTCCAGAAATTTTGGTGGTCCCTCCTCTTCCGCTATGTAGCCAAGATGGCGACTGTTGAGGGTGGGAAGTGTCCAGTGTTCCACACTCAAACTTTTTGACCATTACATGGCACTGGAGTCAAGAGGGAATGGTCTTCAGGGCTCTGGGAGTGCTAGATACCGGTGACACTGTGGTTTTAGACTACTCCTGTTATTTTCTACTCTGTCTGAAGGAAAAATACTCGTACATGTGAAAGTATTAACATGAATACATGTGTTTTTATCCCTTTGCTAGCTGCACGTGCGCCCTGGGGTATACGGGGGCCTACTGCGAGGTGGACATAGATTACTGCGTCGGCCACCACTGTTCGCAGCACGGCGTTTGCCTGGACCAGCGGCATAACTTTACCTGTCGCTGCGCGCTCGGATTCCAGGGGCCGCTCTGCGAGGTCGAGGTGGACAAGTGCGGTGCGTTCCCGTGCACAAACGGAGCCACCTGTTTGGACCTAATCGGCAGTTATCAATGCGTCTGCCCCCCCGGATATGAAGGTACAATGCCCAAGTGTGCCAGCCTGAAATCCGGGTCCATGATTTGGACTCGTTTAGAGACATTCAGGAACACGTGGCCGCGTTGCAATGAGCAACGTCAAGCTTAGGAGTAAAACCACACGCAGGGCCCTTAAAGAAAAATGGAGTCTTAATTGGTCTTAAGATACTCGATTTTCCATGTGTTTTCTCGGCAAAGTGGAAAATCCTTCTACAAAAGATGCTACATTGGTTTAATTAGGTGTCATAAAAATGTAGTGTGGTCGTGTTTATTGGGCCCAGAGAAAATCCTTAACTTGTCGTTAAGACAAACCAGCACTTTAACAGGGGAAACTGTATAATATGCCCAAAGGAATAATGTATATGGGACCAAATGCAGGGGATGATACAGTTAGTAGGGATTTTGGCATAGATCCAAACGAAGGCAGAAACCGGGAGAGGCAGCCACTTAATGAAACAAATGCCTTGCTTTTAATAAGCCAGGTGCATGTCATTGTTTGAGCAAATTAATTCCCGGGCCATTACGGAAAGGCTATTTCAGATGTTGTGACAGTCTGCTGCTGTTGGAATCCAGATTTGTTCATTAAATCCTAATAACACATGCTTAATGGATACGAAGGCTTCAAGAAGTGCCCCTCTTGATTGTATGTCATCCTAGTTTCCTGCGTGGAACTGTCGAGATAGAGGGATTGTCACTTTTGCTCTGTACATCCTAACAGGAAAGACCTGCTCGGAGGACGTCGACGACTGCCGGTCTCAGCCGTGCATCCACGGAGGATCTTGTGTGGATCTGGTCAACGGTTACAACTGTCTCTGTCCTTTTGGTGAGTCGAGAGAGAAAAACGAGTGGCCTTGAGTTGTTTGTTTCCGCAATGTCACACACAATTTTGTTTAATATGAAGTAATCCTACCCACTTCAGGGTGAGCGAACTTAATCAAATGCACAAAGCATGACAATAGCAAATGTATTTCACGATCTTTTAATGAAAACACGCGTTTAAATATTTTTTTCTTCTGATCCACACACACATTTTCTCCTATTTCAATATTTAAAAAAAGCACAAACACAGTCTGGAGTAAGAAATGGCTTTTTAGTATGTTCTCTTCAGCTTAACACATGAGTTAAATTCAGTCAAATTCATCACATTACATCTTTATTCAGCATTATACAACCATATCATTAAATTTTCTTTAAGGAGTCTGAATCAACCCTTGACTTGCCAATATGGCCGTTGATTCATGAAAGGAAATCTGAAGTGTTTCACTTTGATTGTTTAATTCAAAATAATTCAACACATTTCACAATCCTTTAAATGTTATGTTTTACAAATATTAATGCTTTAGTATGCATTAATATCTGTGTTCCCCTGGCACATACCAAGTGTGAGCACAGGGATCACAAATATTTGTGTACACATTTATTGATTTATACATCATGACATACATTTGTGAATTTTGTTTCATGCATGTGTGACAATTGAGACTCATCTATGTTTAGTTTCATATGAGACCCCCAGTATAATAGCCTGAATACATTGCTGCGTTTAGTCTCAGTACGTGGTGGTGGGGAGTTTGTTTGTATTATGCCTTCTGTCGCCATTTTAAAACCAATCTGTAGTCCACGAATCAGGCTCTTTCTCTAAATAATCTCGATTTCCTGTAAGGAATATGTTGTATTACTTTTCCTGGTTACCGGTGATATGTATCACACATAAAAAAAAAGAAAAAAAATCGCAAGGTTTAATTGCTATGTTTCCCATTCAATTTACATTCCAGACAGTGTGTCCGTGTCCCCACTATAGACAAACATATCCATACCTCTTAACTGTTCTCCTCAAGTACGCTCTGGAGCTGAGGTGCTTCTGATGTATGTAAAGTGACACTCAAGTGGTCCTGTGGAGGATGGGTTCTGTGACTGTATGTGTGTGTGTGTATTGTTGTTGTTGTTGAACTTGAAGGATACCGCGGCTCGTTGGCCTAACACGCATTCTCCATCGTTAGCAACGGATAGCTGCACATACCGGTCCCCTTGTGATGTCATCTTTGTTTATTTCTCCTTGTTCAAGTAGGAGCGGGGGGGGGGGGGGGGGGGGGGGGGGGGGGGGGGGTGTGTGTTGGGGTGTGTGTGTGTGTGTGTGTGTGGGGGGGGCGTCGTTGACAGGCACCAAGGTCCTTGTGTGTTCTCAATGAGCGTATGTGCATTTAGGAGATATTCCCGAAGCCATTTTCAATTATCTATTGATTTTTGTTGGTTCTTTCTTGTAAGAAAATGCCATGTTAACATACTGTACTTCAGTCACAATAGGGTCTGTAGATTGTATTTCAAAGGTGCAGCGGACCTTTTTCTATCTTAATCGATGCACGGCAACATAAACATATCACCTTCCAGGCATTGTATATTGATACCCATTGATACCTGCTCCTCCATGCTGGTCTTCTGGCTTCAGACGTATGCCTGGAACATGTAGGACACTGGTGACTGGTCATAGGTAGTCATAGCTGTTGTGTTTCGTTCTCCTTAATGGATCGCTGAAACCACTGCATGGTGAAGTTGCAGTCGTATGACCGTGATCAAAACAGCAACACGGTAGGGCTGATTGCCATGGATGGGAATCGATACAACGCTAATCAGGGGGATGAGAACGCATCATCACTAGGCATTATATGGATTGTAGATTTAAGCTGAGATAACTGCATAGTTCTGTCTTTTGTTTTACAATTATCTTTTAACCGTTTTACACACAACCAACCGCTTTTAGCATTTTACAAAATCAAAAACGTTGATTTGCATTCTCCAAACCGTTATAATTATCCAATCTGAAATATAAAACATTCAAGTCCATGCGGCTACATTTTTGCTAGCCAACAAGAAGACAATACATTGAGAATACCAATCAATTCATGACTAATTGTTTAGCGGTTTTTCTGTTGTTTCTCTTCTGTCACATTCACTTTAGTCTGTCATGGCAACCCCACTCAAAACAAAAGACAAAAACAACTTTTGCAAAGTATTTAGAGCACAAACACCCTTGAAAGAAAATGATGGGTGCACTGCAGCACAGTGTACCCTTACTCTTTTATCATCTACTCTGACAGTGTTTGAAAACAAATGTACAAAATTACATCCCGTTGTTGTTTATGTATATGGTGTTCTTTTGTTTGCATTATACAGCCTTAATAAAACAATATTTGTTTAAATAAAAAGTAAAAAATATTGGTCTATTTTATTATGCTATTATATTTTCTGCGTTCTAAAGCCTTCAAATCCATTCTCTACAATGGTAAAATAAAGAGAGACCACATATATCAGTGCACACTTTCTCATCATAAAACATTCACCTTAACTTGATTTGGGTGGAAAACAGAGCACTGTAGTGACAGTAAATCCCCCCCCATTTACTCCTTAGGTTTCAGTGGCGGATTTATAGACAGGTGCTCCTTGATCTACTTTACCTTGCAGAAATCTGGTTATGTAAGTGATTTTTCCTGCTCGTTTAATAAATATGGATATTTCCTGCCATGGTGGTGTAGTAAAAAGTATGGCAAAAACACCTCGCAAATGTCACGGTTTCTCCTTAACTATCCCTGAAGATTCACACAGACCTTTGTTTTCAGAGTTCATGTTTTTGACAGCTTAAGGAAGCATATTTGTAAAGCTAAGCCTTACTTGAACTGTATGAATGTATTGTTCGCTCACAGACAGACCTTTGATTTTAAATAATTTAATCACGGTTTGTTAACTATCACCATATCATCGTGTTAAATCTTACTTTAGTTAGTCAGACTGAGATAACCCCAGTGATGTCTTCCTGCCTTTGAATTTAAGTAAGCCAACATTGCACTGGGAGTCCCATTTGGAGAGGGTGACACTGTAAATGTGACATTCCTTCATGCAACATTAACCTCCGAGTGGATTGCATGCACAATTGGTTATTAAACACTTCTGAAACACTTTGTTGGAGCCAATAGCTGTCCATTAACCAGTCAAGGCAATATGTATGAGGGAGAGAATAGCTGGAAGGTCATCAAATATGTTGATTTGTATTTTATTTCTTATGTTTCCCATACAAGTCAAATGCACTTTGCCTGTTAATTACATATTTTCTCCATACACAATACATAGCCGCCAGGCTTTTTACATTAATTGCATTTCAGGTTAAAGGCAAAGTGTCAAACAATGTTCAAATTAAGGTTTCCAGCAAATGAGCCGCAGTTGAGTGTCATGTGGTATCATGGACATTGAGTACTGCAATAAAGTGTCATCTTCAGTGTGTAGACTGTGTGTCAATAGTTTGTTTAATTATAGGTATTCACCTGAGCAATACAACATGAAATTGTCATAGCGTTGGCATTTGCAATGACTGTATTTTGCTATTCTTTTATAAATGAATGTAAATAAATGTGGTGTAGACAAACTACACAACTACACATACAAAAATATTTTTATATCATGCTTAGTTAATTCTGATTACTGCCTTTTTGCATCCCCACATATAGGCCTACATATATCAACCATTGTAATTAAATGTAAATTGAACATGCGTGTGTTTGGCTTCAGGATTCAGAGGGAACGATTGCTCTGTGGATGTGGACCTATGCTCAGTCGGAGTATGCAGCGAACACACGCTGGCATGCAACGAGACCGATGATGGACGAAATGTCATTTGTCAATGTGAAAAAGGTAAAAATAAATAAATTTAAAAAAGTTGTTTTTACCAATTTACTTTCATGGAATGGAATGTAAAAAACACTTCCTATTTATTATGCTTTTAGAAAGGATAAATACAATTGGATATTGGATATAAAAATGGATATTGTCTTGTAACCCTGTTGCAAGTGGCTCGACGAGCTAACATGCTCATGGTTAGCCATTAGGTTTAGTTGACCTGGCTAACCTTTACCTTTAGCTAGCCTAGCTAACCTTTAGCTTCAACTAGCCTGGCTAATCTTTACCTCTAGCTAACATGGCTAACATTTAGCTTTGATTAGCCTGACTTACCTTTAGCTTTAGCTAGCATGGCTAACATTTACCTTACAGCTAGCCTGGCTAACCTTTAGCTTCACCTAGCCTGGCAACCAAATACTACACATTCCCATAGGTTAAGGCCTCTATTGCATAAGAGGGGAAATATAAATCTCAAAATGCTATTAACTTTGGGGCTTTGAATGAAAATATTTACTTGCCAAGCCCAATCATCATTCATTGGGTACAGCAAGCGGTCTGACGCATGTTTTCATCTGAACGGTTATTACATAGTAGTTCATGTTGCCCAATCAATAACCGGAACTTCATTACTCCTTCTGCACTTATGCTTGACATGCGTCAAAGTGAGCGATGGTGAGCGTTTTCTTATGTAAATGCAAACAACCTGCAGTGAGATGATCTCACCACATCACTGCTCAAGGGCATGCTGTCACACAACATTGTTTATTATTATTATTTTTATAATAAATGTTTATGGTTACCGGACTTGGCATTCCAATAATCGTATTTGCCTAAATTTGAGGTTATTTGAGGTGTCTGTAATTTACAGTTATTCGTATTAGATGCTGTTCAGTGTTCTTTGTGGGTGGTTGCAGTACAAGCTGCTGACATTAATATACATGGAAGTGTGTTATTGAATTGACACAAAGATGTTTTGAATGCATTTTAATTAACAGGATGAACTATAACCATGAAGATGTAAGGATTATGACTGTTGATACAAAACATTTAATGAAAATGTATTATAGCCTATTGAAACAAATAACTTGATGTCAAGAACATGAAATATGAACCCATACAGTTGGTGTATAACAAAATCTAATCTACATAGCAGTACTTGAATAAAAAAATGCATCATGCCACTTAGTTCATATTGATTCTGCAAGGATTTCCTTTTCACAACCAAAAGTCATTATTATTTCATAATTAGCTTTTGGTCAATATTTATCTAGTCAGCCATTGTAGTGGAACATGTTTTTCTGCGTGCTCATGTTTGGGAAAACACACTTAACTCTTACTTACTATCACTGTTTTCCAATTAGGAAGTTAGTGCAATAATTTATATGTGCAGCATAGTCATGTTTTAAGTGCTGCAGCATCTTAAAACACAACCTTAGTGCTTAGTTTGTACATATTTAATTGAATTTAATTGATTTTCTTTAATTTCAAACATGTAACACAAACCAAATGAAAAAAACACGTTAAAAAGGAGTAGGAGGAAGGGACTACTTTGGAGATATACTTTGAGTTTCTATACGCTGGTGAAATATGTTTTGTTTTGAATGATTGCTATGGCGATCGCTATTACTATGATATGCTATTGTCAAATAATGTTGTCATTCGTTAACAACAACCCCATGCACAGACACTTCACATTACATAAATACATTCAAGCATAAACATGTACATATAATCATATTACTGTGTGTTTGTGTGTGTTTGTGTGTGTGTGTGTGTGTGTGTGTGTGTGTGTGTGTGTGTGTGTGCGTGCGTGCGTGCGTGATGTACTGTATGTGTGTGTGTGTACATCCATGCACATGGATGTGATTGGCTGTGTTCGTAGGGCTCTGTGACAGTTCTGCACATGGACTTGTAAAAAAGTAAAATCCCAGCATCTTGCCAGTTTGATGTCATAAATCAGCGTGGCAATGGCTGTCCCTTATTAACCATGATTAAATGACCCAGTGAGCTGCATCTACATGTGTCTGGCCGGGCTCTTTGAGTCAATACTAGCTTGTGAATTATTTTTTTTTCTCCACCCCCACCCAATAAGATGATTGTAATTGGCCGAGGAACTAAGCCAAGCGAGAGGAATTCAATAAGCGTGTTTTTTATCCATATCCCATGTACTGCAGGTTTTGGAGGGCCACTTTGTCAAGTAGATCTGGACGAGTGTGCATCAAACCCATGCCGCAACGGGGGTATCTGTGTGGACGGGGCTGACCTTTATCAGTGCTTCTGTTCAGATGGTAGGTGGTGATACACTTAGATCCTCCTCAAAGTGTACATGCTATTGTTAGATGCACGACTGCTAGAACTTGCTAGTTATTTTCCTGTTTATGGAAATGTGGTTTTTTTTGTGTAATTTGATTTTAATCACTTGGCTAAAGCGAATAATAATGGCATAATTTATTGGTTGCCACTTTGTACCAACATAATATTGCTTTAGTCTAATCTCTCCTTATCAACGTTTCACTACAGACAAATCCCAGTTTTGATTCATCTCTACGTACGCTTCCAATTGTGTTCCTGTACCCATCACATTTACAAATATTTACAACATCCTTCTATCATCTGGTGATTTGACGATTTGCATACTTAAATGCTTAATTAACATCATCACTTGGTGAGCACCACTTCTATCATTGCGAGCGAGAGCTAGTCATAAATACCTAGCTATTTTCCCAGTGATTTCTTGCTTCGGTTGACGACCCTGCCTTACGAGACATACCTCTGATTAAACCTTGATTGCGGGCAAGGACTGTTATACATTATTAATGAAGTCAGGATAATTGTCAAATTTTATGATATGGAGAGAGGTGGAAATTGGTTCCATGGTCAGTTTGAGAAATGATGAGAATTTGACCTGCGCTGATGGTGGCGATAGCCGCGCATTAGTCATGGGCTTCCTGCACACCCAGCCTGTGACAGCGCTAATGATAGCCATTTTGTAGCGTGACCATGCAGTGGAATACATTTATGGCAGAATAAAATCTAATACATGGGAACAGAGCTCTCTCTTTTTCACTCCGCAGCATTAACCTTTTTTTTTGTTTTTGAAAAACCACTGGGGAAAAAAATGACATTAATATACACAGGAATTCATAGTTAAAAAAATACAACCCGGCAATCTGTAGCGCAGATACACATAAAAACAGCAGCCGCTAACTAGGTCATGTATTTCTTTGTGTTTTTTAAGGACATTGCCTTTGTGGTCAACCATAATGTATATATTGATTTTTTTTTTTTTTTTAAATTTGCGAGAATAATTTGACGCCAACCTTGTGTTTGTGAAGCCATCAGTCCTGCTATTATCCTCTTCATTCACCTAATTTCTCTGATGAGATTTCTCTCTCGTCTTACTGTAGGTTTTGGGGGGGTGAACTGTGAAGTAGATCATGATGAATGTGGCCATGGATACTGCACCAATAATTCTACATGTATTGACCTGGTTGCAGACTACCAATGCATTTGCCCTTTGGGATTTACTGGTAAGATGTTGTCGTCATCCCTTTCTTCTTCTTTTTCTTTTTTTTCAGAGAGAGTGCGCGAGATGTATTAATATGTATATATATCTCTCAGTTCATGTACAAAGTATTAAGCAGTCATCAAATATACAGCTGTCAGAAGTTAAAACATGTGTACAATCTTTAAGTCATACATACTGTATAATAAAGTTATGCGATGCCTTTAATGCACCAACATAAAGCACAGTGTGTTTGGTGCAGATTGCAGCAACCTGTTATGTTTCATTGAACAATTCTCTTCAAGACAGATCTTTGGTGACTTTTATTTCCGCTTTGATGTGCTTTCCTCGCTCCTTTTTTTTTTCCAATTTGCTTTCTTCTCACCTCTTCCTACAGATAAAAACTGCTCAACGCCTGTCAGTGCCTGCGTCTCAGATGAAACGCTGTGCCGAAACGGTGGAACCTGCTACCAGACGACCACTGGAGAGCCGGGCTGTGCTTGCGCCTCAGGTATCGCACCCCCCCCTCCCCCAACCCCCCCCTTCCCATTCTTTAATCTTAGAAACACAAAGCATACTTTATCACAGAATCATTAAGTCGAGTTCAACATGTACCTACAGATTACTTTTTGGGTTTGTTTCATAGTCAAGCTTTTTGTTCATGTGATCATTGCGACTTTCATTAAATTATTTCCAGCGTTTTTTTTTTTTCATTTTTATTGTTGTGTTTATAGTTTTTTGTTTTCTAGTATTTTTTGTTCTTGTGAATGTGTTTTTTTGTGTGTGTATAAATAATAATATCATTTGTATTGTTATGCCCACAGGGTGAATCATGAGCTTTTAGACGTTTATTCCACATTAATCTCTCTTGTAATTTAAGTTTAAACGCATGTAAAACATATTAGCGTTATTGATTGCTTTGAGTGGCCAGTATTACCAGAACGGCTTTAACCTTGAATAACATTTGGGAGCACATTAACAAATCCATAAAAATTGTGTATAATTACAATTTTAAAAAAAACAAAAACCATAAAAAACTCCCACTTTCCTCAGTTTTCTCGTTCAGCTGAAGACTTCTTCCAGCCTCATGGAGTCCAGTGCCTTTAGGCTGTTGCTGGCAACACAATAAAATATGTAAATCATCAGAAAGCAAGATGATGTAATGCCAGTGTCTGCAAAAAGGGACAAGCTATGGTCTCCCCGGCACAACCCACAAACTGCCGGCGAGTCCTGTACAACCATAGACGGCCACACACACATAACCAATGTACCCTCAATTCTTCCAGGATTCAATGGCACTAAGTGCGCCTCAATGGAAAACAAGTGTGTCTCAAATCCTTGTGACCCCGAGGGAAGTGTGTCGTGTGAAGCGCTGCCAGATTCCTACTGGTGTGTGTGTCGACGCGGGCGCACAGGGCGGCACTGCGATGCTCCCATAAGGCACTGCGTGGATGGGCTGTGTCGTCACGGCTCAACGTGTGTGGATGTCACCACGGGGTTTAGCTGTGACTGCTTGCCAGGTACGTTCCATGCATCTTGTTCAAACTGAGGGGCGGTGATAGATGTCGCTTATCCGTCTGCATAATGTAAACATTTTGAAACATCTTTTTTACTGATGTTAGATGTCGTTGCTCATTTTTTTTACTATGTTTACCCTTGACATAAAGAGGGTTTTTCCTTTTAATGGAAATTATGCAATAGTTCACTGTTGGTGCTTGGATGTTTTTGAAATCATGTGTGCTGGAATGTACAAACAAGCCTTTGCAGCACACATGATTTATTTAAAGTCTAAATAACCTAGGGAAAATCCCATGAATAAATCAGTATACATGTTGCACCATATACAAAAAAAGTGACTGACTTGACACATTATGATATTGGACAATTTCAAAAACTTAAAATTAAACAAATTATAGAAAAACAACAACAATGAATCTCAATAGGTTGTGTTTAGTTTTGTTGACCTGGGTTTAATTTCTGCATCTGGAAGTAAGGGAGGGGTTGTGGACTTTACACATATTGCAAATCCTGTTAAGCTAGCTTGTTTTAAAATGTACATCAATAATTAAAGCAAAATGTTAACATTGTTAAATTGATATATCAATACTGAATATCAATACGCAAAACAGCATTTGTTTAAAAAACAATACAAAAGTTATGGCACAACTACTACATAAAAAGTTACAGCGTTACATCGTGGAGAAACTACCCCCCCCCCCCCCCCCCCCCCCGCTTCCTACACCGATTGACTTCCCTGTTCCACCCACCGTCGATGGGATTTTAATAATAGAGCGGGTGTGTTTTTGCAACCCGACATGTAAGCTGCAGGACAATTCAAGGGCGAGTCATGTAGGACAATCTCTCTCTCTCGCTCTCTCGCTCTCTTGCTCTCTCGCTCTCCCTTCCCCGTAGGTTTAACGGGTCAGTTTTGCGAGGTTAACATGGATGACTGCGATGCGAAGCCGTGCGGTGTCCTCAGCATATGTCAGCAGGCCCTGGAAGGCTACAGCTGCTTCTGTGCACCTGGTTTCATAGGTAGGTTAGCCTGTGTACCGTAGTTGTGGTAGTAGTAGTTCTTGCTCTCTAATTATTCTTCTCTGACTATTCGGACAAGAGGCTATTCTTGTATATATGTATGTATGTGGTTGATATAGCACATGTGTGTGTATGTGGGGGGGTGGTTCCATTTTTTATTTGGTCGTTATATTTGTCCTTCCATACAATTTCAAGTTGTGTTATGTTAATGTTAATGTTCATATAATATAATGTGTGTGTTTTCCTCCAGGAAATAAATGTCAGATCGAGGTAGATGAGTGCCTCAGTCAGCCTTGTCAGAACGGGGGTTCCTGTATCGATGAGCTGAACTCATTCAGCTGCCAGTGTCCTTCTGGGATCACAGGTGTGCTCACCTCTCACAACCCACATCAGGGGTTTCTCCTCTATGTGTAATCAACAGCCAGGCTCTCTGTCAATGCATGAAATGCCGACCAAACGAATGGAGTAGGGCAGAGGAACAAAGCCAGCCTGCATATAGTCCGAACCATCCCATTGTTCTTCCACTGATCATTTCTTGACGTCCTTCACTGGCCTGTGCGTTTTTAGCCAAACTGTTTCCATTCTTTTTTTTGTTGTATCTGTTGCTTGCCAACAACATCTAGATTTATATCAGGTAACCCCAGAGTTAAATTATTAAATCGATTAAAACATTATTAAAACAATGACGGATACTGGCGAATGAAGGAAATAAAGAACAATGAACTTGAGTTACGGTAGTGCCAAACTAATAATGAAGAAGATGGCTTAATTCTGATGCATTTGGATCTAGCTGGGCCAGAGTTGCCCCAAGTACCCTGCCAACATCTAAAAGCTGTCAGGTGACTATCAGTATTGACAAACTGTACTAAGTGGGATTCAGGATATAAACAAGTGATTTTGCGATACATTGACCTATGTCTGACCCCTCAGGAGGTAAAAAAATGTGTCATGACTGCCAGTACACAGCCATGTCACCTGCCACAAAGATCATAGGTCATGAAGCAAATTAGATTTCTTGAAATGTGACGACGTCTTTCTACCCTGTCAGCAACATGGGCAAATGCACAGTCCTTTTCTTCAGTCTAGCCAAATGTAATTGGATGTAACAGTAAATGTAAACATTATTACTGAAAGTTAAACTGCGTGTTTGAGTTTCCTGTTTGCGTACAATGTTCTGTTATTGAGGCTGCATTTTTTTTTTGTGGCATCATTGTAAACACTGTTTATTGTTTTACTTTACAGGCAAATACTGTGAAATCAACATTGACGAGTGTGCCTCATCTCCCTGCCTGCATAAGGGCACATGTATCGACCTAGTGCATGGCTATCACTGTGTCTGTTGGCCTGGTTTTACCGGTTAGTCCCACTAATCGCTTCTGATCTGCACGCCATGGCGTTTAAAAAACAAACCATCCTCTATTGTGTAGAGAGTTTTTAGACTCTATTTATACCCAGGATGTATTGTTATGGATGTTGTTAAGCGGCATCATCCATGTTCTCACTCTCGCTCTCTCTCTCTCGCTCGCTCTCTCTCTCTCATGTCTCAGGTGCTGAATGTGACCTTGACATTGACGAGTGCTCCTCTTCTCCCTGCAAGAACGGAGGCACTTGCATTGACCAGCCTGGTAATTACCTGTGCCATTGTGTGGCTCCCTTTAAAGGTAATGAGCACGGAGGGAATGGGGGACAAAAAGCAAAGTTAATTAACTTTACATACTGCTACTTTCACCTGCGTGTATTCTGCTCTTGCACACACCCCAAAATGAGCGCTCCGCTTTAATTGCTCCCCGGATTCAAGGAAGCTGAAGTTTTTTGGCTAATTGGTCAATATTTGCGATAGCAACGCTAAGCACATGTTTTCCTTTCACTTTTGTTTTAAGCTAATCTGTTGACCAAAAAACAATGTTTGACTTTTAAAAAGAATGGCGTTTTCTAACGGGGTGAATATTTTTCAGCAGAAGCATTTTCGCTCTTCACTCCTGATTATGATGCATGCTTCCACGTTGGCTGTAGTTAGCTTGAAACATTATCCCGAACGAGGTTTGGCAAACAACCGCGTCGCTGGTTGTACAAGAAGCAATCTCCTCCCGCCGTTCTCCCTGATCTGACGTCTTACTCATCGTTGGAACCGGGCCCAACCACTTTCCCCGGCTCTGATTGACACACTGATGTCCAAACAATTGGCACAGGAAGGAGAGCAGAGCAGACTTGCGTACAGGCCCCTGCCATGACGATGATGCTTCTTTAAATAACGGATCCATAGAATTGGATCAAAGTCGAATCTGCATTTCTTTGCATTTCTCTGGACCGCAGAGACAAGCAAGTTTTCTCGGGTAACGTCGGACGGAGACGAGCTCGGCTAATGGGAACATGTGGGTGGGGCAGGAGGGTGGCAGGGTTCACGCTGAAGACGAGCTGTTGTTAAATTTAAAATGATATTTGTTTAGCAAGACGTGTAGCTGCGACCATTAGGAAGCGCTGAACAAAGCGTTTGCCCGACGGATGGCCTCAGTGGGAGTACAAATGTAACTATGCTGGTATTACACATAGCATTGTGTGGAGATGCAGCCAAAAAACTGCAGAGGGGTGCCCTGTGCCAAAACTAACCAGCAGAGTTGTGTCTATGGTGTCTTGTGTTGTATTTTAATAGTGAATGACAACAGCCAAACAGCCAAAGTCATGCCAAGGGTGATTAGTCTCAGTGTTATGAAAGGAAAAGCTGTGTAACAAAAAAAAAAAGGCTATTAGCATGCAGGTTCATAGTGTTAGTGCGGTGGAGGCATACTGTAAATCTGTAAAAGCAAGTGTATTTGTTGCAAGTGGATCTGGATTTGAGGTGAAGTTGAGTAGGAGGGGACGAGAGCGAGAGCGAGCAAATAAACGATTGCAAAGGTTACAGGAAGTAGGGGAGTTTGGTTTTGAGAAGCGTATAACAGAATCGGTTAATCTAGAGCGGTAGTGAAGAGTTTATTAGGTTAGCACTCCATCGGGACTCATACAGAATCATCTCAACTGGAAGCAATACAATGCAATACAATGCAAACTATGCTACCTACAAATGTGATCTAACTGTGCGTTCACACCAAAAGCGCACAAAGAGGAAAATGATCCCGGAAGTCATTCATTGTGTATTGGGCGCCAGGCGGACAAAGAGGGAAAAGAGGAATAGGCGGACTCGGGTGGACTAGGCGACTTAGGAGGATAAAAAAAGTTAAAAATCCTCCAACTTTATGTAAATGAGCTATGACGCGACCATAGATATATATAGAACACTAGATGCCTCGTCCGCGTTGCTGGCCAACGGAGTGGAACGTCCGCACATGGCGGCCATCTTACTCCAGGCAGCTCGGTCCCCCATAACATGTGTTGTAGTGGTACACGTACTTTTAAATAACCATAACTTGCTCAAATTTCATCCGATTTTCAAACGGTTTGGTTTGTTATAAATGTCAAAGTGCACTGCATAATTGCATAATTAAAAAAAAAATTAAAAATAGAATAAAGTTCTAAAATAGGTAGATTACACTATTTCCTATTACAAATAGGCTATAAGAAAGGCTGCATGTTGAAATCCCCCACCCTGTACAGAGATCTTGCCTGTGGTAAGATGCCTGTGGTCGACCGTCTTGCCTGGAGTAAGATGGCCGACCTGTGAGGACGTTCTAGACTCCGCCGTAAGGCATCTAGTGTTCTATATATATCTATGGACGCGACTAGGAGGGAAAGGTGGAAAATCCATGATAGCCAATGGGGATGTCTCGTTCTGCCGTCGTCCCTCGGTCAGATTTGTCCCAGAAAACAACCCGCGTAAATGAGTTCCTACCAAACATTCGTTCCAAGATGTCGCTGGAAACGCTGATTGCTGCCGTAGCAGAACACCTCTATGATGTCCTCTATGATTTGACAACATTACATTTGGCAAAATCGGTGTTTATTTGGGATGATCATTTCCGTAAATTATTGGGGAGTAACCCGACGAGGTGTCCATTAACAGAAATGAATGGACGACGCGGAGGCGTGAACCGTCCGACGCGAAGCGGAGGGTTGCTTCCGCGAAGTACCATGGTCACTTACGAAAGAATGAAATATGTAATCAATTAATAATACTTTAATGTGTTTTAGAGTTGAAATCGTGAGGGTTTTTTATTTTTACAAGTCGAGCAGACTATTTAATATCTCCCGTATGCAGGCGTTGCCATAGCAACGTGGCCATAGCGTCTTCATAGCGTCAACGTCTTTCCTAAGTGTAAATCAAAGACGGTGTAAAATTGTAAATAAACACTTTTTACCGTCCACTCTCCAGCCAATCGGAGTAATTCTGTTTTGAATGACTTTATCAAGTAACTTTCCGTGATCAACGATGTCGGTAAATGGGCTGTGCTACAGCAGTAGTGGTGTTTAGCGCGTGTGGCGCGCTGGCCCTTTAAATAAAAAAAAAAAAGCAAGAACGAACATTCTGAAGGGAGACAAAAGCGACTTAGGTGGAGTGGACAAGGAGGATTCCTCTTTGTGCGCTTTCGGTGTGAACGCACAGTAACTGTATGTGTGGTAATAGCCCGTGTTTCACTTTGCTTGCGTTTGTACAATTCCAGCTGGCTTACATTTGCACGACTTCATTTTTGCTTGCATTTGTGGAGCAAAAACACAGTTGATTAACACACAACCCAATGTACAATAGTGCACTTTCTTACTTTGTGAATGCAGACACATTTGAGTTTTTGACTAGTTACTCTTTTTTTAAACAAAATATTCACACTTTCTCTTGTAAAGTAACCTTGACTTTTATGTCCATTGCTGTCTGGTATTGAATGCATTTTGCAGAAATTATAAGAGGTAGGCAACAGGTCCCTTGTTTTGCATGCTCCTACATGGCTGTTTGGTTTCCATACGCTCTATGTTGTGCTGTCTGATCTGCCAGATTTATGGTGCATCACTTTGTAACTCTGGATACTGCATCCAAATCAATTTTTTTCAGCTGAGTGAAATATACACATGAAACCACATTCTGTAATGCATGGCATGCAGAATGCTTGTGCTTGAATCCTACAAACTAGTATTCAGGGTCATTGTTTTTTCCCCATCTTTTCCTCATCTTGTTAAATTCAACATCGATAATGAGGGAATCCATATAAAGTGTAAAAATGTAAACCAAAAAAAAAAGCACATAGAAAAAAAGCACAAAGCCCATACTCATTACCTACGCTTCACACATTATTCACTATGCACACACTATTTACATACTATTATTATTACTCTTAACATGCTCCTTACATACTCTTAACACACTCTTACTTTGAACCTCCCCCTGCTTCCAGGTCCTAACTGTGAGTTCCTGCCCTGCGAGGCCAGCAACCCATGTGAAAACGGCGCCGAGTGTGTGGAGGACCGCGACCGTGACCGCTTCCCTCTGGGCTTCCGCTGCCACTGTCGCTGCGGCTACTCGGGACCTCGCTGTGAGGTCAACGAGGACGAGTGCCGCTCCGACCCGTGTCTCCACGGCTTCTGCTATGACGGTAAGAAAAGAGAAAAAAAAGGGGTGTTTTAAACAGTGTGAAGAACACTCACTTCTGACAACAACAAAAAGAACAAGTGTAGGCGTCTGTACTTAAGAGCCCCTTCGAGTTTCCCTCCTCTTGAGTCGCGCCAGGCACTACGTTTCATGTGGGTCAGCAGTGGAGCTAATAAGGTGCATCACCGCAGGACGTCCAGCTGATGCCAGCCGCTATAGGGAGAGGGCAAATTAATCAAGCGTCAGTGCTGTGCTGTAATATGAATAATGGATGATAAATGACATATTTTAATAGAAGTTAAAAAAAAAAAAAAAAAAAAGCGAGTTTCTTTTTCCTCTCCCCCCTTTGGCTGTCCAATCAGGCTTTTTACTCATGTCGTCCATCTCTAAAATAACGCGCATATCCAAGAAGAACGTTAGTCGTTTTATTTACGTGTTCGGTGTAGGGGTGTCCCCTTTACATAGTCGAATCTGATTCATCAAGTCTTGCCTATAGTCGACTGATCGTCGAATCATGTTTTGTTTTTTGTTTTTTTGCTCATTGATCCATATTCTCATTTGCGACATTGGCTTCCATTTTTTCCACACCAGACTTAAGAGCTGAAACTCAATTAAACAATTTCGATTACAATTTCGAGGCCGTTCGGCGGCGGTGTGTTTCGGACTTCAAGTCCGCTGAACAGCGCGTGTCAAAACAGCCGCCCCTATTATTTTCTATGTGCACCCCCACACCGCCGCCCCACTACACTTCATGCCACTGTCCTATTTCACAGCGTCGCCGTGCGTCAAGTGCCGCCGAAAAGGCGCTTTTTTCTTTTCTTTTTTTTTTCTTCTGCTCCGAGAGACGACTATATTCCTGTTGACGCGCTGCAGCGTGACGCTTCCTATGTGTGCTAGGGGCGGCACTTGTGTCATAGACGCGCCGCCGCGGCGCTGCAATGGCAGGGTGTTTTGCACTTGATATTTATACAAAAATAGGCTATATATCATGATTTATTGTGAGAAAGAGACTATATGTAAAATCAGACATTCAGCACTGCCTATAGCCCGAATGGAATGATCCTGTGTTTTGCCGACGATTCGACTATGAGATTGGCAGTCGAATCAGGCTCCTTAGATCGAATCGTCGAATCGTCGACTATTCGGGGTCACCCCTAGTTCGGTGTGAGGTACAGATTCACAAGCACTGGCATGGCGATATGATTTTGTTTATTGCAACTGGCCCAATTATTGCAATTTGCTCGTTACTTCTCTTGGCAACGGATGAATTAGACTATTGCCGATACCCAAATCGACTCAAAAACTAAAAGAACGAACGAGAATCCAAGCGATTCAGCCGGACTTTACCGTAGATCCTCCTCCGCTCTATGACCACCGCACATGTATGTGTATGTGTGTGTGCTCGGCCTCAGGTGAATCTCCCCTACCCCGGGCCTACCCAGGTGTGGGCCTTTTTATATACAAGAACACAACACAACCCCAACTGGCCGGCACTCAACCATGGGAGCCAGCCGTTGAGCTCACCACCAGGGAGAGAGAGAGAGAGAGAGAGAGAGGAGCGAGAGAGAGAGAGGAGTGCGAGAGAGAGAGAGAGATAGAGAGAGAGCAGAGCAGAGAGCCACAGTGGTCGGGATGAGTAATGCTGCTGCCACCCGGGCACCCGGAGCGTTTAATGAGAGTAATAGCAGCTACACGCGGCAAGACAGAGTGACAGCATAGATTACCTGGTAAATCTTTGGGATAATGAAGAATCCTGGGACCCCTCGTTGGGGGGGGGGGGGGGGGGGGGGCGTAATAAATTCACTCTTGTAAGGACCCGCAATTACCTCTGTCACTGGCTGGCTTGTGTGTACCCCCACCACCACCACACACACACACGCACCCCCTGTTGTGTTTGAGGCAGAGAAGATGCGTCTCTCTTTAACTGCGTTAGCGAGGCAGGACGGGGCGTGGAGGTGTGTTCAGACTTTGCGGCCCGTTCCAACTTCTGAGTGCAGTGGGAGGGATTTTTTGTGGCATTTGAATAAAACTAAATGGTTTTGTCGTATTATAGAGCCGTATATGGTTGCGTGTGTCACCCCTGCTGCTGTACAACGTTATGAGTGGGGGGGTTATTGTTATCGTAAAGAAAATGCAAACTATGCAAAACTAAACTGCGCAAATAAAAGGAATGCGTGGAATTTTAAACACAGATTTGTGCAAACGTGTTTTTAATAAAAAAGCTTTCACAATGTGTGCTGCACGGGGAAATGTATGTGTCTGTGTAAAAAGTAAATGTCTATTAAAAAAGGATGAATCAGCGTTTGGCTTTTATGGAAGGAGTATTAACGTTTGCGAGAATGGATTTTCTACGCAAATGCATTGTAGTTCTAACTCTGTTCTGACCTGTGCGCTCTCCCTTCTAGTGGTGGATGGGTTTTACTGCCTGTGCAGCCCCGGCTATGTCGGATTGAGATGCGAACATGACATTGATGACTGTGTAAGCAATTCCTGCAGCAACAACTCATTATGCAGGGACCTCCACTTGGTAAGTACGCGCCGTGCCCCGTGTTCTCCGACCCCTAGGCTATTGGCATTTTGAGTGAATAATTTTAGGATGAAAAACAACAAAACAGGACCAGGGTAATGAAGGCAAACAGGACGTAATGAATTCACGAAAGCGAATGAACAAGTGGTCTCTTAATGCTGACTAACGACGACAACAACAACTCAAGAAAAACACCGGTCGCGGCTCCTGGTCGACAACCACTCCCAAAAAGTAGTCGAGTAGTCGATTCATCGCGGGAGGTATATCAAATTTTTTTCACCCATAATCAATGATCGTCTTGAGCACAATTCCCTTTTTGGTGTCACCTCGGGCGAGGTTCCAAGCGAGCTGAGTGGATACCAGAAGGTGATGTGAAAACACTGCTCATGGTTAATGGTTTTAATAAAGGGTTTTAATAATGAACGTATTTAGCAGATGTTTCAATGATTAAACAAAGGCAAAAGATACCAACTAATAATAACGGGTTGGTAAATTTTTCTTTTTTTTTTCTTTTATGGTGATCTCACCCACAATAGCGCCTGTGTGATTTCTCTTTGAGTGAATAGCGCTAGTCCTGCCATGCAATTTCATCAAAACTTTGCACAATGTTTAAACCACCTATTTGCTTTGTGATAATTGGAAGTGAAAATGATTGTTCAAACAAATCTATGTTCAACAACAAAAAATGTACAATTAGCCTACAATGATGCACAGTGTCGACTTGTTTTGAACGTCGACTATTCTGTAAAACCTCTATTGTATATACTGATGCTTTTATCCAATGTGACTTCCAGTGAATTCAGATACATTGAGGAGCAGATAGGGGTTCGGCATCTTGCTCAAAGATCCCTACAGGTTAGGCTGCGGATATTGGGGATTGAACCCCCAGTAGCTTTCATCTGGGAGTCGAGCACCCTAGCCTTTACCCTATCTTGCCCCCTCCCCCCCATGTATACTATATATAGCGTAGAACATCATACGAACATCATACTATGTTCATGAGATTTTTTAGAAGATAAATGCTGTCTGAAACGCACGTTGTGTACCACATTGTATTTCCAATATTCTGTGTGTTTATTTGAAACTCTAGAAGTGTTTCACTCAATAGGGAGGGACTGAATTGTTGCTTTTTGTCTTAACTAGTCGTGGATTTATATTTGGAAAAAAAAGACATTTAATGATTTGAAAGAGAAAACCAATTCAAGGCTTTTGTGCACATGAACATTTTTTGGTGCTGATTAGGAGTGGGAAAAATAATCGATTCTTCGATGCATCGCGATTCTCTCTAGAACGATTCCGTCTCAATGCAGATAAGTTAATAATCAGAATTTTAATTTGTAATTTTAATTTAATTAGTTTGCGTGCTGCAACATTCTGTTTGCCTGCTGCAGAGCGAGCGCTACAGAAAACTCTCCTTTCTGCCTGCCGGTTCTCTGCCAACACGCATGCGCACCAAACACATGTGCGAGTTGTTTACATCCAAAGTTTAGTGGCAACAAAATGGCTGCGAGCGACACTACCTGCCGTTCGCGACCTGTCGCCAAAATGTCGTAGATCTCGCCGGCAAGACAGGATTTTAGCCCGGTTGCGCCATGTCGCGCACCACTCTTTTTTTTTCAGCTGAGCGCGACAAAGCGGAAACAGGAAACTGGACGAGTTCGAAGGCATATTTTAATGCGCCTTATTGCTAAGGCTTATTTCTTTATATATATATATATATATATATATATATATATATATATATATATATATATATATATATATGTATATTATACAGCCTGCACCATCTTCTTTAAAAGCTGCGATATGGCAGCATTTTGGTTTCTATGAGGTCGATGGGAAGTTAGACAAGACCTACGCTGTGTGTAAGGTGTGTAGAAGTCAAATTAAATACTTAGGAAATACAACCAATTTACTAAGAGCAGCTTTTTCTTTAATGACATAGAAAAGAAAGATTAAAAAGAAAAGAAAAAATTATCTTTTTTTTTTTTACATACATACATATTGTGTTATTGTGTCATATTTGTGATATGAAAAGCTTTTTTTCTCTGATAAAATATAGAGAAGGTAATTCATCTGTTGATTGTCTTTAATGAATATCACAAAAGTAGTAGGAAGTGATTAGCAAACTCTGAGTAGCAAACTCAGATGTATATATATTTCAAAATCACGCATGAAAATGTACATTAAAAAATTGTTGCATCGAGATGCATCGATAATCGGTTTAGAATCGAATCGTTGACCTCTGAATCGAAATCAAATCGAATCGTGAAGTGCCAAAATATTCCCACCCCTAGTGCTGATTGTTCATTACGCACTTGAAGTCAAACGTTCAAACGTTGAAGACATGTTTCCCATTGAAGATGTTGTCTCACTTAGTTCACAATACTAATATCAATGCAGATACTCTCATATATTTCTTGAGGCAAATTTTGACTCAATTCTAACTCATCGAGCACAAGCTTGTCCAGGTCATTTTGGGATTTTAAATGTTGTTCTTGGTGAGATAAAAGGGTATATATAAGGTGTATATAGGGTCTTGCATACATTGTATATGATTTTCTATATTGCCAAATACAGTCCCATTTTAAAAAATGGGACTCTTCACTGTTATGTTCTAGGTAAGCTAGACTAAAAGCTTAATCTTTAGCTATTTCTAAATAGCCACATTTATATTAAAACGATGCCCCATTCAACATTTCATCAAAAGGCGTCATGTATAAAAATGTTTTTATCTACATGTCAATTTTAATGCAAACTGAAGTTCCACACAGTCTTGTTTACAGTGCAATTATTCCTTCCTCTATGAACATTATGTCCCATGCAGGTTCAGCTTATTTTGGAGAACTGCTCTCCCTGAAGGTGACTTAGCAGCAAAAATGAGATTATGTTCCAGTGCCGGGGGTAAGGAACTGGAGTCTCCCGGAGGTATCTCATTTATCATGCGTTGACGGCGTTTCCCCCCCACCACCACCACCACAACCTGCAGTGTACAAATTATATCAGATACAATTTGAATGTGTCCCCCCTCTAGCATGTAAGGTACAGATTAGCACACATCCCATCATTGTTTGCCATCATAGTTTAGGTGGACAGAAATGGTGTTGGTAATTAGGGAATTTTTTCAATACCGCTGCTGCTGCGCCTTGACCGTATCCCCCCCCACTCCATTTTCTATGCAAACACAGAAATAAAACTAGGTCCGCAAAAAAAAGAGGGTGAAAAACACACAAACGCAAAATCAGCGTCTATGCCAGGATGAGTTATTGTAATGGAGAATTTGGCGGTAAACTATAAGGGTAAGTTGTCAGCGCCTTGGATAAGAACACTGTGTGTGAAACTCTTTAAAGATTTGGCAGAGGTCCGAATATTCAAATTAGCATAGTGGGTGGTGTCCCTATATGTTTCATGTCATCTTTAATTTAAATATCATATGTGATTCAATTAAACACAGGACGTAGCTCTGGTGTATATATCGCTATTTCAAACATTTGCTTGTTAAAAAAGTGAATTCCATGCAACGTAAATATCGTAGGAAAAAGTAAAATTATAGGAAAAAGGGATCTTTATGATGCATTTTTACACTGAGGGGAAAATACCATTCCCATGGTATGGTGTGGGTGAGAGGAGGAATACATCTGCATAGTAGAAACTGGTTAAAAAATTGAAGGCAAGCCCGATTCTTTTCACACTTTAAAGAGATTCTCACTGCGGAAATCTCTTTGAGTGGGAGTGGGTTGGAGAAATGTCTTAACGATTTTTTTTTCCTTCTGCCAAATTCAATCAAGTACACAACCATTTCAATACTGATTACATTTGAACGGTATCAAAGGTAAATGGGTTTAGCCCTTAAGTCAAAGAGGTTCATCCGAGGTTGCCGGTTGAAGCACCACTTAATAGTTTTGCTTAGTAATCCGGCTTTAACTGACGATGAAGTGTGTATGTCTAACCTGAGAAGAGGCAGTGGAGCATTTCTCACAAGCTCTGTAGGCGTCACACATCTCTACTGCATCATAGTGCATCCAGTAATCGATTCAAGAGTTTCCTTATCAAATGCACAGTAAAACACAGAGTAGTTCTGAGCAATGACACTGTAATTGTAATAGCAAGTATGTATTCATTCACACGCAGCAAAATTGAGTCGTCACAGTCATAGTCAAGTATATAATTACACAAGTATAAAATCATGACAATAAATGTTATTTATGAAGTGCTGTTCAACCTTGAAAACAAAGTGCTTTCCAGATAAAAAAAACAAAACAATTTGATAAAACAAATAGCATACATTAAAACCATAGCGAACAAGGACATAATATCATGTAATGGCATGAGTGGTGACAAGAGTTAATGGTGCTATATAACTACACGTTAGTGTTTGAGGTGATTTATATGTTTGTTAGTTTTTCATTTTATATAATGACAGTACAATGGTAGGGGCAGGATACTGTAGTGGCTAGAGTGTTTTTGTGGCCAACACAAAGGTCAGGGGTTCGATCTCTAGCGTCTGCAACCTAATTATCCTTGCGCAAGGCGCCTCACCTCTACCTGGCATGTATCTGAATTCACTTCTACTGCTAAATGACCACTCAATGATTTAATAAGATTTGCCGCCAATTCCCCCTCTTCCTAACGCAGGGTTACGAGTGTGAATGCCAGGCGGGCTGGGAGGGGACGTCCTGCCAACACGAAATCGACGAATGCGCGTCGCAGCCGTGCGCAAACAACGCCACCTGCGTGGATCTCCTCGATGGATACAAGTAGGTGCTTCATCGCCATCACCGTCCTCATCGTTGTGAGGCATCGCTCTCTTAATAAATTCCAAAACTGAAAAAAGGGAGATTTGGGAGATGGCAATATGTCCTTCCACTGGCAACAGAGATAATGAATTGCAGATGGCAGGTAAAACAAATGAGTCAATCAATGGCTCACAGCATGAAAAGGTTTCTGGGGAGCCATGACTCGTTGGAGGAGGGGAGACGTCTGGTGTGTCTGCTTCAGCTAGTGCCCCCTTCCTCCCCCTCTTCCCCCTCCTCCACCCTCCCCTCCCTCCCCCTCCCCCTCCTCTCCTCTCCTCTCTCACTGGGGAGAGATAAAAAACAGCTTCAGGTGGAAAAGTTGCGTTGGGGGGGATGAATGCGGGGACGCATGTGGATTGCATTGCTGCTAGTCGGTTACTGACTGCCACCAAGTGGAATATTCAGCCTCCACCGAGAGCGAGGAGTGAAAAGAGATACAGGGACAGAGACGTCACGTCAACATCACCACCTTTTGTTTCACTTTAACATTGGGGGGAGTGAGGGATATGGCTCCATTAGAAATCCCACAAAACCCCAAACTTCACTGACTGTTAAAGCTGCTGTGCTTAAACGCACCAAACATTTCACCCTGATTAGGGTTGGGGAATGGCAAACTGATTAATCGCATAGCATTTTTAATCACTGTGTTAATGAGGGGCTGATGAGTCTAGTGGTTAGTGGTTGGTTTCCTTATTGATGGCTCTCTGTCTTTTAATGAACACAATTCAAAACCTGACCAAGAAACTAAAGCTGAAACTTAGTTTCTTTTTAAGAAATAAATCTTGTTTTTCTTCTGTGTTATTGACCAGGGGACAGGGAAAGGAAAACAGAAACGGGGGGAAAACGAAACCCCACACACACATAGGAACGTAACACTGCTTTGATGCCAGTTCTCGATTACTGGGACATTGTATACCCATGTGCATCTGCCAAATGTCTGCACGGCGGTGGACGCGGTATCATGCTGTGCTGAGGTTACAAATGCAAGCGCTCTGACACACCACTGCGCTTTGTACGCCAACGTCGGCCGGCCCTCACTAGCCAGGCGCAGGCTCAGCCACTTGCAGATTTGTATTTACAAAGGTCTTTTTGGCCTTTCACCAACATATTTATCTGCCTCTCTTTGTAGGAGTGACTCTGGTGGCCATTCCCTTCGTTCCAAGGACTGTCTCTTATTATCTGTTCTCAATGCTAAAAAAAAAAGCTTTCAGCTATTTCGCCCCTTCGACGTGGAACTTTCTTCAGACTGCCCTCAAAATGAAGAAACGTTTCTTTGAATGTTTTGAAAACTTTGAACAAGAGTCAGCCTCTCAAGCATGTATATGTTTTTAGGAGTGACTTTCCTGGTGCATCTCTATGAATCTGGTCCATTTTTTCTCAAAAGGCTCTTCTGGTGAAATAAAGGTAATGGTAATATTAGATGTGTTTAGCTCCCCGCCAGAAGTAGCTGGGTTTGAACGTTAATACACACAGTCTACCTGGAGTCATCCTTGAGCAAGATGCCCTCACCTCATTCATGCAGATGTAGGTTAAAAAACTTAAACAAAACACAAGTCCCTTTTGATACAAGCATCTGTTAAAGTGGCTAAATAATACTTAGTGATTCTCTCTGTGCATACACCTACCATCCATTTGTGTCAGAATTATAACCTCTTCCTCCACTGCTTGTCTTTGTCCTCTGCTGCGGTGTATGGTGTGTGTGTGTGTGTGTGTGTGTGTGTGTGTGTGTGTGTGTGTGTGTGTGTGTGTGTGTGTGTGTGTGTGTGTGTGTGTGTGTGTGTGTGTGTGTGCGTGCATGCGCGCACATGTGATTTGTGTGTGTGTGTGTGTGTGTGTGTGTGTGAGTTTGCATGGTTGTGGTTTGTGTGTGTGCGCGTGCCTACGTGGTTGTTGCGATGTGTGTGTGTGTGTGTGTGTGTGTGTGTGTGTGTGTGCGGTTGCGATATATGTGCTTGGTTGCGGGTGTGTTTCCAAGGTGTCTGTGCACACGCGGCTGGGCCGGGCCGGGGTGTGTGGACGACGTGGACGAATGTGCATCTGGGCCTTGTCTAAATGGAGCCGTGTGTCAGGAGTCAGCGGCGCCGGGGGACTTCTCCTGCACCTGTGCTCCCTTCTTCGCTGGGCCGCGCTGCAGCGAGCCCCACGACCCCTGTGACCCCGCGCACAGCCCCTGCCTGCACGGCTCCACCTGCCTGGTGCGTTCGGACGGCGCCACCTCCTGCAGATGTCCGGCTGGTGAGAGCGCAATAAACACTGCAGTAGCGCTGCAGCCGCCCCTGCAGCCGCCCCGCAGCCATGCCCGCAGCCCCCCCGTGCAGATTGCATACTGCCTTTTATATTTTTGCTTTAGCCCACTTTAACAGTATAAGTGTGTCTATACACTATATACTTGTGTCGTAGGGGGTGAGGTGAGGTGCGATACTGCGGCGGTGGCGGCGGCACATACACACACACACACACACACACACACAATCACTGTGTGAAGCATTTTGAGTGTGTTGAAAATGTAGTAAATGTTGTAAATGCAATCAGTAATTATATTCTTTATTATTATTATTATTATTATTATTATTATTATTATTATTATTATTATATTCTTTATTATTATTATTATTATTATTATTATTATTATTATTATTATTATTATATATACACCATATACAGTACATGTAGAAATAAATGCTGTTTATATGCACACCATATACTTGTGTAGGCCTATATATACACACGAGATACAGTACTTGTACAAACAATACACTGGTGTATATTTAAATCATACTTGCAACCCACCATTGCCTAAATAGATTTTCTTTTTTTCTTTTTTTTCAAATTTAGTTCCTAACTCCTGCATTTACCACTAAATTATTTACATGAAGTACAAATGTAAATTATATTAACAGGAGGCAAGAACAATTTAAAACGAATGCAGGCTATTTTAAGCATTTTGTTGTAGGGTCTTGTTGTATTTCTTGTATGGGGTTTAGACTGGGGAATTAGTGCTACATGCAATGTGTGTGTTTTCTATAATTGTGTTTATTTTAGTCACACTCAGCCACGAAAGAGAATGCTACATGATTGTAGATGGGGTTTATGTTTTCTTTCCATTTTATTTCTTTTGTTTTACCTCTTCATCATCTCCTCACATTCTCTGACTTCAATAGAATAAGTGAATACATTTTGTAGGAAAATAGTTATACTCCTTTGATTCTTTTTATTTTTTGGACCATCATAGTTGCCATCGTTTTCAATCACAATCATCGTGTTTAGCCGTACAGTCCTTGATAAAAAAAATACACAGCAAAAAGTAGCGCCTCAAATGTGATTAACATTAATGGTGAATTCTCGAAGATCAAGCAATTCTCTTGAAAACGAATGTTAAATAACAAAATTGGACTGATGAAAACCCTAAGAAGGTATTGCTGATGTGTTTTGCAATCACATTTTTGCTTTAATTATGCAAACGCAGCATTGCAAGATCTGTTCCCTGTCTAAACAAAATCCCTTTCTGAACTACAGTTTGATTCATAACTAAAACTTTTTCCTACAACCTGACAAACCAACAATACATTTCCTTTAAGCACTTATAGTTTGACTGTGTTATGCTAATTAGAATGCGTGCAAATGCAGCTTTAATTTAAGTCTTTTGCCTCATTACAGTTGATTTAACGGAAAACCGCGCTGTATCTTTACACTAATGAATTGCTTATAAATTAGATTAAAAAAGTGCAGAAACTTTTAAAGGCCCTAATTTATGCTTTGGTTCGGGAAACCACAGATGCCGGCTGTATATCTGCAGCTCAACAGTGTGACCCAACTGAATAAAAATATGATTAAATATCCGCTTAAATTGGAACTATAGTCCGAACAAAAAGAAAAGCTCCTAGATTTCTATTCCCTAGTTTTACCGTGTTTGTCAAGTCCAATGCAAGTCATGTAGGGCACAACATTATGTTAACCCTTGTTTATTAGCAGTTGCTCCTCAGGTCCTACAGATCACAGGTGTGTCAGTACAGCAGTTAACCACCTAATCCGTAATGCAGAATCATGCCATTGTTCTATGTTAGCCACTGCACCATGGTCACAAGCAAATGCACAATTAAACCACACATGCACATCCATACCGCAAGGCCGACGACCAGAGATACCGTATATAATATTAATAACAAGCTAACCTTGGCACTATTAGCCTTATATGTAGAATTTACTCGTTTCATTCCTGTGACTTAGTTTTTCATAGTTTTGCGTTGCGCTGTGACCTCTGACGCACAATGATTGCCTGTTATTTTTATGGTCTTTTCAAAGCTTTTTGTGCTTTTCTCCATTTTTTGAGGTGAGCCGCAGCAGTTGGACGAGTGGTTTAAGGAAGAAAGCTGACACTTTTAGACCGCATCTGACTCCTCAATTTCTCCCTTGCTCTCCTGTTCTTGGAGATGTGCATATGCATACTCACACACACACACATATCCTTCATTCATAGCTATTAAGCCAATAGTTTGTAAGAACCAATTCTACTTTTCAAAGGCAAACTGTAGTCTCAGTATAGTCGCAAGGAAGAAGGTTAATAATTGATCACCTAATAGCCCAAAAAAAAAAAATGAGTGGCTACTTAGCTATCATAGCATGTTGATCTTATTGCTTGTGTCACATTATTAAGTGGGTTAACACACTATAGCATTTTTGTTTTATCTAACGGTGCTATCTGTGTGGAGATGAAAAGATGCTGGGCTGATATAAATAGAGGGTGAGCTACAGAGGTCTTTAGAGAGAGAGAGAGAGAGAGAGAGAGAGAGAGAGAGAGAGAGGGAGGAATGGGACATGAGACGTCTGCTGCATACATTACAGCGGAGAGCGGCGCGTGGGCTGGGCTGCTTTCTCTTCACACAAGTGTTGTGACTCACCGTGCGATTATTATGCACGGCGAATCCGAGCCGACGTCGTCGCCAGGGCTCGGCAAACACAGAGCCATTACAACCGCCGTCGCCACGGCTGCACGTTGTTCTACAGGTTGTTTTAACTATTAGCTATTAAGCGTACATTGTTTTAGAAAGACTTGCTATTATTCCCAGAGCTAATTATTCTTTATACTTTTTGGGGGGGGTTTTACTGAGGTGGTGCAGTCTTTTCAGTCATTTCACTTGTGAAGAATAATGTTTTTGAATTTTAGAATCTCATTCAATTGGAGTTTGTCTGTGAAGTCTTCCAAAAAATGTTTTGCTGCCAAATGAAAGTCCACCCACTCTCATGTGAACTTGGCCTACACGTAACAAACATTATCCAAGCCATTACTGACGTCATCTATAATTTTTCTGTTGTGCCACAACTAATATTCTCTGCTTTGCGTGCATCTGCCTGAACATTGAACAAATAAATGACTGCATAATATTATACCATACACAACAAAGCTTTTGCGAACATTCACATTTTGTGGCATTCGTGGAGTATTATGGTGATAATTAGTTCATGTTTTTGAATCATATATCCAGAATATGTCATACTTAATTCAATTTTGAATCGAATTCAAACTGTAATTTCGTAGTTACTATCTGTAATATTAAGCTGTAAGCCCAGTACAGCATAAAAAAAGCGACCCACTATGAATACTGAGCACTTCCCCGTCGGACTCAATGTCAGCCGAAACGGGCGGCCATTAAAAACTGCTGTGAAAGATCGTTTTATCTTAAAAGCAATAGCCATCATCGCTGCGTACCAGATGGCTCTAGAGGCTGAAGTGGAAAACCACAACCGGAGCTCAAGGCTGAGATCTTTATGCTCTCGCTGGTAGCAAATCTCCTATAGGAACATAGCAGTCAGGAGGCCCAAGTCGTGTCTGACCAGCACAGATGTTCCACTTTCCTTCTAATGAGCTAGCCTCAGCGGGGGGGGATGCCAGCGCTGATAGAGGAGCAACCAGGAACCGTTGGGTCAGGGGTTGAGGTCAGAGTCAGGGGGGGCTATTGTCCTACAACCACTAGTGTAGGAAAACAAACAGCTGCTGCCCCACATGTGTAACACCAGCTCATTTATTCCCGTTTGTGGGTATTTATATCCTTATCGCGATGCATTATGTACAACATTATTATTGTTTTTTGTTTTTTTTTAGCTCAAACGTTTAGAGAAATATGACTACGAAAATAGGATCCGCAACACGTGGTCTCGAAAAACGACTTGTGTGTTCTCGAGCGTGCCGGTGAGTCAAATTTTGGATATGGAACTAAAAAAGGCAATAAAACAGTAAGATATAGTAGTATAAGTATACTATAAGTATCCTTATAAAGACTTCTAAATGTTGATGCTACACGTGGATTTCAATCTCTGAAGGTTGCCAGCGGTGGTCAACCAAAAATAAATATCAATCAATAAATAATGGCAATAATATGCTGAAACACACACGAGTGGCACTGATGGCATATAATGTGACATGAATTTCAATTGCACTACATTTCTCCATGCCTAGCGTTGACTTTGTATGACAAGGGCTATTTTTAGAGCAAGCAGACAGAGGGTGGTTCTTCTGGACAAGATCTTAGTTATAATTCAGTTTTATAACTCGCCCGTATATCTGCTCTGCCATGTTCTGTTATCAAATCAACAGTCACCATTGTTTGCCTGCACTGCATCATACTTTAAGTCAACCGATTGTTTGCTTATTGTTATGAATTTGGTACATTTATTTACTGATTTACTTTTTTACTTGATCTAATTAACAATTTCACAATTATTAGCCACAGATGATGGTGTGCAACAAACCAATTAACTAATAATACATTTTTTATCACTGATAAATCACATCATTGGCAGTTCTACTATGTGTCAATAGGAGGACACGGAGGATGTGCCAATACATTATGGTCACACGGTAAATGATTGAAATCGTGTGTTCATCAGATAATTAACTGTGTGTAGTATGTGTAGTGTATACTCTATGCCGTAGCCATCTCTATGGCAGAGAAACGGAGCAGAGGGGGGGGGGGGGGGGGGGGGGTTGGGTTGTTTATTTTCAAAATATTGGTCTTTTCTGCTCTTTTCTGCCCTCTCTCTTTACAACTCTCAAATCTCACCTACAGCACCTTTTAAGCAGACACTTTTTTCTCTTTTTTAAAATAAATTAGGGACTTTTTTGCTCCCACCTGAATTTTAAATATAGTTCGATCAGGAGCAGGTAGGAGTTACGGCTTCTTGCTCAATAGGCTGACTGCTGATATTTGGAGGTTGGTGCCCAGAACCTTTTGACTGGGAGTCAAACACATTATATAAATCTTCAGCACTCGGCCTGCGGCCTCGTACCTACGACCGAATCCAAGTCGTGCTGATATTCAGTATAACAGCACTCCCTCTCCTGTGATATTCAGTGTTGGGCAAGTTACTTCAAATATGTAATTCATTACTTATTACTTATTACTGTCATTTCAAAGTAATTCGTTACATTACAATATTACTGTCTTTGAATTGTAAGGCATTACACTACTTTTGCATTACTTTTACATTACTTTCATCAAAATAACTGGAAATATGGATTTGGCGTTCTCAATAGATCTTATTGCGTTCAATGCAGCTCATTAAGACATCCAGTAGGAGGTGATGTGGTGCAGCAGCGGAGTTGGACTCTACATTCGGGAGTCCCGAATGTAGAGTCCAACTCCGCTGCTGCAGTCATCTTGTCCTCGATCGATAGTTCTCTAGTAGAAGTCTAACAGGGAGTAAACATTTGCGCGGATTTTTTTCTCCTCTGCTAATCTCGCGGTGTTTGTATAAAAACAACACACCACTTAATTTCGGGTTTAAAATGCATTGTAACGTGCGTTACTGAGATTTGTACCGAGTAAAATATTACCAATTATATTTGTGTAATGCCTTACATTACCACATTACAGCAAAAAGTAATGCGTTACAGTAATGCATTACTTTTGTAACTCGTTACTCCCAACACTGGTGATATTGCTTAAACATTCCAGTATGTGGAGGCTTGACATGTGTGTGTGTGTAGGGATCAGCTGATGTGGTTCTCCATACTTTGGGTCGTTTGAGGTCTCTGTAGGGTGTAATCACCTGTGGTGGCACACCTGTGCACTGCTGTCAGAAATCACTCATGTCATAGATTTAACCATTTATTGCATGAATGGTAACACACTTAGTTTGGTGGTACGGTTCCACCCTTTTAAGGTGCTCCCTGCTGTTGGATTTAAAGCATGACATACAGATGTCAGATAAAGCATAACAACATTTGACAACATAGAGCACTATATAATCCCCCCATGGGGTACATCAGATATCTCAACCCATTGTGTAGGTTACATACAATACAGAGCAGAACCAAAACATGTGAAGGCTGGGGTGGTGGTGGGTGAAATCTTAACTTCACAGAAGCTGGGTTTCCATCCAAATTTATCGCAAATCTTAATTGAATTTTCAGAAAATCCACAAAAGAAAATGTGAATTTATGCGCATTTCCATCCACTACTGTTATTCGAATATTAGGAGTTGGTTCATCGAGATAAGCAGTAGGTGGCGCTAATTCTCCAGTCAGGTGCCATTATGTGCGTTTGATTGGACCGTGTTAGCTGTCAGCTAAAAGGCGGCGCATGACTAGTGTCCCACCAGAACTAGGTATGCCCATTTGTGGCTCCACATGCTAGGCTAGTGGTGTTCTGGTGTTCTTCACACCAGGACAGTAGACTGTACTACTATACTACTACTACTACTACTACTACTACTACTACTACCTCTACCACTACTGCTACTACTACTAGGTTGCTACTACTACTAAGGTTTTAAAATTGGTTAAAGGCTTCAATTCTAATAGGATTCATTCATGAATAATATTGTACAATAAACAATATGTCAGTTAGTATTGGTTAATTTATTGGTTTCTTCTAGGTTTTATTTTAGGGAACACCTGTTACTTTAAATTAAGACCTGAATTAAGATTAATGGTGGAGTAGTTATGGACATCAAAACCTCCTTGGTGGGCAAACATTGCTTATACTACTTTTACTACTACTAATAATAGTAATTATTTTAATCATGCAAATAATAATAAAATAAATATATTATGTATTCATATATGAATGCACCTTTCATTGAGTTAGTTATTTGTAGTGATTTATTCAATAAAGATATACAGAGAAAAAGGCAACAGTGAAGAGCCTTTTTTTTTTAAATGCTCTATAAAGACTTGAATTGGCCCGGGAGACCATTGCACTGCCGTGCTTCGGCTGAACAAATCTAACAGCGAAAGCAAAATGGAGGTTGTGAACTGGCATTTAGATGACTATGGTAGAGTACTTGCCTCCGGAGCCCATGTACCAGAGATGTGTTTCAGAAATGAATGGTGTTTCACAGATGTTTCCAGGGAGAATGCTAAGGTACTCTATGCGGCTAAAACATTCAGCATGTGAACGTCAACATCGCAGGGTCAGATGGGCCACACACTAAAACTTTTTCAGTGATGCCGAAAGAAAAACTGTTGGACTTTTTACAGAATTTACTGGAATCTCTCTCCAGAGTCCATAGCCTACATGTAGGCATCCATGAGCGAGATGCCCAACCGTCTACCTGACAACACCTTGCTTTTGGTAGAAGCTTCTGCTAAATATTGATAGTAAATAGTAAGTTGTGGCACTTTCGAGGAGCAACTGGAGTTGACATAGGTGCCCTGCTATATGCCTGTCTCCATACCTATAGGCTGGTGTCTCTCCAACGTGAGTTCCTTGAGACCATAGAGCATTGGGTTCATAAACAATATATAATAGAGAAATGTTAATTATCTCACTTTCTCCACGCGGTAATGAGAATGTACTGCTTATTTTACTGCCACAAAATATTTGGTGCTGGCTGGGTCTCCTGCCGTGACCTCCAGGTAGTTCACGGCAGGAGATGTGTCGGGAATCCCTGACGGAGAGGATGAAAGCGTGGCCGAGGTGAGCTGGGAAACAGCCAGGCTGGTAGGGAAGTGAGAGAGCAGTTATATGGATCAAAAAGCCAGAGGATGGGGGATGTGTGACGCTAGCAAGGCTACGGTAATGGAGTCTGGAGCACATGTACAACACTGGATCAGGGTGGTGATGATGATGATGATGATGATGATGATGATGATGATGATGATGGCGATGGCGATGGCGATGATGATGATGATGATGGCGATGTCTGATAGATCTTCATTCCGTTTCAATGACAGCAGGAGAGGAAAAGAGCGGAGATGCTTTCACTGGAGGCATCAAAGTGACATGTTTGCGAGAGGGTCCGTGTTGGCAGTAGCATCTGGACTAACATTACTGGAACATGGAGTATAGTGTAGGAAATAGCCTCAGTAAAATGCTCTCAAAATGATATGCATATGATATTCCCATGGGGAAATAAATAATCTGCATTTAACCCATCCTATGCTAGGAGCAATGGGTTGCCTGCCACACCAACTGGGCTGCAAACTCCAACCAAACTCCAGTTGAAACTGCCAACCAACTCCAGTTGAAGCGCCCTTACCTTGGTTATGACATACGAAACCCACGTGAACACGGGGAGAACATACTAACTCCACACAGAAAGGGTACCCCGCCCGGGTTTCAAACCCAAGAGGTGTGAGACAGCACTGCTAGCCACCGTGCCACCGTGCCACCTACGTATCAGAAATTTAACTGATGACTAATATGACAATTATCAATATTACGGAAAAACAGTTTCAACCGAATGCTGTCATTTACGATTTAACTGACAAAAAAAACATCCATGTGAAGACATCGACTTGTAGCAGGACACGTAACAGGTGTTTTTTTTTTTTGGGGGGGTGGAAATTGGTGTTCCACCTGTTAGTGTGCCACCTGTTAGCGCGCACACACACACACACACCAACTGACAGATTAGTGCTCAGCGTAGGTCCAGGCAGGAGCTGTGACAAGTCAAGATGCAGGTTTTACACCGGCGTCTACGGCGCTATAGCTAGCGGTTGGAGCAGCTGCGGAGGCTGTCGGAGCCAAGTATCTTTTTCTGTCACGTAATAGGCGATATCTTCCCACACCCGACCGGCGCTGTGTCACACACAGGAATCACCGCGCTCTCGCAGCTGTTGCCCACCGAATGTCAATCAAAAATAAACTGTGGTGGAACAGTGTTTGCAGTGTGTTTAAATGCCAGGGTATTTATTAATCTCTGCACCTCCACAGTAACTGCCGTCAACTCCGTACTAGGCTGTGTATGTGTTTTTTTTCCCTCTTGCCTTCTGAGTCAGTTTTTAATAGGAGTAATAAAGAGTGGTGATTTCATCTGTGGTTTTGCAAGAATAACGGGTTTCTTTGAACTGCAGTTTAGAAAATATAGATATATAGATATAGATATTCAGGGTTTTAGGGTTACAACTGCTTCCATTAGTGTTGCATCATAGTGTACTAGGCATGTGCAGTGTGTCCCGTGCATCGGGAATGACAGCTTTCCTTGTCACGGCAGAGGATCCCACTCTTGGAAAGCCAACACCTCACTCTTAGAATAAAAGTCATTGCTCACATTTTTCGGATTGAAACGCCCATCAAATTTAGCTCACAACTCACCGGGGGATCACCCCCACCATCGCTTCCACTACCACCACCACGACCACCACCACCACCACTCCTCCTGCTTTGTTCCTCGGAGACATAGCATGTCAGGAGCAGTGATCACATAGCCTCAGCCAGATGATGGAGTGGGTGTGCGAGTGTGCGCCTTGGGTATCCCTCTCTCTGTACTCTGTCACGCAGGAGCCTCAAGTCACTGCTTAGTGGCAGAAGATGCATTACGTCGCGTTGACATTCGAAATTGTCCCCGAGGTGCGCCGCCATTTCTGTGAGTGACAGCTTGGCCCGGGAAAAGCCAGCGCTGTCCCATATTTCACCAGGTGCCACACGCTCTCCGGGGTGCCTCCATGCCGCCGAGTCCCACCCGCTTGTGTTTCCCACGATGCAATGCACAAGATTTGTCGGTGTCATAATCTCGCCTTTTTCATAAGTCACTTTTTTCCACTTGAGGGGGGTGGATGGGTGTACTTGGACATCTTGTTTAATGGTAGCGTACAATGTAGTAATATATGATCATCTTTAAAACATAAGCTAAAACATCTTCATCCACTTCTTATTTTCATATTTCAAATACTTAAATATATTTTCGTTATGAAAAAATAAATGGTGTTTGGAAAGCACACAATTTGTCAGTAAGGTTGAACAGTGGTGTGCTAGCTAGCTTGAAATTGCTTCATGATATCCTTACAAATTCTACAAATACGGTTTTACCACTTCTGCGCATTGAAACAGCAACATGAATTCAAAATACACCGATAAGAGTTGAGTCTTTGTTTGTTTTTCTTTCCCCCCATACAATTTCTGTTGATATTGATGCGTCACATTCATTGGTCGGCTGTGAGGCAGAGGGAGAGCAGCTTATGGATCAGACCATGAAGGCTAGTCATCCGCACACCAATCCACCACCAGAGGGGAAACAAACCCAGCAGCTGCCTCAACATGACACGCTCCCAGCCTGCTGGCGACCCAAAACGCCCGGGCTGATCTACTTAGCTGTCCCGCCCCTAACCCCCCTCTAAAGAACAAGGGCAAAGGAGCTCTCTAGCTAAGCTGCTCCTTCTTACCCTAACTTAACAAGATACCCCCTCACCCCTCCTTTCTCACTTAAACACATCCCCCCTCCCACCCCAGCCCCCCCTCTTGCGTGCACACACACACACACACACACACACACACACACACACACACACACACACACAGCCCCCAAACCCCAATCCACCAGACCAATCTGTGTGTGGCAGGCGGTAAAGTATTATTAGACTTACACACTCTCGGAGGGAAAACAGTTGAGTGCTGAGAGTGTGGGGGGGGGGGGGGGGGGGGGAGGGGAGGATGGGATGTGCCACGGGGGTCTTGCTGGTTCCATTAAAACCAGCGTTTACTCGGGGGTCTCTGTTATCATGGCTGGCTCTCGGGTGTTTTCCACCAGTAGTAGCAGTGGTAGTAGTGGGTGGGTGGGGGGAAGGTCGCTGATCCTTGAGATCTCATTCTGTATTCTTCCAGGGTACGAGGGGCTTCGGTGTGAAATGGACTCAGACGAGTGCCGGTCCGGTCCGTGCCAGAACCAGGGCCGCTGTGTGGACGGGGTCAACGGCTACAGGTTGCAGCACTGGAAAGCCAATGCTGTTTGTTTTGTGGACCACAATACCAGACAGATATCTCCACCTGTTACTATTTTACATGTACATAATGAATTGTCGGCGATTTGGCTCGTTGACCCAGCGACTGGGTTTGATCCTCAATGTTACAATGTGTGTAAGTTACTTTGGATTGAAAGTCTCTGCTAAAGGACTAAATGGTAATTATATTAATATTTTCTTGGTCCATATTATACATAGAGTTTAATACCTAGCAGTGCAGAATTAGCAGTGCACTTGCTAACACTGCCTTTGTGTGGTATTAAGGTCAAATTATGAACAGTCTTTAAAAAGGGAACTTAATTAGTCTCTTTTAACGATGCAGACTTCCCATTATAGCTAGAGGTTTATTTAAACAATTAAAATCTAGCCGCTTCCGCACAGGTGTGATCAATATAAATCTGATGTGTAATTAATATCATTAAATTCCTATTGATCTGTTTTTATCTTTTCCTCTCTGTACATGTGCCAATAGGAAGCAAATGGATTTTTAATTTTGCATGCGAGAGGAAACGTCGATAGTAAAGATTTTCCTTTTGTCCTCCCTCAGCTGTGACTGTAAGAGGGGATTTTCTGGCCGTCGCTGTGAGGAAGACGTCAATGAGTGCACGTCAAACCCGTGCCATAATGCTGGCATTTGCCAAGACCTTGAGAACAGGTTGGTGTGAACACAATTTTTACCAACTTGACGAGCTGACGTGTCTATGTATTTTGTGTGGTATATATGAGAGAGAGAGAGAGAGAGAGAGAGAGAGAGAGAGAGAAAGAGAGAGAGAGAGAGAGAGACTACAAACGATCCTATAAACGTTTGTTATAGTCAAACCAAATCTTTGTTCTGACTGGGATCGAAAGGCAAATACTTTGAGAGAGAAGAATACCCCTCCCAGGAGTGATGTGTGTGTTCCAGTTAATACAACAAGCCTCTATTTATTCCTGACACATATAAGCTGCGATAACCAGAAAGAGAGAGAGAGAAGGCAAAGCAGGAACACATCATGTATCTAGATTGGGCGCACTCCACTAGAGCCTCTCTCTGCTGTGCTTAATGGGGGCCCCGGGGCCCCCTGGCTTAGTCGGACAGATGGGTAGGGAACTCCCAGGGCCAATTTAAGTCCTAAATGGTTTGTCTCCCGTCATGATTCTGCTCCCATGTGACCCGAACCTGCTCGGAGCTCTCCTTTCATTGTAGGGTCCTTGGAGTTCACATCAGGTGTTTTTCTAATCCCCTCCTCCTAACCCCTTCCCCCTCATCCCCATCTCCCCTCTCTTCTGACTACCACCTCCCTGGCCTCAGCCTGCCTGACGCGAGGAGCCGCGGCCCACCTGTGCTACAGAGTGCTAACAGAGCCTTGGGTAGACCCGCTATGAAGCTAAACCTCTTCTTTTCAGTTGGTCTGGTCTTTGCGGTGGTTAGCGTAGCGGTATACCTATGCTATGCTTTAAGTTTTTACATCATGGGTAGGCTCCGCACCAGGATTTTGTCAATTGATAATTGTTAATTAAATCTGTGTTTCTAACATGGGGCGAGGACTGCTGGACGTAGCTTTTTTTCTGATATTTTTGATGTTGTCTTCAGCTTTGAAAGTGGAACAGCACTGGAACAGTTTATTATTATGGTTTATTTTTCGTTTGCAAGAAATATATTGATTACATCTCTTTCAAAGACACCACTTGTAGTTTCTTGCCTTTCTTCTAATTTTTCCATATTGCCCAATACATAGTACTGTAGCCTAATCTTTACAAATCAAAAAGATATATATATAATAATACATTTCAAAAATAAAATGAATAAAGCATTTTTTAAAATATGAAAACCTATAATAGAAATCAATTAATATCTTGTGAATGGTCATAATTAAAAAGTTATATGGATAAGATGAGAATACTTTATTGATCCCGGATGCAAAATTCGGTGATACAGTACGATCACCAAGTAAATGGGATTAAATTGTGTATTAAAAAATGCTACAATGCTGTGGAGCTCAGCTAAGCTAAGCTGATTAGCAACAAGATGCCTCCCTTTTCCACGGATGACTACTACAAACTTCTCCAGAAGATAGCAGTACTAGGAGACGAAAATTCTGCGACTCGAAGTCAACGTGGAGGTAAATGGTCAATATGGGAATGAAACCACTCTACCGATGACCCAAATCAGTGGAAAGGACCAGGCTAACAGACAAATGCTTTGTGCAAAGCCAAAGCAAAATTCATGTGAAGATAAATCGCCTCCCTCAGATATGGGAAGACGGTTAACAGGCAGAACCCAGCACCTGGAGACTCGTGATGATACTGAGTGGCCTGCACTGCCGTCACACAGGAGGGTCTCTTCAACCCCAGTACCAAGGAGAAAACAGCCGTGGAATGTGGCTAAAACAAAAAGTAAGAGCAAACCGACCAAAGACACGGAGATTCTACTAGAGAACAGATTTGCTCCACTTTTACAAGACCCTGACTCCCCAAAAGAAAGGTCATCTTCCAGCACCGGAGAAAGGTATGAGGCTAAATCATATACTAAAAGGCTGCAGAAAGAGCTAACCACTGGGCCTCAAACGCTGATAGTGGGTGACGGAGCTGTGAATAAGACAAAACACTTTTTCAGCAAAAACACCAAAGTACTTTGTTTTACCAATGATATGGTGTCCGATATCTCAGAGAAAATTCTGGAAATCACTGCTGAGCATCCGACAGTGAAATCTCTCGTCATTCACACAGGAGCAATACAGCAACACACCAACAATCAGAGGTATTGAAACAGGATTTTAATGATCTGCTGAACAAAGTTCGATGTCTGAATACTGAGGTGTTTATCAGTGGACCTCTACTGACAGTTCGGCGAGGAGACGAGAGATTCAGCAGGCTGTTGATGCTAAACAGATGGCTCAAAGATACGTGTGCTGCTCAATCAGTGAACTTTATTGACAATTTCAACATTTTTTGGGAACGCAGACACCTCTTTGAGGCAGATGGATTTTGCCTTAACAAGTCAGGAGTACAGCTGTTAAGCTACAACATTTTTGATTTTTTGCGTCAGTCACCAGCAGCCCCTGCCAAGGACAAGAGGCGAGACAATCCAAAACAACAGATAAGACAGCCTTCTGGAGAAAAATTGCTACCGCCTGAGATAAGGATTGACCATGAAGGACAGCACACCGAGAGAGAGGCTTTAATGTCATCATCCTTACCCCAACACTAGGAGTTTCCCCCAGCCCCAACAGCCCAACATGAGGAGTCTCCCCCAGCCCCAACAACCCAACAGGAGGAGTCTCCCCCAGCCCCAACAGCCCAACAAGTGGAGTCTCCCCCAGCACACGAGGAGTTTCCCCCAGCCCCAACAGCCCAACATGAGGAGTCTCCCCCAGCCCCAACAACCCAACAGGAGGAGTCTCCCCCAGCCCCAACAGCCCAACAAGTGGAGTCTCCCCCAGCCCCACCAGGAGACTCCCAACTTTCACCCACCGGGACCCCATCCAGCCTTTCATTCTCTCCACGCAGTCTGGATTCCCCATTCCCCCATTTTCTGGATTTCACCGACAGGATGAATGACCTTGTTAATGTTGGAACCCAACTCACACCACGCCCAAATCCCATTTTGTCTCCCCTAAATCCCCCTCCTCGTCCAGCCCCTCCCATTCCACCACGCTGGAAAACACCATCACCCAAACGTCACAGAGTTGGTGTTAACATTTCTTCTGTTGATGTTAAGGACTTGGCTCTTTCTGATCATTTCTGTGTGTTCTTTGACTTACAGATCATTCCAAATGTTCAGTTAACCTCTGTGTCTGTTAAGAGAAGGTACATAAATGAGAATACCAGTGCAAACTTTATGGAGGCTATAGCTATGTCACCAACTGTGAGTGCAGAGTCAGTTGATGAACCCCTAGATAAATTTAACTGGAAAATCAAATCTGTGGTTTTTAATCAACTCAGCAATTTCTTGAATTCCAGTGGCCTTTTCAGTCAGGCTTCTGACCTCACCACAGTACAGAAACAGCTCTTATTAGAGTGTTAAATGATATTAGGTTAAACACTGACTCAGGCAAGGTGTCAGTTCTGGTCCTGTTGGATCTCAGTGCTGCATTTGACACTGTGGATCACAGTATATTGTTGAACAGGTTGGAAACTTGGGCAGGACTCAGCGGAACAGTCCTGAAATGGTTCAGGTCCTACTTGGAAGAGTGGAGTTATTTTGTGACCATTGGAAGTTATGAATCCAATCGAATGGCTATGACATG
>JAOPHQ010005977.1:0-15000 GCA_030340625.1 Merluccius polli
TTATTTCCAAAGTGGTCCTCGATGGACACAAACAATACATGGAAACAAACACATCGATGAAAAACAACATATAACAACATAAACCCACTAGTCACCCTTGCCACCATACGCCCATGGTTCAAACTCCCTCCCTTCTAAGTGAACCATCAACCCTCCCACATAGCTGCCTTAACTTTTGTTTTAAAAAATGTCCTTTGTTTGGCTTTGTTTAATATGCAGGGGCAGGTTGAAATCCCAGTATAAAAAAATGCTGTTTTACTTTTAACACAAGGAACACTGCATGACATAATACTTGCTCGTGTGTTGCACTTATCTTGGCTTCCAACCATATCAATTTGATAGTTCATATATTCTGGGGCCCTTTTGTGAATGATATCAAACAACTTGTGTGTTCCCCCATGTGCAGGCAAGGAAGACCTTTTTCTGATAAAAAGGATGGAAATTGTTGTTTTTTTTTAAATCATGTATGTTATGCTGAATAGGCAATTGGTATCGGAAACATTTTCTGTTACAATATAAAATATGTCAAACATTGGATGCATCTGTGCATATCTAAATGCTCTAGTTATACCATTATGTGTTATATTAAAACATGGGTTTAAACTTCTTATGACTCCAAAAGTCAAAGGCTATTTTGGAGCCATTTTACATTTCATTGTCAAGTCATATTGATCTTGTTCATAATAAGTCTACTAGGTAGAATTAAAGGCCTTGGGCGTCCATAGTTAAACCTTGATGCACAATGGTTGTGCAAGACGGTAGAGGCATACAGTTTTATGACCACCTGATGGACAAGTTGGTGATTAATGTGTGTTTATAATGGCTCTAATGTAACCTGTGTATCATTTTATTTTATACACACACACACACACACACACACACACACACACACACACACACACAAATGGTCTATATTATTCAGTAACAAGAATGGATTGCTCTATATTGGCCTACAGTTTCAGACTTTATGGCAGTAAAAAATATGCATGAATGCATCCCTGTTCAAGTCTATATGAACTTTAAGTCTCACAACTTTATAATACCTTTGTCCTAATAAAATGTGTATTTGTTAACGCTGCTAAATAGGCAGATTCACACATAAGTGGAAACAGAATTTAGTTATAGTTTGTCAATGAAAAAGTTAGGGTGGGGATTCAATAGGACCAATCCAACTGATATAGGGTGGATGGTCCAGAGACCCATATAATGCTGTGACTTAAAATTATAAAAAGTACAAGCAGTCAAGGATAACATAGGCTAAACTAAATGTTGAGCTCACTTGACACATGCAACACCAACAACATTGCAAGCTGCATTTTGATCAAACAAAATAACAACAATATTAGTACAAGTATTAAAAAAAAGCTAATTTACTAATTTCATCCACTGGCCTCATAACCGATGGATGTATTTTGTTAAGCATACATTTGGTTAATTGTAGCCTAAGGGGTTGTTTGTTAGGCTCCTACTCTCTGTTCGTAGTAGTCCTCTTTCTCATGTAGAAACTTGTATTATTTTTAAGGTATTTATTGAAACAATTGCATAAAACTATCCAGAGGGTCCTTTATCCGTAATGTTGTGTGTCAGCACAACATGGATGTCTGCCTAAAAAACTGTGTGCGTGCATGTGCGTGCGCATGCAACATGCGTACAATTAGACCTAGAATTGGCTGGCTCTGTGTATATTTATGTGGATGTCTATGTGTGCGAGTGTGTGGCTCGCAGGCATGTGCACATTTTGCAGAGGTCAATACAGTGACAGATGAAGAAACTGTTGGCATCTAACAGGGAAATAATTAATTGAGATGGGAGAGAGATAAAAAAAATAAGCCTTGGCAGACTGTGGTGTGAAATGGGTCTGGCGTTAGATGCAGATTGAGAGACATCCAAGTACTGTCAAGTGACAATGCATCTGATCTACATGTTTTTCTTTTTACTCTACACTGGCAGTCCCTTTAATATACTTTCCTTCTCTCTGGCATGGTCACAGTTCTGAAAACACAAGAGAGACTCAAATTGATTATTTTTTACAGCGTTGTGAGACTAACCTCATTGTAGTAATCAGATGTGCGGCATTCTGTACAGTAATAATGCTTCCCTCTTTCGCATTCATAGCCACTTGTATTTCCATGGTGATGGGACTAAGTACCACGATGCTGGTATATATCAAGCCTCATTCCTGTTAAAGAATGAACCTTGTACGTTTTTATTATATCTTAAAAATAAAATAAAATCAATTCAATTGTCATTACCGAAACATTACCATGTACTCATTTGAAAAAAAAGACACATAATTTACCTTATTTTGCTTATATAAAAATTCAGCATCAGGAATGCAGTCAGTGGTGTTTATTTATTATTTTTGAATGCACATTTCAGTATGATCTTAACTGCAAGTCTTAACTGTCTTAACTGCATTATGTCGTCAGCCAAGTCGAGTTTAGTTTGTACTTGCGTTGTGAAAAAATGCCTTTCTGATTGCTGTTCCAACCGCCCTGCCACCCACCCCCCAACGCTCTCCCCATCACCCCACTCCTCTCCCCCCATCACCCCCACTACTCTCACCCGCCCTCCTCTTTCACTTCAGCTGTATCCATAAGCCCTCTGGCCTTTCCACCTCCCATTAAGCATAGTGCAGGGTGGAAATGCCTCTCTTAACTCGCTGAGCACCTTTTTAAAATCCCTCAGAGACCAATAGCTTGAATGACAGATCGCGGAGGACTCGCCGGCGTGGCATTTAGGGCTACTAACGAGCTAAAGCGCCAGGGCCTGGCACCGCTATGGGCCGTCCGCTGCTGCCCCCCGACCAGCCCCCGCTTACTGTCACCCACGCGGATAAAGAGCTTTGGCAAAAAAAAAAAAAAAGGTCCCACAAGTTAAGTGTTTGCGCATGTCTCTGGTGGGGATGGGTTTGGTGGTGGGCGCAGGATGAAGGGACGGGGGGGGCGGGGGGTTCAGGCCAGTGTTTTTATCCCTCTCTTTAACGTGCACGCACGCATGCACGCACGCACACTCACTAACACAGGCAAGCGCGCCTGCGCACAGGCATACACACTGACACACGCCTACACATACAGGCACACTCACACGCTGCCTCCTCCCACCAATCAGGAACATAATTAAAAGCGGCGGGCTGCTTGCCAGATGGGCTGAAGGCTATGACTCACTCCCTGGGTCTTGGACGAACAAGATGGATAAATCATCGCCAGGGAGGAAGGCTGGAAACTCTCTTTCTCTCTCTCGTTCTCTCACTTTCTCACTCTCACTCTCCACCTTTTCTCACCTGGGATCACTGGAGTGTGTGTGTGTGGTGGTGGGGAGTCACGGGTGGGGGTGTAGCAGGTACCAGGGCCACCTTCTTCCCTTCAATTATGCTGTCCTGCCAGCCCAAATTTATTTCCCCCCTCCCCCCCCCACACACACACACGCGCACGCACACATGCACACGCACACGCACACACACACACGTGCACACCGCCATAAAATTCAAACTTTGCCTAATAATTTATTAGACTTTTTTTTTTTTTTTTGCACCTGATGCAGTCCAACTCAAGGTTAATGGCTGCCTGACTGACTTTGAGGCTACTGAAAGATGCTGCTGCTCCAACACGCTCTTCTCTTCTCTCTGTCTCTCCCCAGCCAACCCACCCACTCCCCGGATGGCCCCTCCTGCGTCTGCCTGTAAAACTAGTGTAGGGTTAAAGGGAGTGAAGGTGCCCAGATAGAGTTATGGTCCTGTGGAACCCCATAAATGCCCCAGCATCCCACCCTCTTGAGGTGATGTAAGCCCCTCTCACAAGAGAGCAACTGCACCTTGGGGGCGCCCTCGCTGCTTTTTGTTGACTTTAGCTTTACTTTTTCTGTGGCCCCTGAACCATGATCACCACCTTCAATACAGTATGCCAATAGAAAGTGCCCTTTGTAGAATAGATTGTAATATCTATCTAATGAAAGACAGTTGACGGGGCAGCTAACTTGTTGTTGGGAGTCTAAACTGGTTTGCTTAGTGGGAAAGCAATAAAGGCTATAGGGAAATTACCTGTTTTTTTAGATTCAACGCTACAGCAAGAGCTTGTCAGAAGGTATACTTGGTGTTTGTTGTATTTTGAATTGCTCAATTATCATTAGATACCAGAAAACATTATATATTTGAGTTGAAACAGAGAAGGCAAAATCAATCCCTATCAATCTACGTACCTACTCCATTTGTCATAGAAACGTCATCACAGGGCGAAACAAGTAATCATTGTAGAAAAATGACTTATTTTTCTCATTTACTCACAAAATGTCAAAAACTAAAAGGGAGCACAGCATTTCTATTTCCAGGCTACGGTTGGTGCATAATTGTTATACTAATTATAATTTTCTGTGGTGTATTCCTCAAAGAATTCTGAACAACATATTTAATAAGGAAGCACATATGGGTTGGAGATTACTGGTTAACACAAAGGCTTAGCAAAATTAGCCTCTGCACTTCAATTTCTTCCTAAGGGAAAAAAATAACTTTATTGAACAGTTGTTAGAGATCACGCCTCAGACTCTCCTCCATTCCATTTCACCCAGTGCGAATGAAATACAACCCAGGTACCACTCGCCTGGAAAGCTCAACTGTAATCTGTATTTCATCTTTGTTTTTCTCTCCTCAGCTTGTTTTGCAGCCGTGTCACATGTGGGACTGCCATGATTCCCCAATTAAATAGGACTTCTAACAGACTGTCTTAATCGCTGCTTTGAAAGCAAATCAAGGAGAGAAAAAAAGAATAGCATGTGAAGTCTGTGGGTTGTTTTTTTTTTGTGAGGGGTGGGGTGTGCCAATGGTATATCGTCTTTGAGATAGCGTTTGTAAAGCAGAATCTGTTCATTGTTGGTGAGTGGGAGAAATGAGCAGAGCTTTGAACTGTGCTGGTTGCATTCAGTAGATGAGAGGGAGGGGCACATAATGTGGCTTCATCCTTACTGTCTCTCTCTCCCTTTGTCCTCTCTCTCTCTCTCTCTCTCTCTCTCTCTCTCTCTCTCTCTCTCTCTCTCTCTCTCTCTCTCTCTCTCTCTCTCTCTCTCTCTCTCTCTCTCTCTCTCTCTCTCTCTCTCTCTCTCTCTCTCTCTCTCTCTCTCTCTCTCCCTCTCTCTCTCTCTGCTTACCCCCAGATCCACATCATTGACTTTGATGATGAGAATAACATCATTAACAAGAACGTGCTCCTGCACCAAGCTGGGGAGATATGGAACATTGGCGCCAGTCCCGCGGATAAGGCCGTGCTCACCACCTGCTACAACAAAAGTGAGCCCCTTCCCCACACTGCCTCCTGCATCCCCTGCTCCCACCTATTGCTTCTCCATGCTCCCTTCTCTATTGGTCACACCGTATCCATGGCTCGCTTCATCTCCATCCCCTCCCGAGGTCCGACTGTCCCTCTCGCTCTTAATTACCTCGTGCATTTTCACAGACGCCGTTGAAACTCTTTTCTCTATTCGGATCTGCCGCAGGCGATCAAAGGCCGGCGTCGACGGCTCCAGCGCCGTAGCAGCTTGTGTTAGCGTGACGCGTCCAGGCCCTGATAGGATCAGTGCTAACGTGCAGCAGACGTGATGGCCCACACCAGACAGCAGTGTGAGGGGATTGAGATTTGCCTTTCAAGGTGGACTCTCTGAAAGTCATAATATCACAATATTGACGTGAGATCAGGAGAGGGAAAACTAAATGGCAAATTATACTGTATAATTTCCATGCAACGTTGGATAGTGGTGGGAAAAAGCAAGGAAGAAAATCAGAACCCAATGCTAATGTCACGCTTGTAGGTTACACTTGTAAGTGCAAGTTACACATGCTGAGCTTTTAACACCTGCGCCCGTTGCCCCATCTGCAGCGCATCCCTTGCATTCGGCACCGGTCGCATGAGGAAATTAATTGCAAATTAAAAAAAAAAACATTTGAGCAAAGAAAGAACATGGTTACAATGTTTATTTGCTTTGGCCCTGGTTTTATGTGAATGCCGTGTGTGAACATGGCCGCCACCTGCTCCAGTACCGCTGTGGTTAAAAAAGTACAGTTGGGCCACTCACGGGCTGAAGGTAAAGCCGCCATTGTGTGCAGGTTGATGGCGATGTGTAGGATTGTAATTAGCGTGTCATCGCTATCTTGTGGCTGAGACCTCCAAATTAGAAGCTGTTTTGTGTGTTTTGTATTGGCCATCCTTTCTCATTAATCAGAGCACACATGCAGACACTCACACATTCACACACACCCTCTCAACGAAAACCACCCAGAGCCAAAAACCCAGGGCAGCAGAGAGAGAGAGAGAGAGAGAGAGAGAGAGAGAGAGAGAGAGAGAGAGAGAGAGAGAGAGAGAGAGAGAGAGAGAGAGAGAGAGAGAGAGAGAGAGAGAGAGAGAGAGAGAGAGAGAGAGAGAGAGAGAGAGAGAGAGACTGTGTGTATATGCATTAGTGCCCATCCGTAAGTGAGTAAAAATAATATGGAGAGGGGGAAAGTGGGTGTATGTGTATGTACAGTTGTGTTCATGTGTGTGTGTGTGTGTGTGTGTGTGTGTGTGTGTGTGTGTGTGTGTGTGTCACATTGGAGCAGACAGCCGTGACAGATGGGACAGAGTCATCGAGTGGGAGAGGTTGGCGCAGATACGCCTCTAGCCTCTAGGGGCAGTAGTCACTAGTGGTACACTAGAGTGTATTCGCCTAGGCTCTCTCTTACTCTCACTCTTTTCCTTCTTTGCTCCCTTACTCTAGTGTATAATAGTATATCCTATATTACTAGTTTACAATTATTTACAATACAAATTATATATATATATATAGACACACATATATATATATATATATATATATATATATATATATATATATATATATATATATATATATATATATATATATATATATATGGCGCGTTATCCTGCTGGAAGTAGCCATCAGAAGATGGGTACACTGTGGTCATAAAGGGATGGACATGGTCAGCAACAATACTCAGGTAGTCTGTGGCTTTGACACGATGCTCAATTGGTACTAATAAGCCCAAAGTGTGCCAGGAAAATATCCCCCACACCATTACACCACCACCACCAGCCTGAACCGTTGATACAAGGCAGGATGGATCCATGCTTTCATGTTGTTGACGCCAAATTCTGACCCTACCATCCGAATGTCGCAGCAGAAATCGAGACTCATCAGACCAGGCAACGTTTTTCCAATCTTCGATTGTCCAATTTTGGTGAGCCTGTGCGAATTGTAGCCTCAGTTTCCTGTTCTTAGCTGACAGGAGTGGCACCCGGTGTGGTCTTCTGCTGCTGTAGCCCATCCGCCTCAAGGTTCGACGTGTTGTGCGTTCAGAGATGCTCTTCTGCATACCTCTGTTGTAACGAGTGGTTATTTGAGTTACAGTTGCCTTTCTATCAGCTCGAACCAGTCTGGCCATTCTCCTCTGACCTCTAGCATCAACAAGGCATTTGCGCCCACAGAACTGCCGCTCACTGGATATTTTCTCTTTTTCGGACCATTCTCTGTAAACCCTAGAGATGGTTGTGCGTGAAAATCCCAGTAGATCAGCAGTCTCTGAAATACTCAGACCAGCCACTTAAATCACCTTTCTTCCCCATTCTGATGCTCGGTTTGAACTGCAGCAGATCGTCCTGACCATGTCTACATGCCTAAATGCATTGAGTTGCTGCCATGTGATTGGCTGATTAGAAATTTGCGTTAACGAGCAGTTGGACAGGTGTACCTAATAAAGTGGCCGGTGAGTGTATATATATATATATATTTGTTCATTCATTAATTCTTTCATGTATGCATACATACATACATACATACATACATACATACATACAGTACATACATATTCACTCTATATGGTGTGTATGTGTCATACTGATAACTGATATTGTGTATACTATATATGCCTTCCAATCCACACACGTATACCAAAGACATCTCTATATGAGCGGCCACTAGCAAAGTGAGCCAGAAAGGCTCTTTTGTTCCTGATGATTGCTTGGCCACTTATTGGGGGCGCAGGGCTTGTCTTAAACCACTCAAGACCCCCGCTGACTCTGGCCGCCTTGATTTTTAATTTGACAAATAGGCCCAACGCCAACGTCTTACACGTCCCCCGCCCCCCCCCCCCCCCCCCCCAACCCCTTGCCCACACTGTCAATATCCACATGGCACAAAAAAGCGTTCTATGCTCCCATTCTATCTCTCCTTCTCCTCTTTCTATCTTCTGTTTAGTCTCCCTATATATGATTAGTTTTCGCAGTGCAGCTCTCTACTGTGTTTTCTTTTTTTGTGTGTCCAATTACTGTATCAATTCTACATTTCACACCACTGGCTCCAATTAGCAAGTCCAGCTGTAAGCAGGGTTGAGCTACGTTGCCCAAGTACAGTTACTCATTTGTGGTTTGGGTTTTGGTGCAAAGTTTAGCCCTCAGTACTTGCAGGGCCCACTGCCTATAGGCAATGTGTGTAGACACACACATACACGCATCCACACACACACACTTTTCTTCATTACAATGATGAGTAATTGTGTATTTGTTTGATCACAACTGCATGCATTAATTCGTACCCTCTACTGACCCAGATATCACACTGTGTGTGTGTGTGTGTGTGTGTGTGTGTGTGTGTGTGTGCGTGTGGGGTGTGTGTGTGTGTGTGTGTGTTTGGTCTCGCCTGCAGCCTGTGACAGCAGGGTGGTGTCCTGCGCCGCAGTGTGGCGGATGCCCTGCGACTGGGACACGGGCAGCAACCACGAGTCGCCCGACGACTCCGCCCACAATCCCCAGACGCTGGAACTCCTCTGTCACCTTAACGACAGCACCCATGGCAACGCAGCCTGGTAGGTACCCCTCATCTCATCTGAAGCCCTATAGCAACCACCCTCAATATACTAGTAGTGACACCCTAGTGACCACCCAGGACACGTTAACTAGCTTACCTACCAACTCCCTAGCAACCGTCCAGACCACTCTAGCAATGCCCTAGCAACCATGCAGAACACCCTAGCAATGCCATAGCAACTACCCAGGACACCCCTGATTGATTGTCAATCAATCAAAAAGTAACCCCAGGTAGCAAAGTGTGGAATACTGGTAGGTATCACAATTGCATATATTTTGTTGAGAAAATCTACGTTTTTGTTTAAATAACCTTAGTATCACCTAGAGATAGTGCTCCTTCTATTGTTGGTTACTGTTGGTTGGTTTAACCAGTCGCCTCTTGCTAGTTATGCTCTTTTCTGTTCTGTTTTCCTCCTTGTTCTTTGCTCAGATATTGTCCTCTCCATCTATCTCCATCTATCTGCCTATTTGCTTATCTTATCCCCTCATCGCCGCTGCCATATTTTTTAATTTCTCTCCCTAACCCTCTTCCTAATTCTCCCTCCTCTGTATGGATATGCAGTTTCATTATTTATTTACTTCCTTTTTCGGTCCGAGACTATCGACTGGCCCACATATCTCAGATTGTAGCCTCGGCCCTGTCCCCTTTTGTCTTGCAGCTGGGCCTGCACTGCAAGGCACATTACCCCATAATTCACTGGCCTACAGGATTGGAAATCAATGGTCATTCCCCTTTTTAGCCCACCGTTCATCGCTTGTCTTGTGATTGCTATCATTTGTATAAGGTGCCCATCAGTTAACACAATGCATACAGTAGCACATATCTGGGCTGGAGAGATACAGAGAGAGAGAGAACGAGAGAGGGAGAGAGAGATAGAGACGGCAGACAAAAAAAAGGGTTTTTGGGTCATATGGGTATGAGACTCATATGAGTCTATGACGAATAAGGATAGAAAGCAATTGTGTGCGTGTGTGTGGTTTTGTGTGTATGTGTGTGTGGAGAATGTATGTAGTGTCAGTGTGTGTCTGTGTGTCCAGAGGGCAGGTCAGGTAGGGCTGCTGGGTAGAGATTGATGGCTCCAGGCTTCAACACCTTAACACCATGTGAGCTGTAACCCTCTCAAGGGCACGTGTGTGTGTGTGTGTGTGTGTGTGTGTGTGTGTGTGTGTGTGTGTGTGTGTGTGTGTGTGTGTGTGTGTGTGTGTGTGTGTGTGTGTTTCAGTGCTGTGAAGCCTGTAGCCAGTGCTGTTGTACTATTGGCTTCCCTAGATGGATGGCTTTGGTCTGCTGCCCACCTCCTCCATCTTGCTATCACACACACACACACACACACACACACACACACACAGACACGCACACACACACACACAACTGGCAGCCTACTAGTTCTGGCTGCCAGTGTTGTCTGAGTGATTGGGGGAAACTGTGTGTGTGTGTGTATACACTCTATGTATGTGTCTTTATATGTCTGTATGTGTGCATGTTCTTGTGCATATAGAAGTGTGTTGCGATGTTGGACCCTGTGTGTTCTTCTAGGTTGTGTTACCTCCTGCTTTCCTGTGTGTTTGTCGCTCTGTGTGCAGAGCTGCTTTTCACACTCGCACTACTGCCCCCTCCCCATCCTCCTCGGCATAAAAAAACATTTTAGCAAAAACACTCCTGCCGCCCCCAAATCCCCTTATTGTTTGGATGGACAAACACTGCAGTAAAGGCAAGCCTTAAATGAAAGATCTGCAAAAAAAAGACAGTTTGTGTGTCTTTGTGTGTCTCAAAATGTATTTTGTGTGTATACCAGTGTTTTTTAGTTATTTTATTGCGCTAACTTTTGATTGGGAATCACACCAGTCGAGCAAAATCGATAGAGCTATTTGAGCCAATCAGGGCCCTGGTTGGGAACAGCACAGCGCAAAAGCCAACAAGGTTGATTTTCTAAAAACTGGGGTGTGACGTGTGTGTGTGTGTGTGTGCGTGTGTTTTGTGTAGATGTGTGTGCTTACAGCAATCCTGTGTATGATGTATGATTGTTTGCCATTGTATGAATATATGACGTATGCATACCTTCTCCTTTAATAACACTCACAGCGTACATGCTTTGTAGGTGTATTGTTGTGTGTGTGTTTATGTCGGTGTGGGGTGGGTGTGTAAGTTTACACCGACAATCAGGTTTGTAAAAAATATATAGGGAATGGGAAGAGGAGAGAGTGAGGGAGTAAGAGAGAGATAGTGAGGGAGTAAGAGAGAGAGAGAGTGAGAGAGGGAAAGTAAGAAGGTGAGAGAGGAACAATCTCTTTGCCAACCTGAGATATATGGGCTTGTAAAACCTCCATTGCTTCTCTAGGGCATATTTGCATACCATTAGTATTGGTGTGGTATGGCGCTCAAGGTCGAACGCGAAGAACGCATTCTTTCATAATCAAGAAGCATGACAATAACTGAAAATTATGTGAGTTTTGCCTCTCTCTCTCTTTCTCTCAGTGTCCCTCACCTGATTGTCTAAATTAAGCAATGCTATCAAATGAGGATAAAGTATCAATGTATTTAAGAAGTGAGCATATTTTAATTTTAATTTGACGCATGTGTCTGTGTGTGTGTGTGTTGGGGATGGTGTGTTGTGAGAATGAGTGCATATGCAAAATTATTTTCTGAATTGTCTACATTAGATCTCCCCATATGTATAATTGTGTGTGTGTGTGTGAATACTGTATACCTACCACTTTTATGATTTTTTTCTATTTGTCGTGTGTGCACCTAACAATGTGTATAATGGGTGTATCTCCCCATATAAATCCCACATCTTACACACACACACACACACACACACACACACTACAGACCTACGCTCAGGCCTCAGCCTAGATGGCTGGATGATTTTAGATTGAGTGTTGGCTGGTTTAGGCCATCCATAACCATAATCCACTACACTTTGTCCCAGGGCTCACAGTGTTTCCTTAAACACACACACACACACACACACACACAGCGTTCCCCATCACTCCACCATTAGTCTGGTTGAGGGAGTGTGTGATAGTACATGACATAGCAGCACCCTACCCTCGGAGGTCGGAGTGAGATATACCCACCAAGGTGTGTACCTGCCACCGTGTAGGCCGCTCCACAGCAACCCCAAATGTACTGTGCCTCCTCCTCTCTTCTCCTCTTTTCTCCTCTCCCCTCCCCTCCACTCTTCACCTCTTCTCTCTCCATTTGTATCCTCTCCTATCTTCTTCCATTGTCTCCTCTGCTCTCCTCTCTTCTCGTCTCCTTGTCTTCTCCTCTCCTCTCCGCATTGTTTCGAGGACTGGATGAGATCCAAATAGCGTACTTTTCATGCTTCCCACGTCTTCCCACCCATTCTCTTACATTAATTTATTATGTCTCGCACAAACTCTTCTATAGTACAAACTCCCCCCCGCCTCTCTCTCTCTCTCTCTCTCTCTCTCTCTCTCTCTCTCTCTCTCTCTCTCTCTCTCTCTCTCTCTCTCTCTCTCTCTCTCTCTCTCTCTCTCTCTCTCTCTCTCTCTCTCTCTCTCTATATATATATATATATACAGTATATATACACTCACCGGCCACTTTGAAAATATCCAGTGAGCGGCAGTTCTGTGGGCGCAAATGCCTTGTTGATGCTAGAGGTCAGAGGAGAATGGCCAGACTGGTTCCAGCTGATAGAAAGGCAACTGTAACTCAAATAACCACTCGTTACAACAGAGGTATGCAGAAGAGCATCTCTGAACGCACAACACGTCGAACCTTGAGGCGGATGGGCTACAGCAGCAGAAGACCACACCGGGTGCCACTCCTGTCAGATAAGAACAGGAAACTGAGGCTACAATTCGCACAGGCTCACCAAAATTGGACAATCGAAGATTGGAAAAACGTTGCCTGGTCTGATGAGTCTCGATTTCTGCTGCGACATTCGGATGGTAGGGTCAGAATTTGGCGTCAACAACATGAAAGCATGGATCCATCCTGCCTTGTATCAACGGTTCAGGCTGGTGGTGGTGGTGTAATGGTGTGGGGGATATTTTCCTGGCACACTTTGGGCTTATTAGTACCAATTGAGCATCGTGTCAAAGCCACAGACTACCTGAGTATTGTTGCTGACCATGTCCATCCCTTTATGACCACAGTGCGAATCATCTCAGACTGGTTTCTTGAACATGACAATGAGTTCACTGTACTCAAATGGCCTCCACAGTCACCAGATCTCAATCCAATAGAGCACCTTTGGGATGTGGTGGAACGGGAGATTCGCATCATGGATGTGCAGCCGACAAATCTGCAGCAACTGCGTGATGCTATCATGTCAATATGGACCAAACTCTCTGAGGAATGTTTCCAGTACCTTGTTGAATCTGTGCCACGAAGGATTAAGGCAGTTCTGAAGGCAAAAGGGGGTCCAACCCGGTACTAGCAAGGTGTACCTAATAAAGTGGCCGGTGAGTGAATATATATATATATATATATATATATATATATATATATATATATATATATATATATATATATATATATATAAAATGGCAGTAATGACACCGCGAATACGGACGTTTATCATCTTTTTTTTAAATATATATTTTTTAAGGGGCCCCTGATTGGCCGAAGCCCCGGGCTGAAGCCCAGGTAAGCCCGTGCATTAAGGCGCCACTGCCCAGACCTACGACCGACGGGGGGGGGTCGCCGGGCAGAGGACGCAGCCGTTCCGCGGCGCTTACCTTCCTTGGTGGAAATCCGGTATAGACCCAGCTGCCAACCCAACTTTGAGAATAGATTAATGGCGATAATTTATATATATATATATATATATATATATATATATATATATATATATATATATATATATATATATATATATATATATTCCCATCCCAGCAGGCTTTTTAACCGAGGCTTCCCATACACTAATGAGTCCAAGCAAGAAAGTGGAGCTGTCTTAATTGATGTCATTGAAAAAACAAGTCACCACATACACCCTTATGATAACAAGTGCCCTTTGAGATCCATTCAGTCAAAGAAAGAAAGAAAGAAAGAGAGAAAAAGGAAATGTGTTCACTCCCTCTTTGATCGAACAAGCTGAAATCTATAACATGTTGGCACACTAACAGAGATTTAGGATTTGTAGGATTTTCAGTTTCTTGTTTGTATGGCTATACCAAAACCGTTAGAAAACATGGGGGTGGCTGTTTCAACATGAGGTCCCAGTGGTTGTTCTTCTTCCATACCGAGGAAGATGACCGTAGGCAAGGAAAAGCTCTAAGCTGGTCTCCTTCGTCGCCTTACGTGGCAAGGCTGTCCATAGGAAGACAACATAATACTAAAACAATGTGATAATGAAGCAGTTTTTTAGCACCAGATTAAGGACACTGGGAAATCAGTCATCTGTCTGAACAAAATGCTAACCCACTTCCCTGGAGGGATAGTCACTCAATCATCGTTAAGAGTATACTGAATCTATAGTCTAAATATAAGGCAGTTCAGGACCGCTGTCCTCGTTCACTCACCTGTTAATCACGGCTCTAAGGAATTCAGGGCACAATAAGCAGTACAGTGGAAATGCATCCTTGTATACCATCGCCAGATCGAAAAGACTAAAGAGAAGAGACGGAAAGAAGAAGTAGCGATTGTTGTTGGTGCAGAGCAAAGGTTTTCCACTTTTTGTCCTGTCTTTGCGTCCATTGATGGGTGGACACTAGCCAGTTTAATGGTGTATCCTTGTGTCTTAGTAGGAATTGTGCTTAAAGATGTCAGACAGTAAGTCAATTGTCCTATCCTGTATTACATTACATAGGGTGCATTTGTAATGGATCTCTATAGGTCCGTACAGATGGGATAGTTATAGAAGGTAGTTTATAATTCTGTTGCTTTCAACACAACGGTCTGGTCTTGCTGTACAAACTACCGACATTGCAGGAAACAGTAACCCGATTCGAATCACTGAACCACAGAACCGGGGCTGTGTGTTTACGCCAACCCTGCTTTCTTCACCGATAGTTTGAGCTGAAGTTGGCGAGCAACAGGGGAGCCGAAACCCAGAGAGCCTGTGATGAAATGTCTTGTCAGGAAATCAAGTAAACATGAGCAATCACACATGCAAGTTTACACAGTGAAGCTCTTACTTCTCAGCTTTTCCAAAGCTTTTTTTTTTTTTTTTTTTTT